>JAHBCN010000011.1:152500-466410 GCA_019359885.1 Listronotus oregonensis
AGATAAACCGAAGATAAGGATGCAAAAGTTTCATTTATCTATTTATCACTCGCCTACTTTCAACGAAATTTTGATAATAGAATTAGTCATGTAAGTTAGATTTTTAAACGGAACAAAGTCAGTGACGTATATATATATATATATATATATATATATATATATATATATATATATATATATATATATATATATATATATATATATATATATATATATATATATATATATATATATATATATATATATATATATATATATATATATATATATATATATATATATATATATATATATTTATATATATATATATATATATATATATATATATATATATATATATATATAATAGCCGGATTGCGGACCAAAAATAAGGGTTAGCCTGTAATAAAATTTCCAGGTAATAAATGATTACCTGGTTTGACCGAAACAGGATAAAATAATTGCGGACCGTAATAAATACCATATTGAAAATATCTAGACAAATTCAAAAGCCCTCAGTTCGCCGAGTTATACATTTGTCAAATGAATTAATAATTTTTAGGTTTATCACAAAAAAAAAATATCTTTAACTTAAAGCGGCTTTTTATTTTTACCAATTATAAAATTTAATAAAATTTTGTTAATAACTTCCACGGAGGGATAATTTAGACAAATTCAAAAGCCCTTAGTTCTGGTCGGTCATGGTTAGCTTTGGTTAGTTAAAACGGCTTTTTATTTTCCTCATTTATATTTTTACCGTGGCAAATATTATATTGAAAATTATTAAAATTTTGTTTATAACTTCTACGTAGGGATAATTTAGTCAAATTTGAAAGGCCTCAGTTCTGGTCGGTCATGGTTACTTCTTGTTAGTTAAAGTGGCTTTTTATTTTCCCCATTTATATTTAAAACGTGATAAATACCATATTGAAAATTATTAAAATTTTGTTAATAACTTCTAATCACTAAGCAAATAAACATGCAGACATACAAAAAAGTATTTGAAACCACAAAAATAAAAAATATTTTTATATAGTTATGTATTATAGGACAGATAAGTAAAAAATCAAGCCACACATAAAACTTTCTAAAACAGCAAAAACAAAGTTCTTCTTACGTTTTGATTTGTAAAAGTCTTTTTGGTGGGATAAATTTTACCCAAAAACCATCGAAAACAGATTTAAATTTAATAATATAAAAAAATCGAGATATTCGAGATTGCCATACCTCAATCCCGGGATTTTGGGGTCTAAAAACAAGCCGGGATCTTGATATCTCGTACCAATGATCGTTATACAACCCGTACTTTGAACCCTAAAACTAACGTATTGAGCACTAACCATCTTAGTAATAACCTTAACAGAGAAAATGTAAACATTATCAGGGGTAAAATTTTTAAGGGGACATATAAATGAAAGTCACTAGTGTTATAATATTTTTTTTAGTGAAAACATTTCAGATAATGACATATAACTATTATAGTTTGTAATCTCTACCTACATGTGTTTCGAAATGTAATCAAAAAATCCTAATCAAACATTTTAGAGACGCATTCATTAATTTTCCAAAAGGCATATCTAAATATTTACTTTTTTCGTAATACTTAAGTGGAAATGAAATCAGCCAAATCCTTTTATCCGCTTAATCATTGAGAAAGACATTTCATTTCTCCCCTAACCAAATAATTGAGGGTGAGCCACTCTATTTAGGTACTTAAATTTTGAAATAATCTAACAAGGACAATAAAAATATTAATTTAAATCATGGTTTAAAAATAATAAGATGATTTGACAGTCAAATGTAAGAAAAAAAAACATTATAATTAACATAATATATCCGAAAATACGTAATTTGTGTGTGTGTTGATAAGTGTGTGTGTGTGTGAATACGTTTCTTTCGTTTTTCTTTAAAGTTAATCTAGGTACAGCCCTAGATTTATAACACACCTTTTCAAACCTTTCGGGGTTAATCTAGGTACCACCCTAGATTTACTCACAAAATTTGTAGCAAGACGTTAGGTTGCAAATTTTACATACCTTTTCAAGCCTTTCGTCGTTAATTTAGGTACAGCCTTTGATTTACAACATACCTTCTTAAGCTCTCGGGATTAATCTAGATACATCCCTAGATGAACAACACCCTTTTCCAAGCCCTTTAGAGTTATTCTAAGTACCTACTGACCTATTCTTATAACACACTTTTAACATACACAAATTTAACACTAGAGTAATACCACCATACCACGGTGAATCAAAAAGAAATAGTCAGAAAAGTAAAATGTTTAACAATAGCCACTACTTACAACCAAACAAGGAAGTCAGTTCATATTCGATCTAGAATTTACACCAGCCCAACCTTAGCCCGCAACACCCAAAACGCTACAGAAAACCAAGGAAAAACTGCAAGGGAAATTTTTCGGATCCATACTATTATAAAAAAGGATTCGACAAGCTGCAAGACAAAACTGTATGGTGATAAAAGAAAAGTCCGGATTGATTCACGTTGGGCCATTGCAGTAGAAACCAACAAGAAAATAGAAGAGTTAAACCCAACTCCTCGTACCTACAACAAAAGCAAATACTACAACAAATGTACAAGTGTTACCAAAAAGTAAAACAACACATTAAACAAACAAACCAGCCTCCCGGTACAACAACCCCGAGGGTGATATAGGAAGATTATGATGGAAATGAGAAGAGTAAATATGAGAGTAAAAAAGAAATAAGAATTTTAATATTCTTTAAAACTTTTATTTAATTTTTCTTTAATATTTGCCCTTTTTTAAGGCAAATTCTAAATTTACTAAAAGTGCAATTTTAGGTAACAAATGAACATGGGGATATATTTGGCAACATAGTTTCATCTTTAACACCGCTTAGAAGGGTCAGATGTTGCTTGGGCATTAAAATAAATATTTCCTTAATTTTAATATTGGACCGTCAGAGGGCTTTGCTTCACGTAAGTTGTAGAACGTGCACCCTGTTGCTAACTCCACTTCTGTATCTAACTCTTTTGCCTTATGTCGCAGATCTGGTATCGGTGGTCGATATACGGTATTGAATACCGGGTGTTTATATTTAAAAACTTCTTTAATTTATTATATTTAATAAGAATAAGAAACAATATTTTGCACAAACCAATATTTTTAAACTTAAACAGACCGAAAAACAGTTGTCCTGTAAAATTGGATTTTATTAGCAAGAGTAGTTTGCCGCAACTACAAGACAAAAAAACGGCATTTTCCATAATTCAGTATCTATAAGTCACAATATTTTTTTAAAGTTTAGCTTTAAAAACCTAAAAAAAAAATCGGAAAAAAATTGTACATTTTAAACTAAAATTTTCTATTGATCAAAACCTATAAAATATATAATGGTAGGTGGCCTTTAATAGTTAAAAAAAATTATTGTTTTTCATCATTCACTAAGCCTTTAAATATTTTTTGGTATTTATAAAGATACAGAAACTGAATATAGTTCAGTAAACCTACCTATGAAACTAACGTATACTATGCAACAACTGTTTAAATGCGAAAACTACAAAACTCTATTACAGCGACCCACAGTTTTAAATGACAATATTAACGGAAAGTTTAGTAAACGTCTAACAGAGGACAACACATGTATATGGCATTTAATTTATAAAATACAAATGAAATAGAAAAAAAAAACCTGTTTTAAACCAAATCAATAATTAAATGATTTCTTTTGACGCCGCAAGATGCCACTATACACTGCGAGTCTCTAACTTAGAATAAATTCAATAAATCAAAAATAAGTTATTTTTTGGAAAAATGCTCGGACGGAAAAATGTATACAGTACGTTTCGAAGAGATATGACGTTATAGTTGATTTTTTTATTAAACAGAATTCAATTTTTTTTTAAGAGCATTTCTAAAGCGCATATCAAGTTATACATAACTGCCCAATATTAAATTTTTCGTCTTGTTTGTTTTTACTTAAAGTATAGACCATATTTTATTTACATGTATTTTCAATACATGCTCAAAGTGTTGCCAAGGCACTAATTGGCAGTATCCTAAATGGTACTAAATAAACTTGTTTTAAACATTTCAAATTACTCCTGGCGAAGTTAGCCTATACTCATATCATGTTTGTACTTTTTGTACTCTGTATTTCTGAACCTTATCCCGCTTCGCCTTATTTACTCTCTTCAAGCACCTCCACACAAAATAGTCCATGGGAATGATGTCTGAAGATCTGGGTGGCCATTCTGCGGGCCCATTTCTAACAATCCATTAACCTAGAAATACTGCGTCCAGAAATTACGAACAGACCTTACAAAATGCAAGATACACCATCTTGTTAAAAACAACCTGTTCGAGACATCAGCTTTGTCATCAGAAAACAAAACAGCCAAATTTTAATTTTTGGTCTTTTACTTAAATAAGGGATCGCGTTTTACCAAAGACAATTATAGTTTTAACTATAGACACACGAAACAATGCTAAATTTTTGGTAATAGGTTTGGACGCTCGCTTACTCGAGCGGGCGTTCATCAGGAGAAAATACGTTCACACGCTGCTATATAAACGAACACTGTTGCCAAAGCTATAACAGTGGTAACAGTTATTAATAATATAAATAGGTCCGGGGACCAGAGACCATCTAGGGTTATGCCAAATAAGAAATTTGGGTTTGTTTCTTCTTTTAGACAGCATCACAGTACAGTTTACAGAGGAAAATAAAAGCTGTATTGGTAAATAAAATTTAACAGCAAAGCACCAGTACCACCTTTTAAAAACAGGTGCATAAAACCTAAAAAAACCAAATTCCGTACAAAATCAGCTGTCTCTGTTTTTATATGAAAAAAAAGTCAAACAGCCATTTTTTCTTTTAGAGTGAAAAAGTTTAATTTAATTATTATAATTTACTCTCACTACTGTAAATAGAATTTTTGTAAAAGTCAAAAAACAAGCAAAATGGTCTTTTGCGAATTCTTATTGGTGAATTTTTTGCAGACAGAAAGTCGGAAAAACCGCTAAAATCGACAACTCTTTAAAAAAATTATAACTTGGACCCTTTTAAAGTTGGAAAGCTAGTCTTCGAGAAAATTATCATTTATAACATGTTGTTTAAACGGGCTAACGGCGGGCGCTGTTCGATGTGTAGTTTTTTGTTTTTTAATCGTGGTTTAAATATTTTACAGTGATATTTTGGACGATTTAGCGTATTGACTGTAATTGTCCGATTTGAATGTACATTCCATATACATTTAACAAAAGTGTGAAAAACGACTTCAAACATTACGGTGAACAAGCGATCTCGCTCTTGAAGTAGAGAAGCGGGAGTTCAAAGCAAGCCATAGAAATACGAACGCTTGGCGCGGTACATTTCCCCTAGCCTGCTTTGACCCCTGACTTTTCTGCCCAAGAGCAAAATAGCGCGTGATGCTCAATGTTCGAAGCCGTTTTCCACACTTTTCACCAAATGTATATGGAAATGAAAGATACACAGGTTGTAAATAGAAATATAAAGTTTAATAATCCGTTTACTGCATTCAAAATCGGATAATCACAGTTAATACGCCGTATCGTCCAAAATATCACTGCAAACTATTTAAACTGCATTAAAAAACACACATCGGATCCACCCTTAGCCCGTTTAAACACACATGTTATATACAATCACTTCGCCAAAGATCAGCTTTCCAACTTTTCTATGCACTGGTTAAATTTTAATTATCAAAAAATCTCCATAAACTGTGCTTGGTGGCTTAAAAAAAAATTGGAAATGGAAAATTTTCGAGTGCGGGGCAGTTGAGGTGGTTCCGCCTTAGGCAGGAAAAAGCTCCTCTGTCCTCGACCACCTGCTAAACGTTACGATTTAACTCTGGTCAGGTCCGTGAGAGCTTCACTTCTCAAGGTAGCATGACGATACCAGTGTACCCCTTGCGGGTATATTACTTAATATATAATCTTGAAAATTCTAGACATAAAAGGTTGTTAGTTTAATTATTTTCTACATTTATTTTCTTATTTCTGGCTTACTTGATTCCATCCGGAGGGGTGTAGTTAGTAGCAAGCGTCATATTCGTACATCTGATCAACATACTCTTTTATATAAAAAAACTTCGTCTCACTATGAAACAATTCTTGTTGTTCCCTTGTTAAATTGTACAGTCACCAAAGTAAATCCCTATTTTCGCACACACGTCATACATACAGCACCTTTAAAGGCGGGCATCCATTTAGCGAGGCTGCCGCTCGAGGAGGCCGCGCACATCCTCCCAAACCTGCTTCGACCACGACAGTGTAAGTCTTGCCGCTTACGCCCGTTTCGTATTTACTTTTCGTGGCAACAATAACAAACACTTCTCGCGCGGAAGCCGCGATAGATGGATACGAATCTTAAGAATTTTTAGCAGTACATATGTTTTAAGTATAAAAAGGGCAGTGCTAACATAGCTCTTTAAATATATTCTGACGTGCTGTTTCTTTTGTTCTCTAACAAAATAAATTCAATTATAAAAGGTAATTATTTACAGTTTACACAATGGAAAACTCCAAGGATTGTGCAACAAGTATTCCAGAAATTCCTGTAACTAGAAAATAAAGTGAGGCAAACTCAAAATGGTTTACATCGCTTTATTAACACAATTTGTAAACTGAAAAGTAATAATAAATAAACTATTTATTACATCCAGGCCATGAAAAAATATTTAAGTTTGTAAGGTTTGTGTTAATTTACTGTCGACTGATGCAATATAAATCTTTTTTCTTTTTAATTCCTGAGTATTTAATTATATTTCTCTGATGACTGACGTGTTTCATGAAACATTAGTGCTAGGTTGTGTTAAAAATTAGTTATTATTGTTTATTTATTTTTTCTGTTTCGAAATGAAAATGTGTTTATCTACTGTGCCTTTACGTAGAGAGTTAATTCGCTGTGTTGGTAGATCATCATCCCATTTTAACAAAAAAATTGTATTTTTTTAAAAAAATTTGTTGGTTTGTTTAATTATAAAATAAGCCTATATTATTTGTCCTACTTTAAAGCAAATTTTAAAACTGAAAATTAATCTTATGACCTGGACTCTCCATTTTTTATTACATCTGAAACTGTCTATATAGAAATTATTGTTTTTTTTTAATCTCCTATTTTTTTCTACCAGTCCTTCCACTAGTTTTGTTCCTTTTACACAACCCGGTGACTGGTTGGTTGATATATTTCTTTGGGTTCATTTTCAATTCCCCAAATAAAGCCTGTCTTTTGTAATAAACGCTTCACATTCGCACGGAATATGGTAGGCTTTTTCTTCCCCCTCATCGCACATTCTGCAACTTGGGTCTCCAATGTATGAGCCTATGTAGTATGTAGGTGTCCTCTTACGTTATCGTGCCCCCTTAGCAGCCCTACTGTTATGCGAAGTCTTTTCCCACTTTGTCTGAGTAGTTCTTTCTGCGTTCTTATGGATAGGCCCTTTATGAAGCTTTTTCCATATTTTATTCTACTGATGCTGGACCAGTACTCCTCCGGTTTGTTTCGGATCCATTCCCTAGTTTGCCCTCGTGCTGTGGCTTTGGATACTCCAAGGGCAGGTTTTGGTCCAAAGTATGGTTTGAATGATCCCTATTTCGCTAGATCATCCGCTTTTTTGTTGCCTTCTATTAATGAATATCCCGGTGCCCACAGGAGAGTTACCCTGTTGCGTTCTCCCAGGACTTTTTGGCATCCCATGTCAGCATAGACGTTACCTTGGGGTTTGCTAGTGCCCCTACTGATACCTGGCTGTCTGGTATTATGTAGAAATTATTGTTGGTAAAAACCATTAAAAAAAAAGCCTGGCTGATTCTAAATATACTGTTACGGACTTTAGTTAGTTTTTAGTTAATAGAAATGTAAAAGGTTAGAATTATTTTATTTAGGTTAACAATTAATTAAAAATAGGTTACCTTAGTTTTTCCCTTTTTCGACGGTCATTGCGGATTATCCTGAGGGCGCTGGAAACAACCATTTTACTATTTTCTTACATCCTGTAGTAAGAGAATTCTTCCAGCTAATTCTAGACTTTTCCAGACTTTTCCATTCTTTTCCACATTACTATATAAAGCGCGAAGGAAGTCCGCACGGTCCAGTTTAGTATTGTATATGTTACCTGATTTGCAATAAAAAGGTGTAAAACCAGGATACGTGTTTTTATACGGGGTGTCACGGAACCATTTGGTGTCAGAAGCGGAACGAAATCGTCAAGAAAGCCGAAGTGGTTAAAAAGAATTTTTGAATGCCAGTTGGGACAAGACAACAAACAGCAGTTATGGAAGAATTAAGTAGCCTAATTAAAATGATGGAAAAACAAGAAGACCTAAAAAACGAAATGAAGAGAAGCCAAGAAGAAATAAAAACCAGCCAAGAAGATTTGAAGAAAGAAATGAAGACCAGCCAAGATTCCATGAAAGAAGACCTAAAAGAGGAAATGAAGAAAAGTCAAGAAGAAATGAAGACCAGTCAAGAAGATCTGAAGAAAGAAATGAAGACCAGCCAAGATTCCATGAAAAGAAGACCTAAAAGAGGAAATGAAGAAAAGTCAAAGAAGTAGGAGACCAGCCAAGAATCCATTAAAGAAGAACTAAAAAGAGAAATGAAGACCAATCAAGAGGAAGTGAAGAAGTCAAGCAGAAACAAAGACAACACATCGAGAAAATAAATAAAGACATTAAAAAAAGCCAAGAAGAAATGAAACAAGAACTTAAAGAAAAAGATGAATGAAAATTCGAGAACACTAAAAAGGAGAATTTCAACAAAGTCAAGATGAGCTAAGAAAACAAATGCTTTTTGAATTAAAACTCACCAAAGAAGATGTAAAAGAAGAAATAGAAGAAATACAGCAGCAAGTTCAAGGAGCCCAAAATACAACAAGAAGTACAGCGACAAATTCAAAAAGATAGCTAGTCTAAGCGTCGTCTCAGAAAGTGGTACCGCAACAACTATTATGAAACCACCTTACCACAACTTTTGATGGTAAGAGTACCTTGGAGGATTACCATGCTCTCGACAATTTAAAGCTGCTGCCAACGATGACAAATGGAGTTACAAGAGAAGGCACGTGCCTTAGTACTTGCTCTTCGAGGTGAAGCCAGCATGGAAGTGTTAAGAAATATTCCCGAAGCAAAACAATGTGACTGAATGAATTCATGAAAATGAGATATGGTGAAGCCCACTTACAGGAAGTATATAAGGCGCAGCTCCAAGGACAAAGACAAAAATACAATGAAAGCCTTCAGGAGTATGAAGCTGATATAGTACGGCTAATTAATCTGACATATCCAGCCTAACCAGAAGAAATTAAACAAGAATTAGCAGTAGGTAGTTTCATTGAAGACTTACGTGATCCGGATATGAACCAGGCGTTACGAATGGCTAAACTTAAGAAAATATCTAAAGCTCTTGCCTATGCACTTCAATTTGAAACAGCTAAACAAACATCCAGGAATCAGGCAAGACTTCGGAGAATGAACATTGTACAAGAAGATGGCAATTCTGACAGCGATTTGACAAGAGTTATAAAAGAGTTACAAGAAATCGTACGTAAAAAAGCAAACAGACGAAGACAACAGTATGACTTTTCGACGAAGAAACGGCATCCTTTGCTGGAAGTGTGGCAACGAGGAGCATGTCCAAAAAAACTGTACTAGATTAAATGTCCCTTCAAGTAATCCGGAAAACTCCCCAGAAGCCAGCTTCAAGGGGCGAAAGCTGGCTAGGTGCTACCAAGCCCCATCAACAACAATAATAAAAGTATCCCGGCTGCAAAATAATGGTTCCAGCTTGGTAGTACTTGGAAATGTATGCGGTCTGGAATGTGAGATGGTACTAGATACTGGTTCAACACATACCATCGTGAGGCCGAACATCGGAGCCCATTGCAAAATATTCCGCCCTGAGAAAAATTATATTTTGCAATCAGCTAATGGAGAAGTCATACCAATTAAAGGAATACATGAAGCCAGAATAACCTTGGGGACGACAACCTTTATACACGTTGTGTTTTGTTGCTGTTCACCAATGGACGAAGTTATCCTTAGCCTTGACATTATGGAACATCAGAAGTTTGTACTTGACCTTCCACAACGAATACTGCGAACTAGTAACTACGTTCAAGAATACGATTTTAAAATTGAACATTGAAGAGGATTAAACCATAAGAATGCTGACGCTCTATCAAGAGAACCTTGCCCCGAAGATTGTAAACATTGCAGTAGACGTGAAGAACAAAGAAGATCCCGATGAATTTCACTGCCGAAGAACACGCATCAGTGCTCTCAAGAATGGGACCCTAAAATCCTCGCAAAAGAACAACGAGAGGATCCTGATCTTCGGAGATATTGTGAAACTCAGAAGACAGAAAATTCAGAACGACACCCATATCCAGAAAGTAGCTTTAAAGCCTCCGAGATATAAAGGGTACTGGGCCCCATATGGGGACTCTTTTGCTAATGAAAGTTGGTCTATTGAAAAGAGTCTGGGAGAAGATTCCTGACGGCAAAAGCTATACCTATCAACCAATACTACCCATCAAAGATACCAGAAGTATTGCAAGCCTTGCACAATGGTATAGGCGGTGACCATTTCAGGTTATGAAGACTCTTGGAAAGGTTCGAGAAAGGTTCTACTGGCTGGGAAGTCATGCCGATGTTAAAGACTGGTGCAGAATGTGTAAGGACTGCGCCTCCAGCAAGGGACCTAAGACACGAAGCCATGGCAAGATGAAACAATACACAATGTAGGAGCACCTTTTGAAAGAATTGCCATAGACATAGCAGGACCATTTCCGATGAGTAAATCTGAGAATCGCTATATTCTGGTAGCGATGGATTACTTCAGCAAATGGCCGGAAGTCTACGCAATACCAAATAAAGAAGCTACCACAATTGCCGACGTACTATTTCAACAATGGATTTGCCGATATGTAGTTCCAAGAGAAATACATACTGATCAAGGTAGAAACTTTGAATCCGATCTTTTCAAGAATCTCTGTATTCTCCGGGGAATTCATAAAACCAGAACCACACCCCTTCATCCTCAGTCAGTTGGAATGGTTGAGAGATTTAACAGAACTCTTGATAACTACCTAAAGATTAAAGTAAATGACCAACAAAGTAACTGGGACAATTGCCTGCTTCCGTTTTTTATTAATACTATCGCTCCACGCGAATCACGAAACAACTGGAACGTCACCTGCAAAAGTCATTTTTGGAGCGGAACTATGCTTTCCAGTTGACTTACTTACTGGACGACCTTCTACCAATGAAAAACCAGTAGAAGACTATGTAAGTCAACTCAGTAAACAGCTGCAAGAAATACATGAAGGGGTTCGTAATAAGCTACAAAAAGAAAGTGACCGTATGCAGTCCCGCTATGACTTGAAAGCTAATCATAAGGGATTCACTGTCTGTGAAAAAGTTTGGTTATATAATCCGAAAAGAACCAAGGGGCGTTCACCGAAACTGCAGAAGTCATGGGAAGGACCATATAAAGTAGTAACCCGGCTTTAATGATCTGGTGTACCGAATTCCGAAGAGCCCACAGGCAAAAGATGAAAGTTGTACATCTAGAACGGCTGTGCCGCTATCAAGAAGATCGAGAAGATACTTGATCGAGACGATCAAGAAACTTGGGAGGGGGCAATGTTACGGACTTTAGTTAGTGTTTAGTTAATAGAAATGTAAAAGGTTAGAATTATTTATTTTTGGTTAACAATTTATTAAAAATAAGTTACCTTAGTTTCCACTTTTCGACGGTCATTGCGGATTATCCTGAGGGCACTGGAGACAACCATTTTGCACTTTTCTTACATCCATGTAGTAAGAGAATTCTTCCAGCTAATTCTAAAGACTTTTTACAGACTTTTCCATTCTTTTCCATTACTATAGAAAGCGCGAAGGAAGTCCGCACGCGCCAGTTTAGTTTTGTATTTCAAGGAGATAAGAAGTTGACAGATAGTTAAAGGTTAAACAGTTGTCACAATTACGTTACGTTTAATTTTTGTTACCATAGAAACGTTTGTGAACCTGATTTGCAATAAAAATGTGTAAAACCAGGATACGTGTTTTTATACGGGGTGTCACGGAACAATACATTAATTTAGATATTAAGAAAACAAATTATAGTTAAGAAAAAGGCAAGATGACTGTGAAAAAAATAATACTTTAACAGCTCAAAGTGAGTAAAAAACTTAATAAAAAGTCGTCCAATTAAAATATATACCAAAAATAAAATACTTGGGTTGGTTTAAGAAGTTTAAGACCAACAATAAAATATTCCCAAATATTGTACTAATGTCTCATCCTTAACTGATTTGTACTAATCTTCAATTTGTTTTTGTTCTGGTATTAAAAGTCAAGAAATATATGGTTTATACTAACCATCACGTTTGGATGGCTTATTTTAATACCCGTTTTGCCTTTTTTTGTTGGCGAGGTTATCTATTACCTCGTCTACTGAGTTTCATCCAAGGCATCGGTGTTTTTTTTTCACTTTCTGGACTCAGGTACCCACATTATTTAAAATTAATTCAAATTGATTAAATTAAGTTATTTACGACGCATCCTTGGTATGGTGGACAAAGATGCAACAAAGAACTGCTGTTACAGAACTGGCCAAGGTACAGACACTTGCTTGCATAGCTATAACAGGGGCAATCAAAAGTACCCCAACAGCAGCCATGGAGTGTTTCTTGGACCTTTCACCACTTAACCTCATAGTGATGGGAGAAGCAAAAATGGACTACTTCCGGCTGCAACAAAAACCAACTTGTGTCTACGCTAGGATCCTGAACGTGAGGACAGACCAGATGATTCCCCAATACTTATTTAACACAAACTTTAAGGTAAAAATTCCAGATCAAAGTGAGTGGCAGCAACCCCTTCTCCTTGACACGGTTGACGACATCATCAGGTATACAGATGGTTTCAAAACCGAGCAGGGAACTGAATCGGGCATGTACTGTGAAATAAGGAATACACATTTCTCCATTCCACTAGAAACACACAGTTCTGTGTTGTTAAACGGAAATATATGCTTTACTGTACTGTGCAAAAAAAAAATAACAGGAGCGCTTATAAAAACAAGCGGATCTGCATAATAACAGACCGCCAATAGGGGCACCAGTAAACCCTAAGGTAACGTCCAAGCTGACATGGGAATGCCAAAAAGAGCTGGAAGTCCTGGGAGAACGTAACAGGGTAACTCTCCTGTGGGTACCAGGACATTCGTAAATAGAAGACAACGAAAAAGCGGATGAGCTAGCGAGACAGGATTCATCCACACCATACTTTGGACCAGAACCTGGCCTTGGAGTGACAAAAACCACTGCATGAGGGAAAACCAAGGAATGGATTCGAAACAAACACGAGGAATACTGGGGAGCCTCAGTAGAATAAGACATGGAAAATGCTTTATAAAGAGGGCACATCCAAAGAACGGTATGAGAAAGAACTACTCGAAGACAAAGTAGGAGAAAGGACTTCAATAACAGTAGGGCTGCTAACAGGGCACGATAACCTAAAAGGACACCTACACAAATAGGCTCATACAATGGGAACCCAAGTTGCAGAATGTACAACGAGCGGGAAGAAACAGCCTACCATATCTTGTGCGAATGTGAAGCGTGAAATCAAAAAAGACAGGCATATTTGGGCAACCGAAAATGAGCTCACAGGAATATATTAACCAACCTTGTCTTGGGGTTATACAGACTTGTAGAAGGAACAAGACTAATGGGAGGATTGGTATAAAAGATACTGCAAGATTAGGCACAAAAAGCCCAAGAGGCTACGCTGCCTCCGGTAGTGAATCAAGACGGCTCATAGAGAAGAAGCAGAAGTTATTTTAAACCAATTTAAAGCCCTCTTATTAAACGGATCAAACAAGACTTCGTAAAAACGCATTTTAATTGTAAATGCAAAAGTAAGTTTCACAGAATCAAATTAAGGACTCAGCATAATATTTTTTAGTAAAATATTTCGCATAAAACAAAAAACGTTTTTTTTTGCAATATTTTTTTTTATAATTAATAAAACTATAATTTAAATTTCCAATTTTATTTGTATTTTCACGTGACGTAAAACACTTTCTGATCGGTGAACATTATTGTCCCCGCTTTTGTTGTCAAATATATTAGTACAACTATTCAACTGTACAATTATTACTTAGACGTTTACTGATACCAAAAACATGATACATTAAAGTACTTCCGGTTTATTGAATTGAAAAGAAGTGTATCTCCGAAATGTATTTACTGTGGAATTGCAAAATGTACAAATCCTAACTGACTTTTTACGAATATAGGCGTTAGAAATGTACTATGTTCATTTTAAGTCGATGCCGAGTCGATTATAATTTATATTTTTTTTTAACTTAAAATAAAAAGGGACTTTTAACCCTACAACAGCTCATGTTAAGGTTCTATGTAGTACAAATATTATGAAGTAGAATTGGCATAATCGAATTTCTGGGGCTGTTGACGCCACAGCACTGAAGCGCGTTTATAGTAGGATTAAATGTTTAATTTTTGATTATTTTTTATAGCGAAATGAGCAATCTCTTTACCAAACAATGTATACAGAATAATTTTTGAATGGTATTGGGACATTTTAGTACCATTTGGAAAAAATGAAAAAGTTGCCGATTAATTATTAAAAAAATTAACAGGAATTGATAACTATTTACGTATCACAAAATAAATAATCAGCACTAAGTTATTTTTATTATTGACTACTTGGAATGTGCCATTTATTTTAAATATATTTATTTATCGGACAATAAAAACATAAAAAGATATTAGCTAAACGACCATAGAGATAATTATTAAAATTCTTAGAATAAATCCAGTTAAAAAGAAAAATAATATTTATTCTTTTATTTTATGCGTTTAAATAACAAAAAACTTTGGTTCGTTTACAATAAATTTGAAAAAGAAAAATAACCAATTTAGCCAAGTTAACATCGAAGGAAAAACTAGGTCCATTAAAATTAAAGTATTACTTGTATGAATTGTTGTTTATCTTATTTTCCTGCCAGAATGGTTAAAAACTTTCGTAGCTATGTTTTATTATCCTTAAACTTTAAAGATCAGATTATTTGCACTTCCACCAGCTCCTAAAGATTTTTTTTTTCAACAATGACTTTTGTTTAACATTAATTTCCTGGAAATGGTTTTAAAGTGATATAGGTGAAGCACATACCCCCGAATTTGCACTTATCCCAACTTGCCCTTTTAAGATTTATTAGGACAAGGATGTTTTTTAAATGGCCAAAATGCTACCCGCATGCAGCTAATGATAGTGCCCCTTACTCTAAGGTCAATTTTCTTAAGCCAGTCTGTCAGCCAAATTTGAAGAATCGGTAAAGGGTATTGTATATATTCCTTTTGCAGGATTTTAAAATATTTTGTTTATTTTGTGACACTCTACGAAGGATTAGCCTACATATTAACGTATCGTGTGTGTCTTAGGCGAAACAAGATAAAAGTTATTTACATGGAATTTAAAGATTACAATTTCTGGAGGGAAACCGGAAACCTCTGCGCGTTCTACAGTATAGATATTGCAAGGATAAAGAAGCAAACAAAGCGGAAAGCTCGGGGACTTTCCAAATGAACTGTATAAAGGGAAGCATAAGAAAGGCACTCTGTCTTGCTCTACCTGGAGCTGCAAGAGGAGAAACTATATTGGCCAATTCCTTTCAACAGAAGCCGTGAAGGCGACAGATCCTTTTTAACTTGTCGCTTGTAAAAGTGGAATCAATAATAGGGCAAACGACTCTTCTTTAGATTTAATCAAGAATGCTAAAAGTTTCTCAGGCATGAAAAGAATTTCGGTTAAAAATCAAATGTCAATTAAATATCCAACATATTACATAAAAAAAAAGAGTAATTACACAGTAAATATCCATATCCATCAACAGAAAAAAGATTAATAAATATTACAGACAATAGCTTAAAGCTCTAGTATTCTATTTTGTAAAATATTATCTGGAGATGACACTTATCACCTGATACAAAAATCCAAAGTGTTTTAACATCCCAGATTAGCTTCGCTTGCTCTAGGACCTGAGCCCACGTGACATGAAAATCTGCTCGCTGTGTCTTCTTTGAAACGTAATGTTGCGTTATTGCCTACGAAAATTTTTGTAGCTTGTTGAGCCTTTGTTGTACAGTGTGTCCCAAATTCGATTTTCATCGTTGGGATCTTGGAAACTTAAAGAGATACGAGGTCGATTAAATGAAGGCAAAGTTTCGCAATTTAATGCTGATCAAAATGCCACCTTAAAAGTTTAAAAATTTTAGATACTCCCGAATATTTTTGGAAAAAGCCGAATTTTCGCGATTTTATTTTTATTTTTTTATAACTCTATTTAAATAGATATAACAAAATAAATTTTACATTCTCATTGCTACTTTTTCTGTTCTGTAAGACAGTGTTATTGCATTTCAACACCGACGTTTTGTCCTCGAGCTGCCATCATCAACTTTGTTTTTTTAAATACGGCTTTGGATTTTTTATTACGTATTTAAGGAGCTTTTAATGTTCCAAAACCAATGATGTATCGCACTTATTTAAAAATTCATATTATTGACAATTTCCAAAGGAATATATGTGTTAGAGAGAGACAGAGAATAGATTTTTGATAGGAAAAGATTTAAATGATTTTTCCGAATGTGTGATACATCATTGGTTTTAAAATCCTAAAAGCTCTTAAAATACTTAATAAAAATCCAGGACCGTATTTAAGAAAACAAAGTTGATGATGGCAGTTCGAAGACAAAACGTCGGTAAGTAAATCTAATAACACTGTCTTGTAGAACAGAAAAAGTAGCAATCAGAATGTAAAATTTATTTTGTTATATCTATTTAAATAGAGTCATAAAAAAATAAAAATGATATGGCGAATATTCGGTTTTTTCCAAAAATCTCTGGGAGTATTTAAAATTTTTAAACTTGTAAAGTGACAATTTGATCAGCATCAAATTGCGCAACTTTGCCTTCATTTTGTTAATCGACGTCGTATCTCTTCAAGTTTCCGAGACCCCATAATGAGAATCGAATTTAGGATACCCTGTACTTGTCAATTAAATTAACTAAATGTCAAATTAGCACAGTTGCATATTTACGCAATCATAATGTCATTTTTTTGTTTTTTTTTTATGCAAAAATATTTTATTAAAATTGTTCACTGACATTTAAAAATTAACAATTCTGTGATCTTATATGTTTCATGACAACTAAATGCGAACGAACCAACAATTTCCTGCTGTAAAATTTATTTAGGCCAGGCGACATAAGTTGCGGTAAATTTAGAGAAAAGTTCCAAAAAAAGATTGCTTGACAGTTTAACTTCAATATCAGCAGTAATTTTCTCTTTCCTATTGAAATCGTACCTTTTGATAAACAGCCAGCAGCTGAACGGGAATGGAATTTATCCAGAGGCGTAGTTTTGTTATATAAAAAATCAGCTTTGCTGGACGGAAACGACTATTTACAATAATTTCACCACTGTAAAAAAAGACATTATTTCATTCATATTATTTTTTATTCCAAAATACATGTGGTAAGCAGTGTATACCTATCAAAAGTCAAATCCTATCCAGCCAATCAGGAAATATCAGTACTTTTGAGGTATACATATTGCCATCTAAGTACAGCGAGGTACCACTTAACGACTGGTCCAAATACACTTGGCTCTACAAGGGCTCTACTAAATATTACCTACATAATTAACTTTCTTGGCATTTAACAAGCTTGGTACCCTTTCTGTCAACATAATTACACTGCAGCAATGATCGATATACTATATTTTTGACTGCAGGTCAGAGCATTGCGGTGCAAAGCACAAAATTTACATTTGCACTAACACCCCTACACACGGCAGACATACCTCTCTACTCCTGAGTTAGTTAAAGTACTTTTTTCTATAGAAAAACTAATGTTCTCATGATGTCTTTACTTCGTGGTAGCTGATGTGTGTAACCGTTAAAAACAGAAGTTAACCCGTTGTTTTGAATAGCGTTAATTTGAGAACTTTGTCTAAACAAGGTACGAGAATGCAGCTTTACTGCGTGATTTGCCAGCGACAGAAAAACACAATTATAAAAAGGTCTTTACCTCAAATACGGCTCATAGGATTAGAAACCTGTAGCAATTGTATTTATGGTCCGGTAACCCTGTTAAGAAAATAAATGAATAATTAGACCAAACTCACTTACAGGAAATTTGGTAAATATATAATTTAAATTAATCAAAAATCACAGGATAATTTTATACTTTGCATCTGTACAATTAAAAAAATAATAATAAAATAAAATACTTGAATTTTCGCATAACTCTAAAAGAAATAATTTAACTTATATACAAGCTGTCGCAAATGTTAACACCCGTATTTTTTAACCAGCATATACGTTCTTTATCTGGTCATCTATATGTTCTGGATAAGCAGCTAGCCCTATAGTAATCGCAGTAAATGTAACACTAGGTTACAGGGAGTTTGTGATATTGATGAATAGTAAAAAAAAAATAATTTTATTTTAAAATGGTTTAATGATTTCTACTCTAGCTATGTGTTCACAAAAAGCAGGATTAAAAAGCATAATAACCAGAAATTTTCTGTAATTATTTAATCTCCTAAAAAGAAAATAACCATTTAACCCACGTGTTATAATATTGTAAAAAATATAGAACGTGTCGGTTTGCTGTAAGAGATACTCAAAAAGCACAATTTTCTATGTGAATCTATGCATCCCATATTGCAAAATCTATGTAATATGAAAAAGCATAATAATAAATTAATTTTTGTTTCTGTTAATACTAAGTCAAGTAAAACCATAATTCAAAGATCTTTAGGAAAGTCCACAAAGTTTTTCAGAAATCCTAATTACTGTCTATTGTGGCTTCCGGGTTTTTAGATGTTAAACCTATTTTCTCTCAATCCCTAATTTATTAACTGTGTCGGAATAAAGAAAAATGTATTTACTATATTTTATGAAAGCTTTTAGATAATCAAGTAGTAAAATTACAGACGATATAAAAACAATTAGGATAAACTATAAGTTCTAAGCCTAATGAAATTTATTTACAATGGAAATAGTTTATTTTTTGTCATCTTAAATAAAAAAAACATGTCTTTTGCTGCTATTGTTTACTGTAGCATTAGTAACTAAAACAATAAGTCAAAAAAAATAGGAATAATTCTAAGCAAGAAAAGATAGTTATTGCCCATGTAATTATAGTAATTGTCCCCTTTTGAACAGTTATTAGCTTTGTTAAATAAAATTAAAAAAATACTTATGGAACAAGAGTTTTTATAGTGCTTTAACACGTTTGGCACCTAAAAATATTGGAACCTAATTTATGCATGGTTTCCTTTTTATATAAATTAAATTACCCTGCGCAGGAGTCGCATTTTACCCTTTCCTGGTTTTAAAAAAGTGATATTTTTCATACAAGAAAAACAAATTCCAGTATTTATATTACTTTAAAATGAAAAAAATATTTTATTTTCTTAAGCAAATGTATAAAACACTGCCAAAATATCAACCCTACTATTATTTCTGTTATCTAAAGGTATGTTTCCTTCCACGCGGCCGCCGCATGCGTCTAACGCGCTACGTTAGCGGCAAAGCACTCCTACTCATAGACGATTTCGCCACGTTTTGGTAGGTACTTTTGGTTGGTCAAAAATGTACCAACCGATTTCGGGACGAAAAACGATGACGTCACAACAACTTTGGTATCTATTTTGGTCTGTCAAATCACATACCAAGCTTGGAAAGCACGGTTAGTTGGTTTTTGGTAGCTTGCTATCTTTGTTTGACTTGGTAGCTGATTGGCTAGCTATTTTGATTATTTGTTTATTTATTTTTTGTTATCAATTTGTTGGAATGAGCGCCAATAAGTTATGAAAAACGGTGTGACGTTCCTAATTAATAATCATACATTGACGTTCTTTAAGAACGATGAGATCTGCTCATTGTTATTAAGAGGTTAGTAATGATTAGAAGTTAAAGGAATTTTGTTTACACACTTTTTTCAGCCGCTGTAGCTATCAGCTGACGAATGACAAAACCAAACAAATTCGGCTTAAATTGGCAAGGTACGTCATTTTTATGACCTCAGAAGATACCTCGAATGGTTAACCAGTTATGTACTCAACCAAAACGTGGCGAAATCGTTTCTTGTTTTTAAATGTGCCTGGTTTTCTTCCAAGCGGTACGATGTATGCGTCCGCTGTCAACGACTGCGATTGATGCGACTGGACTGCTGAAGTGCAGTGTAGTCGCAGTCGTGTCTGCGACTGGATATTTTGTTTTGTGTTGTTTTGTGTGAAATGTCCGGTGTTTTTTTAATTGTTAAAAAATTCGAAACTTTATTTTTTAAATGAGATCCTGATTTTCTATTACGCATTTTAACATTTTTAAGATCCTTATAAATCCAGCCGATGTTTCGCACTTATTCAAAAAAAATAAGTTTAATGTTTTCCTCAAGATCCCGCCAAAAATATATTGTCTGACTCTCTAACATATGGTTTGAGTTATGAAAATTGCCATTAATATAAATTCTTTTCGAATAAGTGCAAAACATTTTTGGTTTTGGGAACTTAATAGCTCCTAAAATACATAATTAAAAAAATCGAGGTGGCCGTATTAGAAAAAAACAGTTGATGATGACAGCCTCAAAGACGAAACGTCGGTGTATAAATCTAATAACACTATCTTGTAGAACAGAGGAACGCGCAATGGAAATGTAAAAGTTATTTTTGAGTTACATCGATTCAAATAAAGTCATAAAAATAAAAACGAAATTGCGAATAATCGGTTTTTTCCAAAAGTAAGTATTCGAAAATTTTAAAGTTTTAAGGTGGCATTTTGATTAGCATCATATTAAGCAACTTTGCCTCTCATATTTAACCGACCTCGTATCTCTTCAAGTTTCCGAGATCCTAATGATAAGACTCGAATTTGGTTCACCCTGTACAGATTTACCTTAATACAATGGCTAATTTTTCGTCTGGGGTTATTGGATAATCAACTCTGTTGTCTGGGTCAGACTTTATATCGTCTTTTTATTAAGTCAAGAATAAAACTAAACTCTGCTTTATTCAGTCTAAAAATATTTTCTAAATTTTACTTCATCCTGTTGCAGATGTCGATTTATTAATGTAGTATAACAACCCTCATCGCGTCTTTGCTGAAATATTGATTTATAGAGGCATTGCTATGTTTCAGATTGTCTAATTGTAATAGTATTTCGTCATCCCTCTTTTTCTTCTAATAATAAATATATTGCTAGGATCATCCATCACGACTCTTACCAAAGATTATTCCCTTTCACTAATAATTTTTGCTATCGCGAGTTTAAGCCGCAGTCCTAAGGAACCACCTGATTCAACGGCGTCTGCATGCGTTAGTCGCATTGCGGCGGAATGATTGCAGGTCGCATGCGACCGCCGCGTGAAGGAAACATACCTTTAGTCCCCAAAATCCCATTTCCGGGATACTTGCTGTAGACTGTCAATTATTTGAAGTGGTTTGACACCCCGCAACACTATGCTAATCTTATTTTTAATTTTTTTTTTAAACATTCCTTTTTCTCCCTGTTGTTTACTTGAGTTTTATTTGTAAATATGTTCTGTAGTTTTGCGGCGGATTCATGTTTCAATAAGTTCTCGTTGGGTTACTTAGCTAAAACGTTTCTTAAAAATGGGACCACTTCGGTCCTGGGCCCAAGGTATAACAAATTAAGGTGCTCAGTCCTATTATTGAACCCAAGGAAGTTTAGTTTTAAACTTCCTTGATTGAACCCTATAAACTTGTAGATCTCCTGAAACAGAATCTTTTTACTTTTTTGGGTTTTTTGGGATTATTTTCTTTTTTCCCTGTTTTAGATGATCTGCAAATTCATGGGGTCAATAGGACTGAGCACACTCAGTTCGCTATACTCCGGGACCAGGACCGAAGTGGTTCTATTTTTGAGTTTTATTTATTGAGTAAGTAGTTGTAATTTTTGCATTTTCTAAAGGTTTTTAAATACCAAAACATAAAGCCTTGTCGCAGCTTTAATTAGTTGTAGAGTCTAGTTTTTGTGTTAAAGGTAAAATATTTTCTTTCACTGGGGATTTTTGTAGTAATGTGCCCTCCAATATAGTTTTATTTCAGTCAAAACATCCAATAAATGTAATTTTTTTCTTTAAAGTATAAACATTTTTAATACGTTTTTTTTTTGTTTTTGTTTTCTTTTTGCTTTTTAAAGAGCTTTTGGTTTTGGCTAAAATAGCCGTTTTAATTAAATTTTCCAATTTCCTTTGCACTAAGCTTATTTAATTTCTTTTCTGTATTCTTTTTCGTCATTATCTTTCTTCCATGATGTGGATGTCAATACAAAATGGAATTTGTCAGTTTTCTTTTTTTCTTTTTTTTAAGGCATGTTGGAATAAATTAAATTACATTCTTGTCTATAGTACTTTTGTTTAATTCGTCCTAAATAATGTCATCGTTGCATTGTTTATGGAAATATCCTACCAAACACCGCCTTTTTCTGTAATAATAGGTGCACTTGAAATTTTTTGTTCAGGAATATTGCTTAAAACCAGAGCTGGGAAGGATCCTTCAAACAAGGAATCGATTCACGGATCCGGATCCTCGTAAAGAAATCACCCATACGAATCACGATTTATTTTTTAATGAAAAAAGGAATCGAATCCAGGGAATCGATTCCTATTTATCGGATTACGAATCCGGATCATTTTTAGTTTTTTTAATGGTAATTACGATACGAATGATACAATATAATCCAGATGATTAATCAAGCGTTAAACATTTTAGCACGCAGCCCAAGCAGCGATATATAATTTTAGCCTAATTTTGAAGTGCTGTAACTCTTAGCCAAATTGGTTTTTGGTAGATATTCTTCAAATTTGAATATGTTATTTCTAAGATCAAAACATGAATCCACTCTTAAATAAAACATTTTTTCGAACTGTATTTCAAAACTTGCGATGCTAGATTTTCATAAAGTTTTTAAATGTGATTCTTATAAAGACCTCAAGCGACTTATAAATGGGACATCATTTGACAGGAAGTTTCACCAGTATAGTTTAATAATGTTTCTGCTTACGGAATGTTAAAATGTATTAAAATTTTAAATTCATTTTTGGATGACACTCTGAATAGAAAGTATTAGACGTCCCATTTAAAAGTCCCTTAGGGTTATCTTAAGGATAACAAAAATTATAAAGATCGTGCAATCAGAACTTTTAACATAAATGAAAGTAAAATGTATGCCGGTTTTTGGATACCACACTCTATGGTCAAAAAAAAACATATTCTGGTTAAAAATCACATATTAGGTGTCTTTCCTTATTTCAGGATCTTAATAGGCAGATGTTTTAAAATTATCTACCTTAATTTTCAAAAATCAATGTGATGCTGATTAAGAATCTAAGGTAAAAATTTGGAAATTTCAAATAAATTATTTAGAATGGCGGATTTTGGCATTTATAAACCAATTTGCCTCAGATATGGGATCTAAGGATTTTAGGAGAGCTAGGTCAAAATTTGGAAATTAAGAATCTTGTGTGAAAATTTGGAAATTTGAAATGGCGTATTCAAGATGTCGGATTTTAGCATTTGTCTCAAATTAGAAATATGGGAAATCAATTCCTTTATGCAATCGGATTCCACTCAAAAAGCGGAATCGATTCCGAATTTATATATATATATATATATATATATATAGTATATATATATATATATATATATATATATATATATATATATATATATATATATATATATATATATATATATATATATATATATATATATATTTTATATATATATATATATATATATATATATATATATATATATATGTATATATATATTTAGATATATATATATATATATATATATATATATATATATATAAAGTATATATATATATATATATATATATATATATATATATATATATATATATATATATATATATATATATATATATATATATATATATATATATATATATATATATATATATATAAACGAAGCCCGTTTTTTGAATTTCGCCCCCCGGGACAAAGATAAGATAGGAGCAGTGGCAAGTTGTTTTTTACCGTTAGCCGTGCGGAACGCGTCTTTACGGAGACAGAGGCTACTTAGTTATTGTCTCTCGCCTGGCGGAGACAGGCTTTTTATCTAGTTATTTAATAAAGTCGCATTCTAAATATCAAATATTGTATGTTGTAATACAACTTACATTTTTTTTACTTTCTTCCACCCTTTAAATATTTGTGTTGTTTTTGTTTTTACGTTTACTTTTTTTACTTTTTTCGGTTCTTTAAAGTTTGTTTTTCATGTCTATTGTTGCAAAGTTCTAAATTTTACTGAGTTTTTTGTTTATGTTGGGATTGCCTGTGTTTTAAAATTCTTTCCACAGTTTATATACAATTACGTCTTGGTTTGTATCAATGTTTTCTTTACTACAGTTTGTTAACCAATTGGCTTTAGTAGGGCCAATAATTTCCACATGCTTACTTAGTTTTACGGTATTATTGTCCATAGTTTTGATCGTGACATTGTACTTCGGTGATTTCCTTTCTCCTTAACAATTAGAAAAGTATTTTTAATCTGGGTTTTTGGACGTATTGATTTAATTAACCTGCAATTCCTTTTTTGTTATTTTTTTTTCCGTTCTATGACTCCTGTTCTTTAACCATCTTTAAAAG
This sequence comes from Listronotus oregonensis, assembly GCA_019359885.1. Lineage (NCBI taxonomy): Eukaryota > Metazoa > Arthropoda > Insecta > Coleoptera > Curculionidae > Listronotus > Listronotus oregonensis. The sequence goes on from JAHBCN010000011.1 coordinate 177,220, forward strand.
GTTTAAATATTGACACTGACACATCCGCTAGTTGTAAAATTCTTGTTGCAACGCTTTACGTATATGCTAAGTGCAAAATAGAATTAGCACAAATATGCGCGAAACGAATATGACCATGAAAGGTAGGAGCCCAGCGTCATGTGTCTCTGTGACAATATGAAAAACTATATCAGAAAAGACGAAACGCAGAGAATATATTATACTAATTGCAACTGACATAGAAAATGCAACATCGAGTAGGCGTGCTGTAATTTTGAGCACATTTTTACAATTTTTAAGTCCAGTGATAAATAGAAAGTGATTAAAATTTAAACTCGAAATTTTGCAAAATAGCTGAGGTATCCCACCTGAATGTTAATAATGTGTCGTAGCTCCTCCGTTCGTTACACATTCGTTAAGTCGTTGCGGCATTGATTGTATTAGATGATTAATGTCTTGATGTATTTGTATCCCAGGTCATCTGAATTTGGTTTCGTAAAGCCTTCAATGTCTGTAGAGGGTGCGGTGAATTTTGCAACCTTCTTTCCATCATATCCCATACATGTTCGATGGGGGAAAGCTCTGGAGATCAAGGAGGCTACTGAAGCAGATTTACACCGGTGCGGAGGTCGTACATTGTCCTGCTGAAAAAGTGGATCTTGCAATGTTTCCAAAAAGAGAAGGGAATGTGGTTGTAAAACTTCGTTGATATTGCGCTGGGGAGACATGCTACTTTGAATAAACACTAATCGTGACCTGCTACCGTAAGCAATGGCACTCCATACCATAACACCCACAGTGCGATGAATATGCCGTTCGATGGAAAATTGGACGTTCCTTTTTACTCTTGCATGGCCATCATGTGTACCCAAACAGAATAAGGACTCATCGCTGAACACGACTGAGTTTCATTCTATATTCCATTCAAGTCTCTCTCTACTCCATACCAATCGTTGCCGACGATGCTGGGGGTCACTGGTTCGCAACTGCCTGGAAAATCGATCATTACGTGCTAGTTACCTCAAATAACGATCCTGTCGCTTTGTAGTCTGTATTTGGCGTCCAGTACCTCTAACTCGTCGATTTCGGCCTTCTTGGAACCACGCTGGACAACATCTCATTACAGTTGTTTCGTTTCGATTAACCCGACCTCGATTTCTCTAAAAGAAAATCCGGCTTCACGTAACCCTATTATTCGACCCCTCTTAAACTCGGAAAATTGAGTGAAATTAACTGTAGACACAGCGTATTACCATGTAATGCATATAACCAGGAAAGTAGTTGTTTTGGGCATAAATCTGTTCTGCATTTATAAACAAGACAATTCTAAAGAGATACTTATGTATCAAATAAGAAACACAAGAAATAACAGACTAGTATTGAAAATGAACATCTTCTATATGTTGAACACTTCTATTGCATGTATCTGACGGCGTTTCGCAGATCAAGTGGAACCAATAATATTTGTTAATTTAATATGCAAAGCCGCAAAATTTAGTATTAGGTTTTGATTGCTTTTTTGGTCGTTGTGGCCTTTTTGAAGCAAAATATAGAAAAGCAAATCAACATTCATATTAAAATTGCAATTTCGGCATGACTATACAGTGGCACTTGGTATTTGCTCCATATGCTCTGCTATGAGGCTGTATTCGATTCTACTCTACTACCTCTCAGAGTATCTAGCCTTACTGCGGTAATGCTAGCTCCAAACAGAAAGCGGACAGAACCGCTTTCATATAAAAAAGTGACAAGGTGTGGGCTGAACGAAACGGGATAAACCCGTTTCGAGAGGTGCCACAAGGTCACAAGCAGACAAAGCAGTGCGCCGTCCGAAACCGGTGAATCCGTTTCGTAAGGTGCCTCCGGAAAGTCACCGACACCTGTTTCACGGGCAGGCTAATCTTATCCCTGAACAAACAGGTAGCTTAGGAAGGGCTCCCTTAATCCGTAAACAGAAGGCGGACAGAACCGCCTTTATGGGAAATAGGGTTCCCTGGTTTTTAAACGGAAAGCGGATAGGACCGTTTTCAGGATGGATAAGGCCGGAAATGCGGCCTTAGAAAGAACATCTGCTTCCAATAACAAGGACCTGATAGCTACCTACTGTAACTAGATCGGGAGAGGAGAGGGCATGATGGAACTAATCGTCTGCTCGTCATACTCTCCAGGAGACAGGACACACCAGAACACATCAGGACATGACAAAGCCTTCGTGTCCGGTAGCTACACGAGTAAGCAGGAGGATGTAAGAACTATCTCCCAATCTGGTATCGGATTCATTAGAAGTCCAATCCTATTGGGAGAAATATAAAAAAGGTGTGAGCCATTAACAGACCGAGCTGGGGTCGCAGCGGAAGGGCGTAAAAAAGTCCACTCACTTTTTAAACCTACTCACCTACCTACCTACCTACCTACCTACTATCCAGGCTCCACTGTCTACTGTCTTTATAGGCCAGTGGTTCCCAACCTTTTTATAAGTGCGGACCACTAAAACAAATATTGAATTGTCTACGGACCCCTTTTTTATGTTAGTAGCCAAAAGTTATTCAAATTAGCATATAAAACATATATTTTAAATATTTTTAATAATAATAAAGGCAAATATTCAGAACAAATATAAAACTATAGTACTACTAAAACATAGCAAATACTTAGGCTCCTAAGGATTTTCTCTTGGCAACACTCGTGTCGATTTGAAACTGGATACCTCAAAGCCATTCTCCACATATTGAAAAATAAAATTTATTAAAATATTTTAAAACTCACATTATTAGTTTGGCCAAAAAAGAAACTGTATTTTTGCAAACACCGCCAATTTGTAATTTAATCACTTAATTCTGGATTTCTTAAAGTGGCTCTTGCGAATTTCACATTTAAATAAAATAAATTTTATGTCTCGTCTAGATAACATAACCCAGACATTATTGGGGATATTACAAAGATAGTAGTATTACTATTGTCTAAAACTGCCATGCAATGCAGTAATTACCTAGAAATATATTAAAATTAGGCAGCTAGCTACTATTTAGGCTTAACACGAAGATGCCAATACAAAAATTTTAAACGGAATTTTAAATCATTTCGTGAATGGTCCCTTTTTTACAAGCATGGCATTCTGAAGGGTAATGACCAAAATCTCTCTCTTGAGTGTCTGCAGATGACTGTGGACACCTTTACAGCATCTTTAATTAACCACCTGCTTAATGTGGATTTTCTCTATCCATTGCTCGAATTTACATGCAATAGAATGTCCATTGAAAATTAGCTTTTCATTCCCAGAATACTGTGGGTACAAATTTAATTTGTTTAAATGTAAAAAATCTTCTACAGATAAGCTAGCATCTCAAATTTCGTATTAAAAAATTATTTCTAAAGTCAATAATATTCTTTTTGATCAAAATAATTATGATGCAATCGTCCGTCCCAACATGTTTTTGAAGGCCAACGAATTTCGGTGTAAAATAGCAGTAGTCAGAGTCCAAGTCAAAGCACAGTTTTTTAAATTACCCAATTTCTGTTATTTTTTCAAATGAATCTTTAGGTTGTCCGTTTTTTATTGTCGTGGCCCACTTTAAGGGTCTTACGGACCACCGGTAGTCCGCGGAGCACAGGTTGGGTGCCACTGGTCTAGTCTATTTGTTTTTAAATAAATACTTCTTAAAAAGTAGAGGTTGTATAGTTGTGTGTTACTTTAATTTGTTTACCAGTACTACGATCAGATGTTTAATGATAAAATTTTAAAAAATAAATAAACCTTAGACCAGTACGTCGCCTTAACGCCTCTTTAATTTGAGCATCTTGTTGGCTAAAAATGCGACCTTCTCAAAATAGAACTTTGTAAAGCTTTGTCTCTCTCTTTTGGCTTCCATATCTATTTTGTAATGTTAGGCTATTCCACCAGCGATCATTTAATTAAAAATATATATATTCATATCAAGTAAAACCTCTATTGTTAGGAAAGAGAATTCGTAAGGCACCATTTATTTCATTAGCTTTAACATAAAAATCTTACAGGCTAAGGTAGTTTTAAATTTTTATAAATAAATATTGACAAAGTAAAAATGACAAAATAATAGTCACACATAATCTGTGTTTATACAACTCCAGATTTATACTGCGGTTTTTTTTCCTTTTAGCAGAACTTACAAAATCTATAAGCCGCCAAGCCTAGGATTCTGTAAAAATATAAGGAAATATAATGTCAAAATAGGGATTACATGTCCTTGTTGCACTTAAAGGTAAGTCAAACGTTTTACTGTTTTGAAAGAGAAAAGGAATGTTAAAAAATTTGCATACAGAATCGGGTCCCAGATTCTTGATAAATTTTGGGAATGGTTACCGTTATCTTCTTATTTTTTGTGTCTTTACATACCACAACTAAGATTCTTTTTTTTAAACCATTATTAAGAAACAGATTACTTTGTTACCAAAGTAATCTGTTTCTCAATAATGGTTTTAAAAAAATAAATACATAATACAAACATTAATAATCTTACTTATATTATTATTTATTCCTAATAGAACGCCCCCTGTATAATAATATAATTAACCGGAAGTTAGACTATTCACATTGAAAGGACGCGGTAGGAGCACTTATTTGTCTGCTGCACCGGCGCCACCCGTGGCCGGGTGTGTTCAAGGTCAACGGTGGTATTTTTGCGACATTAAAAGAGTGAGAGGACTTTATTAGAATATCCATAGACTATGCTATTGCTTAAGATGGATTGTGAAAGCAGTTGTTTATAACCATAGGCTTCAGGAAAACTTAAAATCAATTCACTTACCACCCTTTATATTCTTCAAAATAATAAATGATCCAGTCATTACAATTTAATGTCATTTATGACATTACGTCAACAAGAAATTTTAGAAACATGGATTCGCCACAACAATATAGAACATATCTAATATTATACAATTGGAATTTACATTTTAAAAATCTTAGGCAGGTCTAGATATTAGTGTGATCCTACTAGACATAAAATAATTAGAAATCAGTCAAGAGTTTAACTTATTAAAAACTATGGTGAAAATTTATAACTATCTTTTAGTGGACACTTTTTTTTCTGTCTTCCGAAACATCGTAAATGTCATAAGTGCGCATCTTTGAACTAATTTGGCACAGACGCAAAATATTTATAAAGCGAGAAGCCACTAACAACGCTTTTGTTACGAAAATAGCATTCCAATGTTTTGACTTGAAAATAAAATAATGCAATAACTTATTATCATTAGAGGTATAATAGATTTGGATACGAAAAATAATTATTTTGTATCTTAGGACAATTTACGAGGTAACACAATCCAAGTACCAATGTACGGTATTTTTTCATTAGAGCGACGCTATTTCTTACATATTATCCTATGATGCTGTACTGGCTTCGCGATGCCGATACCACATTTCAGATATCGATACCTTAAACTCCCATACCGATAATGTATCTATAAGAACATAACTGAAATTCAGATAAAAACTTCTTTTTTAAAATAATGTTTTTATTTTTTTATATTCACATTTAAAATAGTCAAAATTAAAACAAAATATTTAACAGTTTAAAAGTAAAAACATCCATTATCTTTTAATTAACTTTTTGCTAATCTTTTTCTTCGGTAGGTAATCCAGCTTTATAACGAAGATAAGACCGTAGTAATTAAATAAAGATCATTCTGTTTCATAAAACTAAAGTGGTTCTTCGGTGCTGCCAATAATTCCTTTGCAAATGATTTTACACCTTCTACTTCTTAATAATACGTTAAACCATTTTGATGTTCTTAGTTGTGGTTAGTTGTAGTTAGCTATCCGCTAAAAAAGAAGGATGATTACTTAGTGTCTTTGTAGCTATTTGGAACAGTTTCAAAATTTGAACCACTTTTTCAGCAAGTAGCCAGTAGCTGTGTGGCATTTTCATAAAATTTTTAGAAAGAGGAGGTGAGAGGAAGAAATATTTCAGTGTTAAAAAATAAATAATATTAGAAACATGAACTATATTACAGTAAACGCCAATAAAATTATATTTTTTGCCAGAAAAACCAAAGAATGTGAGAATACGACACATTCACGGGATGCAGTAATAGGAAGAACATGATTAGCTATATGTTAATTTACCACAATATTTTTATTTTTTTATATTTTGATAAAAGCCCTTCCATACGACACAATTTTACTACTAATCAAATTGACGATTACATTAGTTTACAATTAGAATGTCCATCCACACTTAAACAACAAAATTACCCATATGTCATTCGACTTTGTATTTGGTGCTGCACGGAAGTAGATTTTTTTTTATTTTTTTTTTTAAAGGTATGTCGACAAAAAAGACGAAATTTGGCAGTTAGCATCAACACAAACCAATTTCACCCGATTTGATTTGACTTAATTGTGTCATGGCCTTGAATTGGACAATTTGATTGGCAATCTAGTGAAATAGTAGGTACATAAAATTGTGTCATGTGGTAGCCCTTCAAATAGAAATAAAAAATAGGTTACAGAATTTTTTCTTTTATCGTTTTTCCTATATCTCCATAACATTTTTATGTATTGAAATCAAAAAACAAAATTTGGTAAAATATGTATGATCACAGGGTATCTTGTATTAAATAGAAAATATATTTTCGTTCATACTTTTTCAACATCAAGCAGATTGAGAGTGCTATAACAATATGTTTACGCATTACGGAACAGCACTTTCGAAAATTGGTGTTACTTAAAAGCAACAAAAGTTTATATTAACAGAATACATAATTTTCGCTTTGCTTTTTATATTGACCTGTTGCCGTGTTTTATGCTTTTTTAGTAGCAATATAGTATAGAGTTATGTTTCATGCTTTATTTTTACTTAACAAAGCAAACCTAAACTAACCAAAAGTAACTGGCATTAAATTATTTAAAAAATACAACTAAAAATTTTTAATACGATTTTGCACTATTACGAGGAATGAGGAAACATCCTAGATGTTTAAAGACTAGTACAACATCCTAATGAAATGAACCCAAACAACTCCAGAATTTTTACGAATTTTACAATATCTATAGCACTTTACTATGTATCAATAATAATGACATTTTAGTCAGTCGGAAGTAGTTTTTGACCAGTTTAACAGCTCAGTGTATGAAGGCTGGAATCGATAACATTTTACTAATAGGATCCGTGATCCGAATTCGTTATATAATTTTAAAATGACCCTGAATCAATTTCTTTCTTCAAAAGAAATCGATTCTAAGTATTTCTAGTTTAAGACAAATTTGTTTTTTAATGTCAAACTCCGCCATTTTTAATACGCCATTTCAATTTTTGTAATTTTGACCTAAGATTATTAATTTCCAGATTTTGACCTAGCACCCTCAACAACCCTTATATCCTGAATTTAAGGCAAATAAGTTTATAAATGCCAAAATCCGCCATTTTAAATCTTCTATTTTAAATTTCCAAATTTTTACCTAAGACTCTTAATTAGCATCACATTGATTTTGGGAAATAAAGATAAAGAATTATAAAACATCTGCGTATTAAAATCTTTAAATAAGGAAACACGCCTAACATGTGATTTTTAACCAAAATATGTTGTTTTTCAGTTCAAGAGAAACAACATTTAAATGAAACATTTTTTTTCGTAACCATAGAGTGTGGTCTCCAAAAACGGCCGTAAATTTATCTATCATTTATTTTAAAAGTTGAACGATCTCCATAATTTTTTATTATGTTATCCTTGAGAAAACCCTAATTGACTTTTAAATGGGACATTTTATTATTTTTATTGAGGGTGTCTTACAAAAATGAATTTAAAATTTTTATATTCCACAAGCGGAGAAATTATTAAACGGTACTTGTGAAACTTCCTGTAAAATTACAATAAGATGTCCCATTTATAAGTTGTTTGAGGTTATCTTAAGAATCACATTTAAAAGACTTACGAAGATGTAGCATCGCAAGTTTTTGAATACAGTTCGAAATAATGTTCCATTTAAGGATGGTTTCATGTGGATTCCAGAAATAACATATTTAAATTTGAAAAATATTTACCTACTAATTTGGTTAAGAGTTACAGCACTTCAAAAGGATGCTAAGATTATATTTCGTATCTTGGGTTCTGTTCTAAAATCTCCCACTAAGCAAAAAATCATCCTAATTACGTTATATTTATGTTTTCTTGATCCTTTGGTACGTTAATCATCTTGAAACAATAACAGCGCCTTAAAGCTAATAGTTTCGTTAAATTTCCTTTAACTAGTTTCGAATCTTAAACGGCCTTGTTATGTATTTTGCATTGCTTAGGCCTGACACATTTTCTGAAACATCCACGTTATATAACTTACGTTATAAAGATGATTTTCTAAGGATTTAAATAGACGGTTTTGTTATGTTGATTATATTTCCGTTATTTAGTTAACACTAAAAGATCTTTTGGATCCTTAACGTGTGGTTTATGATAATAATACAGAATGTTTAATTAAGTATGGCCGTAAATCGTATTTTGTTAACGATTTAATGTACAGCTTTAAAATAAGAATTAGTATAATGAAGATGGCTTTAAGTCACTAAACGTATTAGGTTGACGACTTCATCATTAGGAGGCGCACGATACCAAGTATATTAAAAAGGGCACACTTTTTATAAAATGTTGATATCAAACTAATCAATTACGGAAATTACTAAACGATTTTTCACTCCTTTCCAGATATATTATTTTCTGTTAAACTTTTAGAGTGGGCGAAAATTTACTTTTATGCAAAAAAGCACTGACAAAGTGAAACATATTTTTTAAAAGGTATGCTGTTCAAATAAAAAAGATTTGATTAAATACTCTTTGTGTTTACGTTTTGTAAAACTAAAACTGTATAATACCCTATCGTTTATTAAAGCCTCAAGAAATTATTTAATTAATAATATTAAAAAATTGTTTACCTCAAAGTTGTATACAAGTAAATGTTGCGTCCACTCTTTTATTAAAGATGCCACTGAAAAAATATGGATGCAAAAAATTGTTGTGATAAATCGCCTGTTAATTTTGACAATCATTTTTTTGTCCACCCCGAAATAATATAATAGTTTCCAAGATACAAAAAGTGACAACTGACTATCCCCAATAAAAAAAATGCTGATATGAACTATCATAAAATATCTGATGTCTACAACTCTCCTTTCATATTCCCCAAATTTGTGTACAGACTATTTAATAGGAAAAGCTTATTTTTTAAATCTACACAAAGTATAATAGTTCATATATAAAAATGTTCATATGGTAATGTTTATCTTTCTTAATTAACTTTATAAAAAGTCTTAAATATTTGTGATATGTTAATATGAGTAATATTTAAAAAAAAAAGGTCTAAAATTAGGTATAAAAATTACCTACATAATTTATAAATGTTTATTAAAAATCAACTGTATATACATATATTTTTAATATCCATTTTCTGTTCTATTTTTTCCTCCTAGTTGCACCTGGAAAAAGTAAACCTTGTAAAATATTTGTCCCAAAACTTTTGGTTACTGACATAATTGCTTCATTAATTAAAAAGATAATTTTATATCGCAGGTTGGTAAAAAACGCTGTATTTGCAGATAGTGTCATAGATACTTTATTTTCCTTATATAAAGAATAAAAACCTTGTTATGACTTAAAAGCCTACAATATTTTTAAAACATAGTCGGAATTTTCTCTAATATAGCTACTTGATTAGCCATTACTAAATGGTAGAGTAAACTACTGATAAACCACCCAATTTTGAAAAAAAAATATTTAGAAACTTTGTACTATATTGTTATTTTGCTTCTATTTGATAAACAATCCAAATAAAAATTCAGTTTATCCCTTTAGGAAACTTTTACTTACAGTTATATTAGTTACTTCACTTGAGCATGTTAAACCTATGCCTCTCTTTTTAACTGCCGATCCACTTTCCGATTAGTTGTTATTTGAAAACAGACTGAACTGTATCTACAATTTATTTCATAATTTATTTTCTAATAATTCTATTATTAATATTATTAATGTGTCAACTGTTTAATATCAGGGCCTCTAAAAATGGTAATTGTTTACAAGTGGGATCAATCCTATTTTTGGCTATATCTAGGTGAAGAATTAACATTTTTTATATTTTTTTATTCTGCTTGCTTTTACGGCGCATTTATGATAAAAAATATCGTAGAAGGAAAAAATAAAGATTTCGATTGCTTTCATGCCTTTAAAACTTAAAAAAATATATTGGTTTTCATGTTTTTCTATTTTATCTTTGTTTTTGATATATATTTTTTTAAAAAGTACATAAAAAACGAAAGATTTGTAAAAACTAACCGCAACTAACCAAAACTCATTTCAACATTGATTTTTTTGTAATTCTTTGTTTTTAAACGTAGATTACAAAAAAAATACCATAAGAATAAAAGTTATTTAAGATTATTTGCAAAAATAACGATTTTTTTAACTTTCGAAGTTGATTTTTTAATTAAAATATTAATTTTTTGGTATTTTCGCTATCATCACCATAAATTCGCCGTAAAAACAAAAAATTAAAAAAAAAAATATGATGATCCATAAATTCATCTATTTTTTATGGCCAGAAATAGGGTTGACCCCATTTGTAAATAATTACCCTTAAAATTAGAAAATATAAATACATCACAGTAAATGCTTTAAGTTATAACTTTAATGAAATTTATTCAACAGAAGTATTTCATTTATTTAAAATACCCAATTTTTGCTATTTATGTCCCCTAAAAAGTATTTTTTTTGACCGATCGGAAAATACCCATTTTCTGGAGAATTTTTTGGCCAGAAAGTAACCTTTTTTGGGGGCTAGACCAGAAAGTGATTATCAAGAACCAAAAAAAATCTTTTGTCGGGGTCATTTGCCAATTTTCTAGACCCATTTGTTACTTTACAGATCCATGAAATGAAAAATAAGCTGCTTATTTACAGCACAACTGTTTTTGTTTATAGTTGATATGGAAACGAACTTCAGTTGATTTTGTTTTTTATCTTTGGACAGTCTATTTTTAAATAGTTTGAGGCTTTAGTACTAATGTACTGTGGGTGTCGTAAATTATTATTATTATTAGTATTTTTAAATAGTTTCGGTAAAAAAAAGGCATTGTTACAAGCTCGAGAAACTCGAGACTCGGAGAAACCACAACGAAAAACAAGTGTTTTGCAGATCTCGCCAGGCTTCCAGGACATAATACTCGCCAACACGCTCGCGCTAGATGAAATCAGACCCTTTGGCTCAACCAATTTTTGGGTAGGTATTTGAAACACTACTTTCCGGTCTTAATATAAATTAGTATTATGCAATTTTTATATGTTGTAGTAGGTATAAAGCAATCAAATAGTTTTAATCTATACTTTCTTTCATTTATATGTATCTAGGGAATGGAAGGTACCTCCCGAAACTAAATCCGGGCTTATTACCCCTTTCATTTTGTAAACAAATGGTAACTTTATCCTAAGGAAAAGACTAATGCTGGATTTTTTCTAGACTTATGGCTTAGGTAAAACCTGACCTTCAAAATTGAGATTTTTGGTCAGTTTATCTAAATACCTACATACATAAAAACATATAAAAACAAAGTGTAGTACAAAATGGTGTAATATACTTACTTTCCGATCCATATTTCCTTTTAATATAACAAGAAAAAACTTTAAATTTACAACACAAAACACAATTAAAGCTAATAAACCTTTCTTAGTAAACTTGGCGTCGTTGTTAAAAAATGTAACAATCTCTGTGCGGGGTACATTTAAGCAAACGAGGTCGATATGTTAACTTTTAACGAAACAGACATGGCAAAACAACGTTTAATATTAAACGTTATCACAGTTACTTTTAAATAACGTTACAAAACGTGCTCAAGATGTTCTTTGCTTAGTGCGCTTTGACGCTTGATTTATCATCTGGATTATGTAGTATCATTCGTATCGTAGTTACCATTTGTAAGTACAAAAACTAAAGATAATCCGGATTCGTGATCCGGTAAATAGAAATCGATTTTCTAGATTCGATACTTTTTTTCTTTCAAAAAGGAATCGTGATTCGTATTGGTGATTCGATTCCTTTACGAGAATCTGGATCTGACAATAATACATAGACTGGAAATGGAAAAATTTATACCGCCTTCTAAATTCTTCATGTTAAAATATTCTTAAAATTACTAAAATTGATTTTTACTCATTTATAGGTAAAATACCAAATAATTCATAAACGCCCTGTTATTTATAAAATAATCAAGAGATAACATGTAAGTCGAAATATTAAGAAATTTTATAACATCTAGAGAAAACCATATATGGCATAACTACCGGCGAAAACAAGAAATTTAAAATCTGAAAGCCTATAAATAAGTCAAATTGTAAAGGGACATTCTAAAACCTCAGCCGGTTTTCCGTTATAATCTATCATACATAACGAAATGAGAGAAACAATTACCGCTTTACTCGTTAAAACAAATATTAGGTTAAATACCCTCGGCTCGATGAATGTCAGCTGTTTGCTTCTGGTTGAAAAGGTGTTACATTTCCCGAACGGCACAGAGCATAAACTACGGGGAACCAGATTCGTTCCATGAAATTTTACACAATGCTTTTTAAAAGGCACTTTTTTGATAGATACCGGGGTTCCTGGTAATTTATACCAAAGAAATTATAGGCTAAAACAGAAACGGTACTTATGTTGTAATGACCCAATTTGTTTATGGTTACATAGTAAACCACTTATAATGCCACTTATTTTAACCAAAAGGTAATTCATAGCTATAGAAAACGCAAACCGCATTTTAAATATTAGAACTTCGGAAATACCCTATTAAATAAATACCAAATTAAACCCGTATTTAAACTGAAAAATTTGAACCCTTTTGTCCTGTGATTTGTAAGGTTTCCTAATGTTAACTAGAGTATGATAGTTAAGAATGGTATTCTTTTATAAATTTAGACGTTTTAAAATAACATACCTATTTGTTAATTCAAAGAAAAGTGAATTATTTTTTTTCTTATGGTGTCCAAAAATTGACAGTATACATGAAAACAACAATTTTGGAGCGAAAATGAGCTCTTAATATCAATATTAAAGTTTGTTCTAATCCATTTCTTTATTTTCCATTTAAATAACACAGAAAATTTTTTATGTTTATTTCTAAACTTTTATAACTTTGAAACGATTTATCGTAACAACAATCTGAAAAAGGAGATTTATAGAAAATTTTGCCCTCTACAAAAAAGGTCCTTAGGGTTCAGTTCCTCAGATATAACACTAATAAAAAAATTATTAATATTTTCAAATATTTTTTTATTATTAATAATAATCGTTTAAATCACTACATAAATCATCTATAGGTTCTCTACATAAAGAAATTCAATTATTTTCAACTCAACATTAAAAACATATATATTTAATAATTGATTTTTCTGTTTCATTTAGTAAAAAATAAATTTAATTGTTTTCATTTAAAATCATATTATAGATGCTTATGAAATCACTGCTGGTTGGAAAACCGAAAAATTGTGATGTATTAATGCAGTATGTCGAAAAATCAAAATATTTTAAATGCTTATATTTTTCTTGGAAATTTGGTATGTAAGTTAAATTCTTAACAGATTTGTCTCATAACTTTTTCTATATTCTAACTCCTAAGTTCATTTTTTGACATGTCATAGGATATTTTTCAAATTTGCCACCATACTGTGTACAGAAAAATTTCATTACAAAAAACGATTTTATAAAGAGCAAAACGATTTACATGTTTCTATTTTAGTTCTTAAGGGCTATCTTTTCTGTAAGTAAATTTTATAATATATAGTAAATAAAAATATTTAAATGTTTAATTATTCTTTAATTTTTTTCATTAATTCAAAGCTCATTAACCAAGACAGAAAAGTGTCAATCGTTTAAGAGCGAGACAAACAGTTTTAATTTAATAACCTCTTCGGTTTAAAATGACTTATTTCAGGTCACTATATTTTGACAGAAAAAGTTATGCATTATTTAAAAATTATGTAGAGGTTTTGGATATAATTTATAAACTAATTTTTCACCAGCTTTGTTAACCCAGATGGTATATTGCAAAAGTTTTACCCAATAAAATGCTTGGCGCGGGAAAACAATCAACCCTATTGTTAAGCTGATGTGCATCAAAATAAAGAAAAAATTCTAATCGTGCCGCAGATAATAAGGGTGCATAGTCGAGGGCAGAAGGGTGCCCATAGCCAGGTGTGCACTATGAGGCACTCGCCAAGTGGAACAAACTTATATAAGATATAGGGTAACGCTCAGTGGCGTAGTTCACCGATTAAATATTTACTTAATTGGTTATTCTTAAAAAGATTTCTCCTCTATTTTAGTTTGCCAAATTAAAGAAAAAAACTTTATTGTTTTTGAAAAATATTGATTTATTTTAAATTGTAAAGATAAAAAAACATAAAAAATATTTAAAAAACTGGGGTTGGGCCACACAATTAATGTTTGTCACCAATCTAACATTCTGTAAGTATTTATTAACTAAATTTCAGGTGCTTAATTTTTTTTTTTTTAATTAATACCTACGCACTTTATTTTGCGTACATATCCATTTAGCGCGGCTGCCGCGCGCTTTATATTTGTTATTGTTGCTGCTAAAAGTGGATAACCAACCCATGCATACAGCAAGGCGAATCCTGCCATGGTCAAACCAGATTCGGAAAGACGCGCGCGGTCGACTCGGGAGGCATGAGTTGACTTAATAAATATACACCTTTAAATGAAAGAGTAGAGTAATTGACCAAAAAATTTACTCCCAGTCTAAGTATAGAAGTCCGGAGTTTTAGTGGCGTTTTATATGCAGTGCACAGTGTTTTGTAGTACAACTAGGGGGTATCGATTTTATCTCTAAAAAACCACCGGTACATTAGAATCTAGATAATTTAATTAAACAAGAACGAATTTTAAAGATATCTTACATATAATAATGCTATGTCGGCCTTATAAAACAAAGAAGCAATATAAGTCCCAGATACTAAAAAACAACTTAACGCATTCTGAGTTATGATAGTCAACTTCCAACAACATTCTTATTACAAATTTGAAAGATTGTTTGTGTTGTGTATTTTTACTAAAATTTAAAACCGCTAAAACAAAATTTTAAAAAGTATTTTTTTCGTGAGTGCTAAGTATGGTAGAATAACTAATAAATAATTTAGGCAAAACAAATATTTTTATTGGTACACAGAGCTGAAAAACTTATCCATTTAGGTTAGAGTAAACCATCATACAACTCCGGATAGCTGACGTATGTCCAAATATCCAAAGATCATCGGTTTTAGTGCTTGCTGCATTTGAAATAAAGTATAATGCTTTTTAAATTTTACTTCAAATTTACTCATAAATAGGACTAAATTCTGGGACCTATCCATTTGAAATATAATTTTATACATCATATGATT
This sequence comes from Listronotus oregonensis, assembly GCA_019359885.1. Lineage (NCBI taxonomy): Eukaryota > Metazoa > Arthropoda > Insecta > Coleoptera > Curculionidae > Listronotus > Listronotus oregonensis. Next base: position 192,613 of record JAHBCN010000011.1, read on the forward strand.
TCTTAATACTAAAAGATCGTCGGCTACAGTGCGATTCATGCCTCTGGAATAAAGTACAATGCTTTTAAATATTACCTAAAATTTACTTATAAATAGAGTTAAAAACTTTGGCCTCTCTATAGAAATACGCCATCAAACATCTTTGGCTCCCTGACTATGATTATGTCTGAATATACAAAGATCGTGGGCTTAAATGAGATTGCCATCTCTGAAATTAGGTAAGTACAGTGCTTTTTTTAAATATAATTTAAAAAAAGGGCAAAAACCAGAAACCTATTCATTTTAAATATGCCATCATACAACTCCGGCTACCTGGTCTTTAATTACGTTTGAATACTGTCAGATCGTCGGCTTCATTGCGATTGCCATCCCTGGAATAAGATACAATACAAGTATTATCCAACATGTACCCATAAATACGGCAGAAGCCTGAAACCTATTTATTTGAAATATGCCTTTATACCCCTCCGGCTACCTGGCTTAAGTGTTATGTCTGAAAATTAAAATAATAATAAAATAAAGTAAAATATTTATTATTATTATTAAAAATGAACTTAAAAATAGAGCAGGAACCTGGAACCTGGTTATTTGGAATATGCCATCATACACCTCCAGCAACCTGGCTTATATTATGTCTGAATATTAAAAATTAGTCGACTTCGGTGTGATTGCCATCCCTGAAATAAAGTAAAATACTTTTTTTAATATTATTTAAAACGTCTTATAAATAGAGCACAAGCCTGGGATCTAGTTATTTGGAATATGCCATCATACTTCTTCGGCTACCTGGCTTATGTTTTGTCTGAATATTAAAAAATCGTCGGCTTCGATGTGATTGCCAACCCTGGAATAAGGGAAAATACTTTTTTCTTAATATTATTTAAAATGGTCTTATAAATAGAGCATATGTCTGGGACCTAGAGTTATTTGGAATATGCCATTATCCACCTCTGGCTACCTAGTTTCTATTATGTCTGAATATTAAAAGATCGTATGTTTTGGTGTAATTGCTATCGCTGGAATAAAGTAAAATAATTTTTTAAATATTATTTAAAATGTACTTATTAATAGAGCATAAACCTGGGAAATTTAGTTATTTAAAATATGCCATCATACACCTCCGGCTACCTGGCTTATGTTTTGTCTGAATATTAAAAAATCGTCGGCTTCGATGTGATTGCCATCCCTGGAATAAAGGAAAATACTTTGTTCCTGAAATCATTTAAAATCTGTATATAATTTGTTAATGTGGATATATTTATATGGTTATGGCTTGAGCTAAAATCGATGTGGTAGTCTTTTGCCTAACGAAGCCCCCCCGGGACAAAAATAAGGGCAAAAAACCGTTATACGGAAGGCGTCTTACGGAGACAGAGGCTACTTAATAGTTTCTCGCCTGGGGGAGACAGGCTTTTCATCTAGTATACTTATAAATAGAGCTGAACCTTGATCCTAGTGATTTGAAATATGCCTTTATATACCTTCGGCTACCTGGGTTTTATGTTATGTCTGAAAATTATGAGATCGCCGGCTTCGGTGTGACTGCCATCCCTGGAATAAAGTAAAGTATTTTTTTAATAATATTTAAAATATTGCATATGGCTTGAGCTAAAATCATGAAATTTGGCACAGTGGTAAAACTAAAAAAGTGACTTTAGCCGCATTCTCTAATAGTGGCAGTAGAACCTGTCACGGTTAAGCCTAGGTTTGTTTTTTAATTTAGTTTGTTTACCTTAATGCAGGTCGGTTTTTTTTTTTTTTGCAGTTTATTTTTGGACAAAATTTGATTGTAATTGCTGGGTTACTTCTCTTTTTCTATCGTATTTGGTATCCTACCTTATGCTTTACGTTCTTTTACCGTTATTGCTAAAAAATTAACATTGTTATTTGGGCAGCGGAAGGCGTAACGATTCAGAGGCGAAAATTCCTAGAATTAGCACATTGTGCGTGCGCACACTGGTGCTTTTAATAGGCCATGTCTCGTCATTCTTCAAGCTGGCGAACTAGGAGAATTTGCAGATCAGGCTTTTCCCATCTAAGTATACTTTTTATAAATCAGTTCGACGCCGCAGAACACGTGTTTGAAAATACCCCCTAGTGATTTGACTTAAATATGTTTTCCTTTATATACCTTAATAGATTTATTTGGCTACGCTGGTGGTTCAGGGCATAATTTTTTTTTATGTTATGTCTGAACCAATTAGGGGTTTGTTGTGGAGAAAATCGCAGTTTTATTGAATTATTCTTTTTTTTGTTTTTTTTTTGACAGTTACGTTAATTGGGTGTAAAGACTGCCATCCCATGAGAATAAAAGTAAAGTATTTTTTTAATAATATTTAAAATATTCAGGGTATAATATCGTACGCTATTGTTGGTATTGCTTCGTCTTAGATACTTATACCCTGTAAATGTCATTCAAAAGAAGGTAATTTAACCCCAGAAAATTAATTTTAAAAGAAACAAATGATCTTAGTAGTGTTGTCAAGGCAATTAACGTACTAAATTCAATAAAACTGCGATTTTCGCAATGGGACAAAAATTGGTGTAATTAAAAAGAATGACAAGTTTTGGTTTAGAAAATACCCGAACCATTCTCTAATATGTCCGTTTTATCGTAAAACACTCAGTTAGAATAAGTATCGTTACCAAGATGTTAAGAGCACACACCGTCTCACTTCCTCTAAAAGAAGATCATTAACAAAAATTTAAAAAGGATTGGTCCTAGGACTGACCCTTGAGGGATCCCGATATTAATATTTCCGATGATGACAGTATGCCGTTTGCCTTCACAACCTGACATCTTTCTCGCACGTATGAATGAATAGGTCTCATGCTACTATTGTTAAAATTGTAGTATTTTAATTTTTTTAAAAGGCTATTATGGGACACATTTAATCAAAACACTTTGCTAAGGTCACAAAAAAAGCAGACATGTGCAACTGCTCCTCAAAGCAATACATAACATAGCCTAAAAGACCATAATATCTTTTCAATGTCAAAGACATGGGTTTTCGAAGTGACTGTGTTTTAAATTTTAGCAAAATTTTAAATAAATATTTTACAGCATACGTAATAATGTATTATTTTTTTTATCTAAAAAGAAATTAAAACCCAACATATTCATATAATAAACTTTAAAATGCTTATTTAAGTTTAACGAATAAAAATAAAATAATTTAAAATACGATTTCAGTGAGGATTTCAATCATCGAGCACATTTTAATTTAGAAAAGTAATATGTTTTAAATGTGTCTCAAAATAAACTATATCATTAGCACCCGTTGCGCGCTTTGACTGTCTTTTCTCTAACACCATGTGTTCATTTAATGCCCAGGATTGGTTTCGTGTTCTATTTATTTTTTATTATACCAACACTGTGCTATTGAACCTTATTAAAGTGATCAAAGTTGCCCGATTTAAAAAACTAAGAATAAAAGATTTATACAAAATATTTTATTTTTATTATTTAAATAGCGATGCAAGTATTACACATTTCAGGCAACACGAATTACTTTTGGTAGACCCTATTATGTCTCATTTAACTCCTTCTGATGTGAATGTTCAGAGGATAGTAATATGCCACTGCACCTAGACCTTAGAAGGTCCCTTGTGCTTCCTCTTGGCGGGAGATTCACTGCGTCGCTCAACCTATTGATTTAAAATATTTGACGAAGTCTTTATGTGGAATCTCCCTAATTTTGGCCAGTAATGGCCAGTTCGTGCCTAGCATGGAGTTCCGTTCAAATGTGAGGGCGGGACAATCGCAAAGAATGTGTTTCGCGGTCTCATCTTTCACAGCCTCTACATAATCCTGTGTTCGTTAGACCCATTTTAAATTGGTGTCCTCGTAGCCCGCAGTGGCCAGTTAGAACACCCGTTAGAGTTCGGATGGTATAGTATGGTTCTGGACATTATAAGGTTTTTTTTCACTATTGACTTGTCTGGATAGCTCAGCATTATTTTTGCGAAGTTGTAGTTCGTAGTATCATCCCATTTTCCTTTAAACAGTCGATGGGAGTATTCTTTAATGATGTCTTTAATCGCTGTTGTTGTCAGTCCAGTGGTGGGGACTGGACCAACTAGTTTCCGTCCCGCAGCCGCCCTGGCCAGCGAGTCAGCGGTATGGTTACCTTTAGATATGTCATGTCCCTTGATCCAGGCTAGGTTGACCACATTATTTAAAGAGATGTTAGTCAGGGCTTGATGACATTCTAGTACAAGTCCCGAAGTAATGCGTGGTTTCTCAGGGCTAGTAATGCTTGCTACTTCTGTATAAATACAGATCGTATGGTTGGCGATGTTGCCGCTTTTAATTTCGTAAGCCGCTACGGTTATGGCTGTCAGTTCGGATTGAAACACGCTGGGTTTTGCGCCCATTGTCCATCCGATTTTCAGGTTTATGGTTTGTAAGTATATGCCACAGCCTGTGCCCACCTTGGTCTTAGAGCCGTCAGTGTACAGGCTAATGGTTCCTTTAGACTTGCCTTTTATTGGTATTGTTTCTCTTATGTTGATTGTGAAAGGTTTATTGAAAACGAACCTTGCTGCAACTGAGTCCGCTCTTGCCTGTAGAATTGGAAGTTCCCCTGTAACATCCCTCCGCAGGCGTCGTCCAGTTAAGTCAGTGCCTACATTAGTATCCAGACTGACCATGCGACCGACCAAATATATCAAGGGGGGTGAGATTTAATATCACCTCCATAGCTCTAGTCGGTTTAGTTTAACTCCTTATACGATACTCTTCCATGAAGCTGTAGAGTGCTAATTAGGAGAGGTTCTCCATAGCATCTTAAAAAGATATCTTAAAATCTAATCACGTTACTAGCATAAAATTTGTTTGCTTACTTAAAGTTCTTTGAGATATTCAACACTATAAAATAAAAATTTACTGTCCAGAGATCTCTATAAGATTTTATTTTAATTACTTTTTTGGCAGATAAAAACTGTAAACTCAGGGATGTTCTATTTAGAACTTAAGGTGATATTCTAATGTAACATGAAAGTGGACAATGTTAACAATTTCTATGTAAAATTCTTTGTGATCACCTAAAAATATTCTACACCTTGAAGGGGGGTAACGTTAATTCGTGCAAAAAGAGCACATTTTTGCGATTTTTTTTTGACGACACAGTAAATATTTATTAAAACTAGAGCTACATTAAACTAAATCATTCAAAGAATATTTAGTAAAATTTTCATAAAGAAAAAAATATTAAAAAATACGGCAATGACATCAATTATTTGGAAGCGTTTTTAAAAAAAGTAGAATTGCGATGCCCCTCAGAACTAGGTGCTGGATTATTTGAAATCAAAAACCAAAGTTTTTTTGTTAGATAATCTCTTTCCTCGGGTAACGCTGGAAGGGTATTTTGAAATTTCACTTTTTGGGAACACTTTGAAGTGAAAAACGTGAATTTAGCGAAAAATATCGACTAATTTGTTACTGTAAAATAAAAAATATTAACAACTAGTAAATGAGAACACAGTTTTTACTTTGTTTACTATCACTATATTAATTAATTTATAAAACAGTGACTGCAGTTTCGTAGTACTACTACATTATCAAACTGAAAGCTTTAAACTACAAACTTTAGATTGTAGTTTAAAGCTTTCAGTTTGATAATGTAGTAGTACTACGAAACTGCAGTCACTGTTTTATAAATTAATTAATATAGTGATAGTAAACAAAGTAAAAACTGTGTTCTCATTTACTAGTTAAAAATTAACTATCACAAAGTAACGGACACCTCAATTCAATATTTTAAAATATTAACAAATTTGAAAAAAACCCTTTAGGGTTACCTTGTAAATTATGTACAGAAATAGTTTCCAAAATTTTAAAAGGATCGGTGCAGTAGGTTTGAAGTTATGACGGACACCGACGAAAAACGCTTTAAAGTTTTGAACACTAAAAAATTTAAAGTAAAACTTTTATAAGTGAGTTTTATCGGCTTACCTTACTTACCGCTGTATCTTTGTTAGTTTTGCTCCGACCCTTCTTAAATGTTTACACAATATTCTTAAAAGGTTTTCCATTTAGGAAATCGAATTAAAAAAAAATGCGAAAAAAAGTTTAAAAACGTTACCCCCCCTTAATAGAATTACCCTTTTCGACATAAAAGAGGTCATATGAAGAAGGATTCGCACTCCTGTGCGTGTTTTTTTTTTCCAAAGAGAACCGAATTATCATTCTTATACTGATCCAACTATTTACCGACGATCGGCGGAAAAATAGCCGAATGACGAATGTTCGGTGAAGGCGTGCAAAATTGGTCTCCCATACGCTACGCGAAAGATTCGGTATGACGAAGATTTGCCGAATATACGTAGTGTCTTGGACCGCCCTAATGTGTTGGCTTATCGACATTGTTTACTATAGGGCGTTTTAATTTCATTTATTCCATTTGTAAACAAAAATAATATTTAGTAATATTTTCGGATACCTATCTACAATATAATATTTCATGCACATATATATTTATTTAATTCTAAAGTAATTTTAAAAAACATGTATTTTAACTACCAAGGGTGTTTTACTATTATTTTTTAACTGGTATACATTATTTTTCTTACTTCTTAAAATCCTTAAAAAAGTTATTTACTTGATTAGTTAGATTTTTTTTACAAATAAACAATAAGCCAACTTAAAAAATAAAACTTAATTTTTAAGTAAAGGCTAAAGAATTTCTCAATAATAATTCTTATTTAAATATGTTTTTTGCAACCGTTTTGTACCAAATATGAGGACAGAAAAATTAGACTAAAAAATTTGTTTTAGATAAAAACTTAAACAATTTTCCTAATACCGAACGCCATATAACCTACAATAAAACCTTCTTTTAAAATATCTGCCAAAAGTATCATGTGGGCGACAGAATATTAATAAAAATTTAGAAAGCTAACGTCCACTTAAATCTGCTAAAGTTCAACGGTAAATACCAATGCGAAACAAACATTAAAAACAAGACGAAAATACAATAGTTTTCCTTGACTTCATCTTTTTCCAATTTGTTAAAATTTAAGACAGCAATAAAATTAATGGGATTCACATGGATCTTAAACAAATTTCAAGAAAATAATTTTTAATTTAAATAAACCACTAACATTTTTTTAGCTAGTATTACGATTTTTAAAACTAAATGCCAAAATTCCATCTCTTGTGGTTTCTATTTTAAATTTTGTTGGTAGGGTGCTGTTGCTTGTAGTGGAAAATGTCGGAATATTTGACCGAAAAAATAACTGATCTCTTTAAAATTTGATAGGCTGTTCGGTTTTCGAGATAATTAAGTAGCAGCTTGTAATACTAATGGGATTTTAGGGCATAAAACAACATACTTATGGATTTATGTAATTATATTAAAATGCAGAGGTATTCTTTAACATTTTTTTGTTTTAACAATAAAAAAAAGCTTTAGTGATATGAGAATATATTTTTAAAAAATAGGTAAAACAACAAAACTAACAAAGCAAACAGACTGACAGACGGAGGCATACATGTATTCTAAGATGCGGCCACTTGAATATGCAGATTTCTCTTTTTTTTTCTCATAAAATATAATTTTTATGAATGATTTGAAGTTTTTTAACCACTTACGTGACATCTGGTTTCACCGGAAACGGCCTCAACTTTCAATATTCAAATGAGACACTCTGTAGATTTTTAAAATTTTTGGATTTCTGGAAACATTCTCCAACAATGCCTCAAATGTAAAACTTTAAAAATTTGAAGAATGTTCTCAGGAATCCAAAATGTAATAATATACAGGGCTTTTGTTCAAAAATTAAAAGTCTCCGTCTCCGGTAAAACCGGAAGTCACCGGAAGTGACTTTACTTGGTAAAAACGGACAAATTTGACCTTAAACGATATCTTTAAGTTCCATTTTTCTATCTTAAAAAGTGCAGAAAAAAGAGGCGCGCCATACTCCCGGATCACCCGGTATATTTAATTAATAGTAGATGCGACTGAATTTTGCCAGGCAACCCTGCTGTATTCAAGAAAATTGGGTTTTATTAAAAAAAACAGATACCTGCAGGTTTAAGCGGTTGGATCTTGTACTAATAGAGACGGACCAAAATACTGATACAGTAGTTTTGTTTTTTAATCCTTATCAAATGTTCACTTTTTTTTTGTTTATATAAAATATTTCCTAACAAATTTTTACCCATAATAAATTTGAATAATGTTTAATTTGTTTTATATGCATTTTAATTATAAAAAAAACCTTTAAAATCCCTAATGAGGGGGAGCCTATTAATGACCTGAGACGAATTTGGCGATTTTTACTTATTTTAACAAGGTTCCTCGCAATTTTACACACTTTCTTTTGGAAAAAAATTACGTGATCTTTGCCGGGACCCCACCTCTCCCCCACGTAATATTAGTTGAGATTCGGCTCGACTCCCCCTCCCCTAAATGCCTCACGTAATTAATGGACGCGCCCTAAAATCAGATGTAATAGCTCGAAACCAGGGTATCAGTGAAAACTCTATCTATCAAAGTTAAAATAGAATAATAGCATGTTTATGTCATATTGGGTCTGTTTGTTAGTTAGAAATAGTGTACACTATGTACAAAGATAATTTGTTTATATGCTCTGCCTAAAACTGAATAATGAGACACTTAATGTTTCCATCAAAAGGTGTCATTTAAACTAAAATCTTACGTCAAATTTGCTACTTCAAGGTTAACATCGACCAATGAGACACTTAATGTTCACTATCAAAAGGTGTCATTTAAACTAAAATCTTACGTCAAAGTTGCTACTTCAAGGTTAACATCGACCCCGGTCCCCGGTCATAGTCTGACTATTGTGTCTTCTTTAATATAGGAATTAAAGAGTGTTCCTGTTTGTAAATATTATAATATACAAGTACTATTATATTATATACAGTAAAGCGCAGAGTACTACGAACATAGGACGATCCTGGACGATTTTGGATGTACCTAAAAACGCCGCACGCATTGCTTATCGATCAATAATTTTCGGCAAACAAATTTATAAGACGCGCGTCGACCGGCAAAGCGATCAACTCAATACCTTTATTCCTGAAATAATTCTTTACTATCGAACGCTCGACAGCTATAGTTAACGGTGTCGATTATTTGCGACCAAAACAATTTTTTTTTTTAAATAAAATAATAATTATTAATGGATCTTCACGAACTGAAGAAAAAATTAAAATTATTAAATGGTATCACCGTGGAAATCCTGATAGGGGAGTTAGGGAATTATTTATTAATTTATTTCCAACCAGGCTTACCCCACAATTTTCACTATTCACCGAGTCATTAAAAACTTTTTGACATTTGGTTGTTTAACTCCAAGAAAACATAAACATGATAGTGCACCAGAAAAAAACAACGAAAGGGAAATGAAGGAAATTATAGTAGTGGCAAGTGTTAGTGAAAATCTTACAATTTCATCAATACAATTGTACAACAGGTTAATTTGAGCAAAGGATCAGTGGAAAGAGTGCTTAAAAAATGAATACCGATCCTACAAACTAAGAAAAACCCATGAAATTTTCCTTGATGGTCATTTTAGACGAATGCAATTTTGTGAAACTGTAAAGAAAAATAACAATGAAAATTTCATAAGAAACATTGTTTTTCATGGTTCACCCAACGATTTTTTTTCTCTTCACGTAAAATCACAAATTTATGGTTTAGGAGAATAGGGCTAATAATCTACAAGAATTGCAATTACAAATTAGAATCCTACGATTATTATTAACATTCTAGCAAATGTCAGAAGGCGTTTTTATGACAATCTTGGTTATTGTTTGGCTCAGGAAGGTGGTTTATTGAGCATCTTCGATAACTTGAAAGATTTTTTTGTTAATTTTATGAATGCACATTAATTTATTTTTTTAAAAATATCTTCTACGTTCCATTATTTATTTGAGAAAATTCTTTTTATTTTATTAGGAAAAAACTGTTTGGTTCTAAAAACCGTAGCAAACGTTGCGGTGTCGTAAGCAACTAATTTTGTTATGGCTGATAAGAAATACGATCGAACACGGTTGATGCAGCTAGCTTCTGTTACCTATAAACACTTTATTCTTACTGAAAATAAAAACGTAGTACACAACTAAACTGGGCAGATAACTCTTCAGAATTTATCACCGTACTCCCCACCAGTCCCAACCAAAAATGAGCTACGTGAGGAAACGAGACAGAAATAAAAATGCAAGCCACAAAATTATTATTGGTATTTTAGAATTGGGTATATCCAAAATCATCCAGGAGCCTCCTATGTTCGCAGTACGGTGCGCTTTACTGTATAGTTTTAATTTGACATTTAAAAATGTAAATCACAAATAAAATTATTTATAAATTAATAACTTCTTATTAGACTAATAAAATTAGACGTACAACGTCAGACGCGTTATTACTTGGAAAAACACCCCGTGTTATTTTGTGTAGTTTGGATTTCACAGTAAACTATACAAGTAAGATATTAATCCTTATATCACGTTTTTTTATTAATGAAAAAATTGTCATTCTTGTATTTTCGCATTTAGAGATCCGATATCCACTACTTAATAGAACTTTGTATTTCGCGCACGAAATCCATTCTCTTTATAGATATTTTTTTACAGGCGGCCTTTAATTGCGTTCCGTATACCTGCTACCCACATAGCCAGTGTTACTGAACAAAGATTACACCCATCAGTAGTTGTTACCAATTTGACGTTAACGACAATTCGTTATTGAGTCAAGTTTTCCTACAAGTTGTTGACAATCTACCACCGGAAATTGCATGGAAATTGTCAGCAACACTTGTAGTCAAATACCATACAATTTCCCGACAATAACTTGGACCGTAATTTTTTGTAGCCAAGTTGTCCTTAAGTTGTAAGAAATTCATTGCCATTTTCCTACAATTTTGTTCTTTACAACTTTTCTGACAACTTGACTAGAATTTGCGGACGGTTCCCGGCTTATTGCCATCCACGATGGCTACCTGGGTACCTAAACTTTTTAACACGAAGTGCGCACTGTACCCAAAACCCCACGAATCTACAGTACATGAATTACGCACCAAAAGGTTTTTTTACTAATTATCTAAATTAAAAATCGGTGATTAATAGTAGTATGTATGTATGTTTATGTTTAGTAGGTAAAAAAAATGTAATTTAATGTACGCTTTAGTTGGAATTTCATTTAAAACATTTACGAATGCAAATAGTAATGGTGCGTTTTATAAAAAATACCAATTTCTTGTTCTTGTTAGTTAATAAACAATTTTCTCAATATAGCAAATCTACCTTTCTGGTGCTGCCCCTACCTTGTACGATAAAATATAATAATAAAAGGGATATTTTTTGGGTTTTACCAAACAGTTAAGTAAAGGGTTTTTTATAACTTTTTAGAACTATACATAGCTAGGTAGGTATTCAACAGTGGAACCGTGCACAATCCGTGTAATTATAATTCAGATAAAAAACGAATCTGATTAGGATACCCAAACAGTGCGCAATTCATGCACGTCAATTTTTAGGCACACACAAAAAGGCTTTATTAAACTCATCATGGCTGTCCCAAGAATAAGAAAAAATAGTGAGACATTTTTTCCTGACGAGATTAGTAGGATTTTTATATTTTACTTTTTATTTGAAATATTAAGAGTGAATAGCAATTAGGCTGTATCAAAAAAATCAACTAACTTTTTTTTTGAAAATTATACTAAAAATATTGTTCAGGATGCCGAAATAATGAGCCTTTTGCCTTTGATTAACATGGATTTTTTTTTATTTTGGAATTTTGTAGCTTGTTTATAGATTATTTTAGATATATAATTAACACACATTTTTATAGAAAATTGATCGCTCTACAAAAAAGGTATCTTATAATTTTTTGATGGAAGCAACCCTACAATCGCTATTTGACGTCAAAGTTTACTCTAATAAGAATTTTAATTTGTTTTCACTTTTTTTGACGTATCTAACAAACCGTAACATTTTACTCTGAATTTTTTTTGTAATTTTTTTCCACTTAGAAAGTATTTTAACTATATTTTAACCGAAAATTTATTCAAAAAACCTAATTTTAGATGCATGCTGTTGATAAAGAAATATATATATTTTTTTTAATTTACTTTACTTTTTATTTCTTTACGCATTATTTTTACATAAATAATACCCGAAATTTAGGAGAAGTGTGTCTTAATTTTTTTTCATGCTTAAAGTAATTTTTGAACTAATAATTTTTTTAAAATTAATAGAAATTCTAAAAAGATGATATTAATATATAATATCGCCTTTTTACGATTTCTATTGATTTAAAAAAAAATCATTTAGTTTAAAAATTACTTTAATTACATAAAAAAAAAATAAAAAAAATACTTTTTCTAAATTTCGGGTATTATTTATGTAAAAATACGGTGTAAAGAAATAAAAAATTAAAAAAAAACTATAATTTTATATTTTTTTTATCAACAGCATGTATCTAGAATTAGGTGTTTTAAATAAATTTTCGGTTAAAATATAGTTAAAATACTTTTCAAGTGTAAAAAAATGGCAAAAAATAATTTCAAGTAAAATGTTACCGTAAATTTGATAGATGCGTCAAAAAAGTAAAAAAAAATTAAAAATCTTATTGGATTACTTTGACGTCGAATAGCCATTGTAAAGTTGCTTTTATCAAAAAATTATAAGAAACCCTCTTTTGTAGAGCGATCAATTTCCTATAAAAATGTGTGTCAATCGTATTTCTAAAATAATCTATAAACAAGCTACAAAACTCCAAAGTTAAAAAAAAATTCTCCATGTTAATCAAATGGGAAATGGAAAATCGCACAGAGGCACCTCCTAATATTAAAATTAAGAGCTGCCCCAGGCTTATTTTCTCGACATCCTGAACCATATTTTCAGTATAATTTAAAAAAAATAATTGATCAATTTTTTTGATACAGCCTAATAGGAATGAAACAAACCCATCATATAGTCATATAGAAAAAAAAAACATAAATATTTATATAATATTTACAGGAAACCACTTTAACAAATATTAAACCAGAATAAAAGTGTATTCCTATTTCCTTAATTTGATTCTATTGTGCGTACTTAAGTAAAAGTTTAATGAAACAAAATGCTTCAGTTCTGGCACAAATTCGACTATTAAAAGTTTACAGCCTTATAAAATGTAAAATTTTAAAATTACGTGTCGAATGAACACAGCGGAAACAACTGTCTGCACTGGACACTGATCTCAGTTCAACATAATATATATTTTTTTAGATCTCTGGTCCTGTATTGCACCCCCTGTACTTTATTGTGTGAGCAATCCGTGTCTATGCAGTTAGAGAATTCAGCGGCGGACCAAAATATTTTTAAAAAATTAATATTTGGTATTTGCCTTCATAAATAAGTAAAACTATTAAAAATGCTTTAAAAAAACTTTGATTTAAGGTTTAAATTTTATAAAGATGATACTTTAAAACAATAAATTTTTTAAAAGGTAAAATATCAAATTAAAAGTATCTTTTTTATATTGGGGCAGTCGACAAAGTGTTAAGGCCTAAATACCTATGCCCTAAGTGTCCAAAATGGAGTAACAGGTAGTTAATTGTCACTGCACTCAAAATTTGAATTATTAGAGGAACAGAAATACTTTTGCGGGCAGCAGGTTCCACAGTCCAGAGAATCTAGAAAAGAACCAACCTAAACCAACCCTAAACAGACTGCAAAAAAAACTCCCTTAAAGGGACGATTTTCCAGGACTGCAATGTATAGTTATATATATAAATTTTTTTCCCGTGTAAAACTGAATTTTTACCGTTGATATTTCTCTCAGTGTACCCCCAAGCTGTTTAAGTGTCATTCCGTCTACACGTGACGTCAGAAATTTGTTTCCCATATAACCAATGCTATTGGGAACTTTATGTCGCTTCTTATTGAGGTTTATATTCTTTGCCGTGGGTATCTGAAGTGTGGTAATAGGGAGTTTATTCACACGAGACTTAAATATTTGGAGATTCGGAGGAAAAGGGAAAACTTCTGCGGGTAGCAGGTCCCATAGTCTGAACTCTCTAGGAATAAAGAAACGAACAAAGTGAGAAATGTGGGGCCTCTCAAACTGGACTGTAAAAGGATGCATAAAAGTGTCACTACGTGTTGCTCTGGTGGGAACTGCCAAAGGAGGATTTATACTGGGCAATTCGTCCTAGCAGAAGCCGTGAAAATGCCTATAAAAGAGGGAAAGATACCCTACTGCTCGTCGGTGGGCAAAAAAAGGTCGTTTATCTGGAAGTGTGGGATCATAAATAAGACGAACAGCTCTTTTTAGAATGGAGTCAAGAATGCTAAGGGCTGTGGGAGACGCCATTTCCAGATATAAGAATAATATTTTAAAGAGGGTGCGATATGGAATACATACCTACAGAGTATACAGATTTAAAGGAGAGGAATTCTTTTTGGCTCGAAAAAGGAATCCAAGCTTTTTTAAAGCTGCTAAGGCTATGTATGTAATGTGTTTGTGCCAGTCGAGGTTATTCTCAAAAGTAACGCGGACACGACTAAACGACTCTTTGTTCTGTAGAGCTTGGCCGCTCATATGTAACGGATGAGCATTGGCAGACTTTTTGAACATGACTGTGTTTCGGAGGTATTAAATTGGACAAGATTTTTGGCGCCCCAATCCTAGATTAGTTTAAGGTCTTGTGAAAGAGATATCTGCATGGATCTGCGCTTGTTTTCCAAATTAAAATTACGGGGTGGCTTAAGAAATTTAATATTAAAGTGGAGGATACCATCGCCAGCAAAACTATGGAGAGGATTGATTGTGGAAGAAAAAAGATACAGAGTTGGTGCCAGTACTAAGCTCTAAGGCACCCCAGCATTAATTTGTTAAAAGCTGGAACAATGACCATCTACAGTAAGTGATATACGTCGATAAACTGAAGAACCAAGAACAAAGATTAAGAGGAAGACCGTAGGATGGAAGTTTGTTAGGAAGCCCATCATGCCAGACCTGAAAAAACAAAAAAAAAAGATCAGCTGTGAATCTTCTGTGACGGAATCCAAACTGTATATCATGTAAAATTTTGTGTTTTTCCAAATCTTTAAGATTTGAAAATTAATGATAATTACTAGTTATTTATCAAAAATAAATATATACAGCCTTATTTACCAAGCTGAAACTGCTTGAACTTTTGGCAGTTTTAGACATTAGTACTTGTTTTATATCACCTACATTTATTTAAAACCAAAAAATTTAATCAACGTCCAAAGAAACCTATTTCATCTATTTCAACTTTTTATTATAACTAGTTTTAAAAATTCAAAATATTTTGTAAATTATTTTAAGGGAGAGATTGCTTGTAAAAGTCAAAAAAAATATTTAACAGAATTGTCCTAGAGATATTCTAATAGGTATCCTAATCCGACAACATAGATAACTTTCTTTAATGATATTTTCCTGTGTTGTATTTTTTGATGCGCCTTGTTTCGGATTTTTTCAGAATTCCTGTTATATTAAAACTACAGAGTTCAAAAGCATTAACTGCCTAGCTTGCTATTGTAAAACTTTTTTTGTCTCTAATTGGTGTGCTTTGGAAAGTATGTTTGGTCATTAGTGGAAAGAGTTGTATTGTTAATCAAACATTTTTTCATTTCTAGCTGCTTATCAAGTATATTTATTTTGCTTTTATACACTATTTAGATCTACATAATAATGACGTAGTGTCTTAAAACTCTTAGATTGTTTTTTCTTAATAATTTGGATTTTTTTATGTTATTTTAATTTATTTTACTAGATCCGTATTTAAGTGTGACCAATATATTTTGCATTAAAATCTACACAGTGATATTTAAGCTTTTCTTTTGATCTTCTTAGTATAAGACAGTCACACAAAAAAGTGGTCTGTACTTTATATGCTATATATGTATCCCGAATTATTTTTATTTCTCCTGAACACGAATCGGGGATCAAAGTTGAGCTTATCACATCACAAAAACTTTCTTACCTCAAAAAACAGGTTTAAAATACCAAAAATGCATGGACAAGTACCAGCAAAATTACAAAAAAAAATCTTTTTTAAGCTACAATTATATGTTTATCAAAAAATGATCATTAAAAATGAAAATCTACCCTTGGAATTGATGTGTCACGTGACGTTTTTTTTTAATCATTACAGATCACTATATTAATTTATTTTCACCATTAACTTTCAAAGAGGAAATTATTTATTTTCCTTAAGAAAAAGCCCATTTCCTTGCCAAATATATTGCTACGAATTCTAGTGTTAATCCTTCTGTTAATTCTCCTATTTTAACAGATGCTTCTCTTACTTCTAAAATATGACAAAAAATACCAAGTCAAGCACATAAATGCACCACTTTTCCTCTCAATACCAAGAACCTTCTAAGCTTGATGCCGTATCAGGAATCAGTCTTTAAAAAAATGTACTTCTGATCTTGCACCCATCCTAACTTGCCTTTTTCGGATTTTTTACCCTCTTCGAAACGAAAGGCCGTTTGCAACCTGGACTTAAGAAAGTAACTAAAACTCTTCCCTCTCATAATAAACTCATCTCTTTCCTCTTAGTTGTTTGCAGGGTCGTCTTTTACCTTTTGGGGACCCTGGGCACTTTAGGGGAATAATGGGGCCCCTGTTACTATGGTAACGGAAAACTATTTTATTAATGCAGGCAAAAAGAATAGATGTGTGTGTTTGCTTTTAGGTGTAGGTTTGTTTTGTATAATCTTATCATAAAAAATCATAAATATTATATTATCGTCTGTAATACCGGTTATCCATTAGTGATCTGACCGGAACTAGGGGGCCCCATGGATCAAGTGCCCAGTGGAAAAGACGGGCCTGGTTGTTTGTAAGATAATTGAAATAATAATTTAATCTCTCAACTGTAAAATATTTTGATAAACTAAAATTCGTTTAAGATAGACAGTATGGATTCCACAATATTCACAGCTGATATTCTCTTCATTTGTTTCACATAGCTAAAACAAGTCTCTTTGCTCCTTAACCAACTTTATTTTTACGTTCTTTTACCCAAACGTTTTCCCTGTCCTTGGACATCTATTTTTTTTCTAATCGAGATATATCTCTTGTGGTAGATGGTTACTCTTCTGGCTCTCACCAAATCAATGCAGGCATACCTCAAGGCTCTTTAATTCCCCAAATACTTAGACATGTTCGCTGCTACCAATTATCATTTAATCTTGTTAGGGTTGCTTTTAAGAATGTCCCTAAATGACAGCAAGACATTACGTCCAAGAGTACTAACGTGCACACGGAACCTCTGCATACAGCAGGTTCCACAGTCGAGACAGCCTGGGAATGAAGGCATAGACAAAGTGGACAATTCGGGGCTTCTCTAGATGAATTGTAAAGGGATGCGTGAGAGAGGAACTTCATATTGCTCTGAACATCCCGCCGGTGAGCAAGAAGGAAAAGCTTTCTATTATAAAATCAAGATTGATTGTGTCATTAAGGAAATAAAAAAAAATTGATGCCACAATGCCGTAAATAAGACTTACTTTTTTAAAACTACTTTGGTAACCATATTAGATTATTTTTTAGGTTTAATATAAATTATATATTAGAAAAAAAAACATAATCTCGAGATTAATTCACAAAATCGTTATCAATTTATGTAAAGTATTTAGCCTCTTTTTTGTTGTACATATTGAGAATCTAATGAAAAATACAAATAATAAATTTTGTTTTGGCTAGAATTTTTTGAATTTCCCCAGTAACACACTCCCACTTTATTTTGTTGTTTGTATATATGTGTAGTAATGTAATTGGTAAAATTTAAAGCTTGCGTATTGGACGCTTTCGCAGCTGCAAACAAGCCCCTACGCCACTGGCACACACAGTGCGACTAGGGGGTTACGTTACGTACTACTGTCCCGTGCATCAAGCACAAAGCAGGGGGCGCATTGCCTACCGGGATCCCGCGTGTTATTCGCGTTTGAACAGTTTGAGCGCTAGTCTGTCACACATTTGTGCTCGAATATCGCGCGTTTCGTTGACATTCGCCTGTCTGTACTCCCTTACAAAACTTTTTGTCCCTCAAGAGTCCGAAACAGCTGGGCCTGAGTCTAAAATTAGCTGACGGTGGTTATACTTCGTTCGTTCGCGTCTGGAGACTAGTTGAATTTGCACGTGGTCGAGTAGACGTCGTTGTTTCGTTCTCCTGAGCGTCAGGAAATTTATGTGCAAATTGCAAAGACCTGCTCCCCTATGCGAGATCGCCGTAGTAACTTTACCAAAGAGTACATAAACAACATTGTAAATCCGTTGGGAAATAGACCCGCAAGGCCTACAGAGATCGCGCGTGCCAACGAAGAGCGCGCGGCTTCCGTCTTAGAGCCCGCCGAAGAACATCCAAAGGTAAGTGAGATCTTGTCGGATCTTTCTCCATCTACCATCTCCTTGCGCTTGTGAAAGTATGAAAACGTACTGGGGAATATTTAAAATCTTGAGCCAGCAAGCGCGTTAAATTTTGAGCAAAGTAATAAACGAAATATAAAATTTCCTAATTAAAATATTGCGGTATTTATTGTCGATTACGATTTATCTATAAGTTTTCTTTAAACTATGTGTTTTTAAATTTAAAATGATTGGAAAATATGCCTGTAGATTAAAGATAATAAGAAGTATTTTGGTCAAAGTGGTTGCGCTTTTTTTTCAAAAATGTTTTGGTGTTTATAAAGTCTTTACTGAAAAATAGGTTATGATAATATAAGTGACTTAAGGGTAACCAAAGAGATCACTTTTACAAAAATTGGTGGTTGCTTCGATAGTTTATCTAATATTGTTTAAATCAATATTACATAGAATGAAAAAGATATGTGCAAGAATCATAAAGAGGTATGTGTATGTATGAATCGTCATATTCTTACGGACTAATGCATTATTTAAAAACACACGGAAAATGTTGGCCAACCATAATATTATGGAATTAGTTTTTTTAACATATTTTTATTCAATATATTAGGTAAATATTTAAAATAAATTAGTTTTAAAAGGACGAATTTGACATTTGTTTTAGATTTGTAAAGGTATTTATTTCGAATATATCTTTGTATGTTGCGATCCGTCATAAATAAGTGATTAATGGAAATGTGTTTTTCCTGTTAATAGACTAAAAATTTGGTATTGGTGATTTCTCGTTTGTTGCTCCCAATAATTAAAAAATAGATACCCAGAAAAAATAAAAAATAATTTAGAAAATAAACAGATATATTTATCGGCTTTACTTTTATTAAAAAAAAAACAGTTTTATCCAGTTAAATAAAGAACAGCTTAGTTTAATTTCAGTACTTAACATATTTTTGTTTTTAAAATAAAAATTACGGAAAAAATAATACTAAAAATAATTATTTTGAAAAATTTTGTGCCGATTAGCTTCTTTCGTTTTATGAACTTTTTTGATAGGTAATTAAATCAATGTAAAAGGTAATTAAATATTTTATAGAAATATTTTTTTATTAAATTATTTTTTTTTTATAAAATCTAATAACGAATAAATCATTATAGCTGCACTAAGGACGGATAGTCGGTTTTAAGATTAAATACATATATAGATATTAAGGATTTAATCAATAAATATACTAAATTGTAATTTTTAAGACGTTCTATCAATTAAACTTCTTTCATATTGATTTGGGTGACATGCAGGTATATATTTATTTACATACCTATATATATTGTTCTAATTATAAAAATTAAGGACAATTGACTTTACTTTTTAAAATGGCGGCAAAATACTAAGTTTTCTAAAAAGAAAGTCGTATTTTATGCAATATTATCTTTTTAACGACATAAATCAACTCCCTGTGGAAAAAGCCTGATAGAAAATGTTAGGTTCCAATAAGAATCTAAATAGGTCTATCTGGATCGAAAAATGAAAATAGTTAGAAATTCTATTATAACTGAATTAATAAATTCTTATAAAAAAATTATGAATTTATCAGTAATCTCTTTAGCAAAACAATAAGTTGAAACTGCCGATACTTTATTTTGCCTTTCTTTCCATTTTTCTGATCATAATCCCCTGAAAAACTATACAAAAAACATGAATCAATTATTTTTTTCTCCAATCTGTAAGTATCCGGAATCGCTGTTTCAAAACACAATAGTTTATCATAACTTCTAATCAAACATCGTATTTTATTTCAATCTATCAGGCTTTTTCGACATAGAAAAAAGCAATAACTTTTACTGAAAACAAGATTCTATTGTTTAAATTTTACTAATACCAATATGTTACCATAAAGCTCAAGATTTCCAGTTGATGAAAATTTTCCCCAAGAATAAAATTATTACATCCCGATTTAAACGACTGTAGGAATCATAAATTATAGTTGAAAATAGGAATTTAGTCTTACAATATTAGCACTTGGTTAAATTAAAATATAGTTTTTTTTCTTTTAACACTGACATGGTGTCCATAATTTATTATTAAAAAATTCCAAATTACCCCCATATTTGTTTTCCCGATGACTGCCCGTTTTTTTTTTTTTTATTTTAGCAATCTTCCCCAAACCACACGTAGGCTACCTACAAATATTTACAGAATGCTCAAGCAATAAAAAACATTTTTATAGCCTAGTTATATTCAGATAACAATAATAATTAAATTAAAATAATTCGAATAATTAAAACTAATCCTGTTCTTAAAAAATATGATTCATAGGCATTTTATGTTCTAGAAGAAGGCAACATATTATTAAATTTAGAGTCTAAGTTTATGACCAAAATAAATGTTTTTAATGGTTAATTGGAACTTGTAGTGCTTACTTTGATAATAAAATAAAAATGCATTTAAAAATCTTGATAATTATTATTTTTAACTATTAAACAAACTTGGTATCTTTATCTTTGTGTTTTGAGTTACGTTGCACAAAAGAAACTATTAATTATATCATAACAGTTTAACAGCCAAACAAATACTGCATGCTTAATGTTTTATTGGAAATTTAGGTAATTTAATATGGCTGAAGCCGGGATAACATAAAATATCCTCTTAATGTTTTCCGATTATCTTAAAGGAACAAAAAGTAGAGAGAGAAAATGTTTTTCTTGTTTACAAAGTGTCTTAATTCGATATTTGCCTTGTATATTTTTTCTAGGCGACAGCAAGAAAAAAGTAGTTTTGTGTCGAAAACAAACTTACTTCTGTCTAGTGTTTAACAGGACAGGAAATCTCTTAAGAAATTCGAAAGTATTGTTTTATCTTATTGGGTAATCACTCGCACTAGGCAAACGATAGCGACCTCGTTGCCGGGATCTTTTTAAGGGCCAACGTTTGTCGCGTTGAAACAGAAGGGGCGGTCGCTATTTTATTTATTATTATTTATTATATTAGAATATTATGAGTTTTGCATTTAGATATGCAGTTCAATGTTGGCTTAAATTTTTTTCTGGATAATTTATTATTTTTAAAGAGAAAATTTTTTAGTATTTTATCATTGTTGAAGACGGTTCTCCAACATTTAATATAGAAACCGTTAAATAAAAACACATGGACTTATAATGTGTCAAGAGTGAAATAAAAACAACGAAGGGACTTTCGAACATTTGCGATGATTCCCGTTATTTTTCCCTTAATCTGAATATTTTATTTTGTTTAAAAATTTCTTTACTTTTTTAATTTACTTTTTTATGTCAATTATTTGTTCTACTTTTTGTATGTTAAAATATATTGGGTAATGTCTTCCCAGCTACAATGTCAACATAGTTTTATTTCTAGGATATTAGCTTTTGTTTCATAGCGTACTGTGGTTTAAAATAATAAAGTTTAAATAAATCGCATAGAAAACCAATATCATTCATGTTGTGTTTAAAAAGAGGATTTAATATGCTATCCTATTAGATTAAAATATAAGGTGTTTCATTTTAAAAAAAATAAGGTTCGGTCCGCTAATTTTTATACCAGACCCCGTATACTTATTTTAAAGCGGCAGATTATTGAACAATCATTATAAAGAAACTTTTGTATAAAACATTTTTCTGTATCTCTTTTAATTAAGAAAATATATGATCATCCCCATAGCTCTTAAGCGAGCTAAAATTTTCAAATTTTAAAAAAGAGCACATGACGCATATATTAATTTTTTAGAGCATTATTCACGAAAATACCCTATAAAAGTGTCGAATATGGGACACCCTGTACTTTCTTTTCTCAAATGTTTCAAATATAGTGAAAAAATTATATTTTTTTAAATTTTAAAATAATTAGAAAAACGCAGACTTATCTCTGACGGAAAATACGAATTTCATTCCAAAATATCCATAGCATATCCTCCTCATTCATTGCACATAATTGAAACAAGTCCTTTGAGTTTTTTGATAAATGCCAGTTTATTGCTCTTGATATATCTAAGACCTTTGACCAGATGCTGCACTTCCCAACAAACTTAATTTCTATGATATTGCACCTAAAATTTGTGTTTGGTTCTTCAGTTTTTTTTTAATGAATCTACCTACACCTGTTATAAAAATCATTTGTTATATAAATTAATGCTGGGGTATCCTCAAGCTTCGTACTAGCACCATAAATCTTGCTTCTTTAGAATAACAATTGTCTATGTTTTTTTGCTTCAATTTTATATTCATTTTATAAGCGAATCTCAATAAGCCTTATTTAAAAAATAAGCGAAAGAAGCAAAAAATCTAAAACCATATAATTTTTAACAATTTTTTTAGCAGATATGATACTTTTACTAGGTTGCCACCTTTTTTACTTAAAAATTGTTACCTAACTTTTCCAATATAATTCCAGCATAATTCCAATAACAAGGAAGATCCCAATGGTGAACATCAAATTTGTGTGTGTTTATTTTAGCTCCTCAGAGAAGAGAATACCAACTCTAAACTTTTCTCTACACAATATTTGAATAACATTCGCGAACTTAATTAAAGGGTGGTTTTACAAAGAAAAAGGGGTGCTATGGTTTGTTTTATTACAATACACGTGATGCATAATTTAAAGAAATGATCATGGGAAAATGCTATTACGATTTTTTTTATTTAACAATGATTTTCCAATAAGAAATAGATTTTTACACAAATTGATTAAAGCAAGAAATTGCCTATTAACATTTAAGAAACATCTAAATTAAGTATATTTTATGGGCACTATAATGTCATAGTTGCCAAACATTATAATTTATGTTTTTTTTTTTAATTAGGAGAGCCAAAAAGTTAGTTTTCCAAAAAAGTGCAAATAATTAGTAATAAAACTGTTTATATTTCTTCTTTAAAATAGGTTATTTAATTTCCATTAAGCAGAATTAATCAGCAAATTTAAAATTAGTTTTAGCGACCTGATTTAATAAAACCGAAAATGCGGTACTACAAACTATACCTATTACATATATTGTATTTAAATTGGTTACGTATCTATTTTTTTTATTCATTTTAAAATGTTAAACAAAAAAAAGTTTATAATAAAACTGTTGGTAGGATAAAATACTATGTTTTTTTAAATTTATTTCTAATTTTTCTTTTTCCCTTTTCTCAATTCAAAGATACTAGTGCACATGTACCACTTTTCATTTGAAATATTTGAAAACATTTACGTTTAAAAATGGCATTTTAAATACAAAGTAAGACATTTTTGTAAGATTAGAAGTTTTTAAATTCTTAAAAAAATCAGTTAATAAACGCTTTTAGTTAGTTACTGGTAAAGTTGTTTATCTTCACCATCTCGGGGCATTCGAAAAGCATGCTTTACTCTTTTAACACGTTTAAAAGAGGAGAAGAGGACGTATGACTCTTGGTAATCGTTGTTAGTGACGAAAACGTGCGAAACGTGGCATAATGTGATAAAAAAATAAAATTTTGCACAATTGTTTAGCTGGCTATTTTAAGCAATTTGACCCGCTGCACCCTCAATTCTGATGCTTCTAAGCCAATATGGCGACTTTTTTCAAAATGGCAGACATTTATTATACATTTTTATTTACCGTCCAACTTTAACAAACAAGTGATTTTTGGCTATTTTGTAGGCATGGAATTCGTAAATAATGGTTGTTTTTAGTAAAAATTTCCCATTCTTTGATATTTTTATACAGGGTGGTGTATTTGCAACTGTATAGGGTGTTTTAAAGTTTAAATATATAATATAAAATATAATTACAATGATTTAATCGTTTGTGTACATCAGTAGTGGTTCATTAAGTAGTTTAACTAATATCAATCCAATAACCACCCAAAAAAGGGTTTATTTTACTCTGGTCATATTTCTTTTCGTTTCCCTTTTAAACTCCTCTGGTTCCATTAATTTGGGATGCATGTAGAAAGTTGGAGAAATGCAACTGCAAATGGTTGCAACTGCAAGGCTGTTTATCTACCATGTTGCTCATCATAGCGTTGTAGCAGTTATACCAATGGTGATGCGTGTTTATCTACCATGTTTTTACAACCATCTACAGTGCAACTTACAAATGGACAGACGTGCAGCAACAAGAGGCAACAGTAAGAATTAAAAAAATGGCAAGGGGTAAAAATAACAATTTTTTTATTGTTATTCTTTAGATGAGATCAGTTATACCAATGGTGATGTGCACAAATGATTGAGTTATTAAAATTATGTTTTATATTATATGTTTGGCGTTTTTAAACACCCTATACAATTGTTTTTACAACCATAAAACTGCCTCTTAATAGTTGGAAAATTTGGAAAATAAAAACTTCTTGCAGGATGCGTTTTTTAATGTATTTAAGTTAATCGTTGCAAATGGATCATGCACTCCTGTATAAAAATATTAAGAAAATTATATACAATCATACTTTTCTCAAAATTCATCATGTTGAAAAATATTTTTAGAAATTTTTACCCGAAACGAACCAACCATTATTTTTAAATTTTATGCCTTTAAAAAAGCCCAAAATACTAGTTGTTTGCCAAAATGGGAAGGTAAATAAAACACGGATAATTTATATTCGCCATTTTGAGAAATCATTTTGGCTCAGAAGCATCAAAAGCAAGGTTACTCACTTTAATGCAAATTCCATTTTACCCCTTACTAAAACCATCGACGCCATATTAATTTCTTTTTATAAAATATATTCGTGTTCGTCCTATTTATTTTTATTTTGGATTTTTCCTAACTTGACATTACAGCAAACCACTTCCAGCTTTACCATTATAATCAGTGACGGCTCTAGGATTTTCAAAAATCTTTATCTAAAAAGCGAGAAATGGGACCCACACGTAATATAATTATCCCAGATGTTATTGGCTTCAAGGAGAACTTTTGGGTAAAAAAAATTGTTTTGAAATTTGCAAAAAAAGTTGATTTTTTCGAGAGTCCTCTCCCCAGGATAAAATCGGGACCTTAAGAAGCAAATCCTCTGTTTTTTTTGTGAATTTAATCAAATTTTATTGTCAGGCACAAATTTTGCAAAAATGCCTTTATTTTTTTTAAAATTATGGGCATCTGAAATATTTGCATAAAAAAATTGTTGAGTGAAAAATTTTAACTGGCTATAGAAAAACATTGTTAATTTTGTGAAATTTAGGAACATAAATTCAGCTACCAGTATCATTAATCAAAAGTGTAGGCGTGTTATAATTTAAAAGCTTTAAACAATCCTATTTTTCCCTCCTCTAAAATTTACTTTTTACGACTTACTGCAGTATTGATCGGAATGTGCGATATTTGGTGAGGATCCCCTATCTCACCTTTTAGATAAAAACAATTTAAAATCCTAGAGCCGCCACTGACCCTATTTTACCTAAATCAGTACCCATTATATTAAAAAGACAATTTATTTTTGTTTACAGAATATGCTAATGCCGAGTGGGGGCATAGGCTCCCCTGACGCCGAAACTTTGGGTCTTACAGGACTCGGGGTTCTCAGCACTGGAAGTCTTAATGGCAGTGCCATACAAAACAAAGACACTACCTGGACTAAATTATTTGTTGGTGGGTTACCATATCACACTAGCGACAAATCGTTAAGGGACCATTTTGCTGTTTATGGTGATATTGAAGAGGCTGTGGTTATTACAGACAGACAAACTGGAAAAAGTAGAGGATATGGATTTGTAAGTACTTTTTTCTACGTTATGTATATATTCTTGTCTTCTGTTTTTAATAATCATTTTTTTAATCTTGATTCAAACTTGTGTATCACCGTTTATATTAGCATTGTTTATTAAAACAGTCAAGCCTTCGTTAAGCAAGGTTTAGCTCAGTGGGTACTTAAGTAACACACATTTTTATTAAAGAAAAAAGAAATTATGCGACAATTTTTTAATTAAAATTATCTTCGTAGCAAAGCAGAAATTTGGCGACCGGAGACGTTTTCCCAGAATCTTGGTAGACAATGTTTCTAATAAAATTGGAGCTCCGATCATTTAAGTTATTAATAACAATAATAATAATATTTATTGATGAATGTACACACTATACAGTATTTTCACAAGTCAAAAAAAAAAGTCAAAATACAATTTGGGAAACAACAGAATATACAAAGTGAAATATCCCTATTTAAACAAAATTATCAATGACTTAAAATACGAAAAGTTAATATTATATTTCTAAAATAATTAAAACAGATTAAGAAATAAAGAACTTAAACTAAAATAAATTTCGCACATATTGATTAAAATCATTTGTCATTAAATATATATAAAAATATAGTTAAATAGCTCAATTAAACAAATTTACTGTAGTTTGACTGCCATTTTTTACTTGTTTTATACATTTTTATTAAAGTGGACAGAACTCTGACAAATTACTAACGTAAAGTTTGATGGATACATAATTAACAGTTTTAGGTGAATTAATTAGAATTTTCAAACACAGTGTGTTTTTTGACTAATTCTTTTAGGAATCCACACAAAACTAAATAGTGTATCTCAAAATGCTTCTACAATTTTACCAAAAATAAAGGGATGTTTGAATAATAAAACATTTTTGGTATTAGGATTTTATATTTTTCTCAGAAAGTTTTATTTTTTCCATTCTTTATCTCACCCCAATGTTACCTTATATTTGTGGGTATTACTTTGCTCTAAAAAAATTTTAGAAGCCTGCTTTCTGATATTAATGTCGCAGAAAAATATGTTATAGTGTTGAAATTCCTTTTGTTTTGACAGACACTTGATAATAAATTAAAAAATAAATTGTTGATTTAATGACTCTTACTTGTAAATATGTTCTGAATTATTGTGACGAATTCATGTTTTCTTAAAAAATTCTTGTTGGGTACACGCCACAAAAGTTATTATACAATGGGACCGCTTTGGTCCTGGTCCCTGGGTATAGAGACTGAGCCTGCTCAGTCCTAACGACCCCTCTGAACTTGCAGATCGCCTAAACAGGAAAAAAAAACAAAAATCTAAATACGTATCTACATTTCGGTAACAAGTCTACCATTGCTATCAAGATAAACCTAAATGAAAAATAAAATAGTAATTCAAATTAAAATTGTTAAAATTTTTATATAATATTTAAAAAATGCTAAGAACTTTTTGGGATAGTTTTTGACGTTTTGTTATAAATGACATGTTAGATTT
Organism: Listronotus oregonensis; assembly: GCA_019359885.1. NCBI lineage: Eukaryota > Metazoa > Arthropoda > Insecta > Coleoptera > Curculionidae > Listronotus > Listronotus oregonensis. The sequence continues at coordinate 220,120 of JAHBCN010000011.1, forward strand.
TTTAATGATTCATTTATTATTTTTAACAAAACAAAAAGAGGGTAGTGTGTTAAATGCTTTTAAGTTACTTCAGCATCAAGCATAGATAACCACGTATTATTTAAATTAACATATATTGATGCTAAACAGTTCTTTATTTAATGATAAAAATGCGCTTTTTTTATTTTAGGTTTTTTTAACAAGCTTCCTTTGCTAAAATGCTAGAAGCCTTCCAATTTATTATGTGGTTGTTATAAAATACGTGTTAACATATTTTTGATTTTTAAAATTCTGTATTTTTATTATATGTTCGATATTTTTTAATGCGTTTTGCTAATGATCTAGAAGTTTCACCTATAAAATATTTAATACAGTTATTATTAACTAACCTTTTAAAATGTTAATACGTTTTAAAAGGTATAAAACACCTCCATTAAAAAGATGACAAAGTAAAATGGGGATTATTGTCAGCACACACATTTTTTAATATAATTTTTATTTAAATAAATTTATTTTCAATAATTAGAACCCAAATAGCAACATTTTTTTGCTAAACACTTAATCAGGTAAGGCATAAAACCCGTTGTTATAGAATCTTTTGTCTCAATGCAGTTATAGATAACACAGAAAATCTGTTAAGCTTTAGCCATGGTCATAAACTCTCATCTGCTCTCAATGCGTCAAAATAAGGTCTGTTTGTTTTGTTCCGTTTACCAAGAAAATAGAAACCAATATGTTTATTTCTGTTATTTTCTTACCATCCACCGATCAAGTCATTTCGGGCAAACAATTCATCGGACTTATCGCCCTGAACTTGAAAAAGCTTTTATCACAAAATAAACTTCACATTAGTTTGTATCACTATTAAATATCAAAAATATAAAGGGGCTCTAATAATAATGATAATCAATGGGTGGATCGACAATATCTAAAGCAAAAAAATGCGAATTTCTGGTCAAAATATCAACAATCAAAACCCCTATATTTTTTATTGATTTACTTATTTTGGCCAAAAAATGGACTTTTATCCTTGTTTCTGCCGACTCTTCATATGATTTGTAACTTGCGTTATTATCTATAATTTAAGATTTTTCTGCAAATTAGGGAAAAAATCATTACATTTTTTAAAATGTTCTCCATATAGTTACTTATAGACAGTAAGCCATGTGGTCAATGGTAACAACAGTTGTTAATAAATAATTTATGTGTGATCGCTGCGGGTTATTTTAAGAAAAGTTAATTTTATAGTTTTAGTCAATTTTAAAATTTATTTGTACCTAACATAGTATATGTTTAATGAGAATCTAAACACGACCTAAATTAGTATCTCTAAATTTATAGGCTTAATTTGATCTTATTTTCGGTAAAGTCCAAAATATAATTCAATATAAATATTTAAAAAAAATATGTTTTAAAAAAGTTTATTTTAAATGAACAGAAAATAAGTAATAAAAAAATATACCTGTGTACTAGGAAAGAACAATTATTAAGCCCTTCACTACCATGGACGATTGTGAGTGAAAAGATCACTAACTGAGATTTAGTTAAAGGATAAAACACACGCAGCAATAATTACGGGTAATATCCACTTTGTGAAACTTTAAAAAACATTAAAGCTTATTATTTATATTTTTAATGTACATGTACAGTTTAAATTTATATTTTCAATGTACAATTAAAAAAATATCTAAGATGCGGTATATGAAAAAAAATAAGAACTGTTGCAGCCAATAACAGTAAAATATTAACAAGGAACTGTTTTTGGTATTAATTAAATTTTGTTTGTCATATTATATTGCTATCTCTTACACATATGTAGTGTATGGTATTTATCTCGATTCAAAATATTTTACCCTTTAAGGTTTGTGTATATATCGTATTAGTTAAAGATAGTCCTAAAAATACATGTAATACTTATCGCCAGATTTTTAATCTTTGGGTTATCTAACAAAATAAATAATAAAGCTTTTAAAAGTTTATAGTGATTTAAGTAAAAGGCATGATTTAACTCTATGCTACACTTTGTGTTACATACTTGCCTATGTTGTTTTACAGATACATATTTTTTTATTATCTGCAGCTTTTTACGCAAAGGATGAGTAGGCTAAAGCCTAGGGCGGCAAATATTATGGGAGGCAAATTTACGATTAATTAAAAAAAAAATGTAATCGTAAATTTTAATAATATAATTAATGATTTTGCAGAAAAAAAGGTTAATAGAAAAATGTTAGTATAGGGTTTTACCTATAATTAAATAATATGTGGTTCAAAAAAAGACTTATTTGTTTTAACATTTTAATTTATATTTTGTTTTTATATTATGAAATATGTTTGTTTTAAAGAATTGTTATTTAATTTTCTGTATGATTTATTTTTGATATTTTTTTTTATTAAATTTTCATAAGAATTACTGGTGAAGTTAACATTTTTTAATGCTAAATTTTTTGTTCTGATATCCAAAAAATATTGACATATTACGGCGCCAAAAATTTAATAGCCTATGGGCGGCAAAAAGTTAAATCCGGCCCTGCATTTTTAAAAATTTTTATGATCGTTTTTGCATAAATTTTTACCGGTATACTAAACAAAACAATAGTATTTCTTTTAAATACTTTTGTCGTGGAATCGCTTATCGAGGACGTGTCTTTTAACGATCCCAGTAACGATGTTAGTGCTGAACTGATTATGGTTATGCAACTTGCGATTTCTGTAATGGCACATTTTTTGATAAACGTTGTGGTTTGTACCACGATATAAAAAAGACGTAAGGAAGTTATTTCAAAAATTTCTGGTACATGTAGTATATTGTCATTTTTTTAATGCAAAATGCAGCTTTTTAAAAATTTCCTATGATCGTTTTTGCATGAACTTTTAACGAACAATAGTATTTCTTTTTAACGACTTTTGTCGTGCAATCGCTTATCAAGAACGTTTATTTTAACGATCCTAAGTTTTTTTTTCCTGCAAGTGCTTAATTGATTATCGTTATGCAACATGCGATTTCTGTAAGGGCACATTTTTTGATAAACGTTGTGGTTTGTACCACGAAATAAAAAAGGCGTAAGGAAGTTATTTTAAAAATTCCTGGTACACGTAGTATATTGCCATTTATTTAATGCAAAATGCAACTTGTTAAAAATTTTCTATGATCGTTTTTCTTGCAAGTGCTGAAGTGATCATCGTTATGTAACTCGCGATTTCTGTAAAGGCACATTCTTCGATAAGCGTTCTGTTTTGCACCACAATACAAAAAAGGCGTAATAAAATTATTTTAAAAATTCATAGTATATGTAGTATATTGTCATTTTGTTAATACAAAATACGCTTATAACAATAATTATTTATTCTAAAAAGATTAGTTTTCGTTGACGTTTTATTATATCCGTGGTAATGTTAAAGTTGTATTATATTTTTCTCTAAAAGTACTTAATATCTAATAAATGATAATCAAGTTCATTTTCTTAAAAGACAATTTTCCGGTAAAATTGATAATGTCCAAAAATACGGGATCACTTTTTAATATTCAGGTTATTAAAACTTCTAGTTTAATTCTGCCAAATAATACCTTTTAAATAAAACTTTGGTTTAAGACTATACCTCAAAGATGGGCTAGACAACGAAGTCATGTTCACGGAAATTGAAATACAAGCTTTAAAGTTAGAAATATAAACAGGAAAAAAATAAATTAATCGGGGTAAAAGTGGTTAAAAGTACCTTTTGTTGCACGCAAGTACTAATGGTAACAAGTGGTATTTTAAAAATAAAACAAGATGCTAGCCTGTTCTGTTCTAACGAATTTTCCTTAACAAAAACATAGAATTGCTCATAGAAAAGATCCTGCATCGGATTTGTTTTTTACAAAAGGTCCAATTTTTATTGCACAAAACCTAGTTGAAAAATAGCTACAAATCTATTTTTTATCACTTACTCATCATACCGGCTTTTATTAATAAGTAATATCAATCATCAAATACAAAAATCGAGTTTTTACCTTTCGTTACCCTAAAAACAAAGAAATATGATGCTGTAACTGAACATTTTAAAAAATGAAGCAGTGCTTTTTATTAAGAAAAAAATAATAATTCTGCCATTTTACCTTTTTTGAAAGATTATGTTAAAGAATTTTTAGCAAAACATGCATAACAAAAAATAAAATTGACAGATCAAAGCTTTTTTTGAAAAAGAGTGGGTATTTTAGAAATATTATATTACTTTTCTAAATGCAGCCCTATATTTTGTAAAAAACAATTTTTTTCATTTGGTCGAATAATATGCTACAATATAAATGTATGTTTTTTTAAACACCTTTCGTACAGCTAGGAAAAAGAAAAAATATTTGAGTAAAAAACAATAAGCCACAAATTTAAAATTAGCGTATTTTACCATTTGTTCACCTCCCGCGATAACGGGCTATTTATACGGATAAGCAGTAACATCTGGTCGGGCTACAGTAATGGTAAAAATATCTGTCTCCTTCACACATCGCTTCATGCATTTTATGGGGGGTGCAGACTCACAGGGGGACATACATTCAAAGCTTCACCTGTTTGATATTGATATAAAATCATTTTCGACATGTTCAGTTCAGTATGTTATGTAGTTAGTTTACAATATTCTTAACGGTATGATTTTTCAAACATTTAAACAGGGTTACTTTTAGAGCTATCGGTTTTTCTTCCTTTATGTAAATCAGTACGTTAATTGAAACTTACACAAAAACAGTCCCAGCAACAAAAGAGTCACTTTTTTTAATTTAAATTCTTTATAAATATGATCCAATTTTGTCTTAAGTAAATACGCAAAAATTTTCGTGTTGCGGCGACAATAGAATGTGGGAAAGCAAATTAATATTAGCGCGTTAGTGGCGAATTGAGGTATTAAAGTTAAGTGAATTTTTAGCGAATTCTCTGTCATACTTAATCTGATTTTTTTACATATAAAATAAATTGCTTTTAATGCTGGAATACGTTGAGCCAGGTGCAACATGGTTTAATTCCTGTAGGTTTTTAAGTAACTTGACCAAAATCTGGAGCTGTTGAATCAACGAATAACTAAAAACTTTTACTTGACATTTTGAAACTATTGCCTAAAATAACAATATATTGACTGAACCACTGGCAACATCTAAGTCCTGTGACAAATACATTTATTATCGGTTACCATTTTACGAAATTACTAGCCAGTGTGATTCGAGTAGGGTTCATGATTTCTCGAGCTTATCAATTTCTCGGGTCTCGAGAATTCTCGAGGCTAATTTCTCGGGTCTTCTCGGGTTGTCGAGAAATTTACAAATTGCGTGTACTACACTTTGTAAACCGTCTGAACTCAGCTAGAGTCGAAACACTAATGAACGTGTGTGTATTACAGTGTTGCCAACCAAGCTCGCTGAAAATTCCCAATTTTTCTGTGAAAAAATCCCTAGAATTCCCTAGATCAAAATTAAATAGAAAAATAATGACTTTATTGTCAGAAAAGTTCAAAAAATACATAAAAATAAAATCTCGTGGTAACAATGGACATAGATAGCAAAATGAATTAACAAAAATAAAAGTTTCTAAACAAAAAAAAAAAAAACAATTCTAAAAATTCTTACAATCAATCTTTTTTTTATAAAGGTTTTCCTTTTTCATAAGACTTAAATGCTTTTTATTTAATGAATAATTTTGGCAGCAGTTTTCACTAGAAAGACGAATTAAACACACTGCATTTAATGCCTCACTGGATAATTAATTTCGCTTTTTATTTTTAACTTCGGTAACGACTGAAAATACTCGCTCAGTCTCGGCATTACTGTGGGGCAACAAATACACGAACTTGACATTTCTTTTTTCCCTTAGTATTTTGTGGGCAACAACCACTAAATACAAAAGGGCAACAACATGCAGAGATGCTAAGTAGCAGTTGATCTGTAATTCCCCGAAACCCGATACCACGAATTAACCCGTATTAGATTAATCAGCGCAACAAGAAGCAATTTTTGAAAAGATACAATGGTCAAACCATAACCCAGGGTATAAGGATTTAATAGGTACTTGTCATTAGTAGTCCATTTAATATTAAAATTGATAAATTGACTAAAATTCTATAAATTGAACTGAAAACAATCCAAAGTTGAAAATTCCCTAGATATTAAATAAAATTCCCTTTTTCCCTATTGTAGGAAAAAATCCCTAGAACTAGGGAATAATTTCCTAGGTTGGCATTACTGGTGTATTACCTACTGTATTGTATTATGTATAAAACGACGCCGCCAGAGCGCTTGCCGCGCGCGATCGGCGAGATCAAAGGGTACCACTGCGCTTTGGCCCGTGCCGCCCCGCCGCCGCGCGTTTAAAACAAACGGCAAACGCAATTAGTTTTATTTTATAATTTCATAGACTCAAATATGATTTCTCGAGTTCTCGAGTTTTCTCGAGCTTGATTTCCCGGGAACAAAGCCCAACGATTTCCCGGGAATTCTCGAGCCGAGAATTCCCGGGAATGAACCCTAGATTCGAGGTATATGGACAGCATACAAAAGGAAGTAGCTTTTTGGTACAAAAAATAAAATGACCCTACTTTCAGCTGAACTGTGAGCACAATAGGCCCAAAAGAGCAGTACATTAAATTAGTGTACCCTAGGTTCACTTAAAATAAACTAATGAACTATCCAAGATGCAACTTACAATTAAAAAATACTACATAACTCGCAAGTTACAGTTCAAATTAAATACAACAAACAAAACATTTATTGCATTTGGTGAAGTTTTTGCAGTTTTACATTGTCCACATGAAATATTGTATTGAAACTAATACATAAGACATAGACATATGTAAAAAAGGTTTTAAGGCGCAAACCAATTAAAAATATTTATAACATGTTACACCAGTAGGTCCTCCATAGGGGCTGCAAACAAGATTACCAGCCACCACCACTACACAGGTGTTTCATTAGTTGAAAAACCTATGCTGGAAGAAAGCTTACTTTTTTGACGATATGAGCTAGATGGTTACTGCCACAGAAAGATTGTAAACGAATCCCATCAATGGGGTCTAAATTTTGTTATATTTCTCTATGGGCCGCTTGTACAATGTAGTGTCAATCTAGGGTTTAAACCGGTAAATAATTTCACAAATAACAAGTGGTTAGCCGCAAACTAGAGTTTAATCTACAGATCCGACGTGTCATACTACCTACATATATATTTGTGGTTGTTATCTAATGTCACTAAATGTCATCGGTAATATCTTGGTTTTAGTAATTATGAATTATTAATTACATAAAGAATATCACTCTAAAATAAAAACAAATACAATTCATAATTTAAACGTTTAAGAAATCTTTCTTTAAATATAAAGAAAAATCTACAAAAGCATGAAAAATTGGGGACCCTAACTCAAAAATAAAGAGGCAGCACAACTAATGTGGCTTTATTTGAAAGAAATATTCACTGTAAAATTTGATTCTGTTAATATTTTTATCCACCATATAGGTTTTATTTCAAATTTCATAAATCATTATCAAGATTCTTTTTTTGTCTTTTAGCACCAATTTTCATAAAAAATAATAAAACGTTTTAAGTTGACATTTAAAATAGTTGCATAACTCGTGAATTTTTTGGCAAACACTGGATAATAGCACCATACTGAAATAACAATAGGTAAGTGTATTTTTCCCAAGGAAGTTTGAAGGTATATGGAAGCCCAATGCTATGGCCTATTCCATCAAAAAATGTCCTGCCCACTATGAAAATAACTGTCAGAGTGGGCCCCGCCGATTCTGCGCAATAATAAAATTCCACGAAATATTTTAATGTGTTGCCTACTTACACACTAAAAATCCAGTGTGTAGTTAGGCAACACATAATACTTTTATGAGAGCCGGAGTACCGTTTTTTGATGCAACGGCGCGGCGCCTATGAAACTATATACGCGCTGAATCATCAACTGTAGTCGTCCGTCCAAGCGAATTTCAGGTTTCGTTGTGGTTTCGTCTTTTTTATTGTGATTTGCAACGTTTTAATTTCAATTGTTTTGCTTTGTGTGATTATATTTTGTAGTTGCAGAAGTTTTTTGGATTGATAAAAACCTTCTTAGTTTAGTGGTACCACAATGTTTCTGTATTTCTGTGGATCATTAAAAAGAAATAAGGTTAATATTTAGGTACTCTTATTTCATTTTATAATTTAGTACATTCTTTTAAAGGATCAAAATTTTTTATTACTGGGCAAACCAGGCAAATTTTAATATATACAGGTCCCTATAATTGAATAAAAGAAAATGTTAACTGCATGAGGTGACACTTTTTTATTGTACTTTTATACAAATTGTAAATTTATAAAATATTGTATGACCTTAAAACACAAATAACCAGTTTAAATTCTTGCAAGTTTTTATTTTTCTAGACCCTTGTCGATTTCAATGATTTTTTATTTAGAAAAAAATTACTTTAGATTTTACAAATCTAAAGTAACTTTTTTCGACGTTTTATTTTTCAGATATCAATCCTTAAATACGACAATTAGATTAAACTCATTTACAGTCATACAATGTTTGAGATTTATTTTAAAAAATCGTGTTTTCATTTATTTTACTAAAATTTTTGGTAAAAATACAAAACTCCCGAAAATGTGGACCATTTAATTAGAAAGCTGTAAAGTGGAGCCATTTATTTTTTCCATATTTAATCAGATAATAATAAATCCAATATTACATAATAATTTTAAATACTCTATAATAGCATCGTTTAATAACCAACAATTTTGTGCAAAAAATAAAAAATAAAAAAACAGTGAATGTATAAGTAGTTTGAATTTGACATTTGATGATGCCAACTTTGTAGATAGTAACAAAGAATTATGGAAGTCCGATTGCCCTATTCTGGCTGCCCTGCACGCCCAGACAATTTTGTTCTACAGCATTGGCCTTCCATATACCTTCAAACTTCCTTGGTTTTTTTCCCAATCATTAATGACAAAAATATTATAGTAGGCATATTTTCTGAAGCAGTAGTGAAATCTTGGTTTAAACTACGGATTGACGCGACATTGTACATACGGCCCTAAATACAGTTGACAAATTCCACATAGCATGCTGTCCAACCCATATGTATAATTCACAAACTTGTTTTAATTCGGTAATATTCTTATCATATGCCTTCTTCTTTTGCCGATTGCTCGCTAACTAACTAGTTTTATTGAGGACTGCATAATATTTTTAAAACACATTTTAGCCTAGACCAAGCTTATATTATGACGTACGTAAGTTGGTTTTATTTATATATTTCCTTATGGACTCATCGATAAAGAAATTCGCATATGGAATCCTTGAAATAACATCTAGTTTTGTTATTTTAGCTAGCAGCGCTGTCAAAGCGGCGTACAAGTTAGTAAAATCATTCGTCAGGGCTCATTAGGAAAACCTAACAAAAACTTAAAAGCTTTTTGAACCATTCAAATAAAATTTACTTGTTTTATTTCAAAATAGGTTGTTTGGAAAATACAAATTGCACACGTAAATATTTGAAAAGATAATTCTAGCTTTCTGGAGTTTAAATATTTAATATTTCTAATGCTGTTTTAGTAAAGGCTGTGACCAAAGGGTTTAAAATTGTTGTTTATGCACGTCTATTTATCTTAACAAAACCAACGTGGGGAGAAAAATACTACAAAATAATTACCTGACATAATCAAAACAACAGTAAACATATTTTCGGAATTTTCACTAATCTTTTTAATGCATATTGAGTACACCAATGTAATTTTTCTACTTTTTAATTGGGAAAAGTTAAAAAATAAAATCTAATAAAAATTATTAACTTCATTCTACATTATTTAAAAGTTTTTTTAATACACGGACTTACATAAAAAAACAATATATATTTTTACATTTTTTTTGCTCCATAGTAGTATTTAGATTAGTTTTTATGTAATGTTCACTACTTTCTTATTGATGGGATAAATTACTCATATATATTCCCATTCATGAGTATTAAGAAAAAATATATATATATATATATATATATATATATATATATATATATATATATATATATATATATATTACTAAAAAAAAAAATATAAAAAACCCCAAATTAACTTTAATTATAAAATATAATACAGGTATTATGATACCCTAACATAGAAATAAAATCTACTTTCTCCATGAATTTTAACGTTTGTAAATCTGTTTCAAATTTGGTCCAATTCTTATTCTTCTTCAAACCTTTTTGGGCAAATAATATTGAAAGACACATTTTTGTTTAAAAACGGGCAAACACAGTATTTGTTTTGCGAAAATACAGATGTTTTTTTTATTAATTTTGATCTTTTTCCCTTGATAAGCTTACCGTATGCGAGAACTGTTCAATATTATCTGACATACTAGTTGCATTGCTGCATGAAGCAAACAAGTTTGTTATAGTAGGTTCTAGTTTCAAATCTCTCTATTCATTATCGAATCATGACAAAGGCTAAAAATCTATTAAATATCTACAAAAAAATATTACGAAAAACAAAATCTACCAAAAAAATTAAAATCCAGAAATGTAAGCGTCTGCATCGTGTCGTAACGACCAATTACAAGTCGTTTTGGCATGGAGGTAGATTGTAAATAGGCGACGTCCCCAAAAAGGATTTTAGGAAACTCCCCCCTTAAGAAGTTAGAAGTAGAAAAATTGGTATAGGCTATTGATTACGATTCAAAAAAAGGTTTTAACATTTTTAGAATTACATCCCTTTGGGGGTTAAAATGGGGATGAAAGTTTGTAAAGAAAAACGTTATCTTTGAAGTTGTAAAAATGGAATTTAAAAATTAGGCTTATGATTACCCGGACGAATAGAAAGTAGTATTATTTTTTGGAACCTCATCCTCTGAAGGGTTAAAAGGAAGGATGAAAGTTTGTATAAGAAATTTGTTAATTCGAATTAATAAGCATGAAAATGTAACCATTCTATTATTTTTTTACTGATTTCTTACGAAAATATTTTTTTTTAATGTTGGTAGTTTTGGAGATTGTTCTAACTAGATTAAAAAAAATATATACAATATAAAGGATATATGTCTGCAAAATTTGCAATATCTCGTGAGAACGAGGAAAAAACAAAACAGCCAAAATGGTGTAGTCCATGCGGGTAAAAAGCTAGTACTTTTGTTGTTCTCTGTTGTTCAATGTTAAAAAATTTGAAGAGATAATATTTTTTCTACCGAATTAGTATTACCAAAGATAATACTACTACGGATAAGATGAACCATTCAATGCTATATTTTTGATACCCCTAATGGACTTTGGCTAACGCGAGCCGATGTCCATCGAGAGATTTTCGCGCTATCCTTGAACGAAAGTTAAACAGTGTTGCCGGCAGGCCTTAACTATTGGCGTGATGAAACGCGACTAGAAAAAACACAATCCGTTTAGCCGCCCGCTTGCGACAGACATTGGCAATGTCGCAAGGTTTGTTTCGCTGGGGCAGGGGTTACCGACTTAATTTTATTCGCATTTACGGAAGCATTGACATCTTCGAACTGATTCAAAACGCCCCATTTAAATGAACCATCTATTCGTAGTAGTATTATCTTTGGTATTACACAATGACACTTTAAATCATATAGATAATCTCTTACCCTTTAATCGTTAAATATAGCTTTGTCTTTTCAATTTCTCGTTCAATAGAAAAATAGGATATTTTAACTTTAAAATTCAGTTTCAGTAAATTATGTAAGATAAAATATTTTTCCTATATTTTTTTTTACTTTAGATGTATTTGACTTTAGGAAAACGTGAAACGGCGATATCTTAAATATACCCGTGTTAAAGTTAGGAATGGGGTACAAATAATAAATTTTATTTATAATTTTCCAAAAATACATACAAGATGTTTCATTTAAAAAATGTAATAACTTTGTGTAAGGCGTTATAGTAAAACAATTTTTATCATGACTATATTCTAACCATGACTATAAAGACTTTTTAATTATTTTATATTTTGCAAAGTAAATTTTTTTGTGACGCTAACAATATTTTTATTAAAGCACCATATTTACTTTTTCAGCTTTAGAAATCTGCTAAATTTGTTGACCCACATTGTAAATTGGCTTTTTTTCACTTTTAATTATATTAACAGAGAATGGATAAACCTTCCAAAAATTAATTATTAAAAAAATACCACTTAAAGTTTTTTACAAAAAGCGATACTTTCATCTAAATTTGATTGAAGTTTTAACTTAAAACATCGCTTCCCATGCTAATGCTACGGCGGACACTGTTAGTATTTCGGTGGAGGTCCGCTAGTGTCCATCGTGTGCCTCTGGATGTGGTGTAAAATCCACGTTGGACTGTAGGACCCATTTGGATAAAATTACCCAAACGTTAATGGGTAGGGGGGAGTTCAGAGGTAGTAGTTATTTGTATGGTCCATGGTGGCACCAACGCGTTGTCTAATAAGTGCTGTGAAATGCAATATCCGCATGTTTTGGTACATTGACGAAACTGAAGGATAAACTAGGCACCCACGATACCTAGTAGTTGGGCTTCATTAAAGCCTCGGTAGGCCGTCATAAAGATTTTAAAAAACTGAGCCTATATAAATAGTGCATTTAAATTATTCGTTGTAAAAAAACATTAATTGTAGTTTAAGATGAATGAATCATTAAATAATTTTCAATTTTATTTAGGAAACTGTAGTTGTTTTTTTAAAAGAATCTTTTCTTCTCATGCCAATCATAACTGCAAAGAGTTAATTTATTTTGGAATTTTACATGTTTATGTACATTTTTCGTATACATATTTTATATCACACTATCGCAAATATATATTAAAAAAATTATAGACCCGTGTTCTTCTCCGTCGAGTTTTGCAAGATTTGGTATTTTAGAGTTTCATGTTATTATATTTAAGTAAACCCGAGTAAATACTCTAAAACAAAAACCATTATATTACACAAACAATGCCAAATTTTGCTCCAGAAATATTTTGTATCAAAACATTGCTTTTATAGCAGTGCACTTTAAACACTGTGCTTTTAAAAATTTTCAATAAAACTTTTAAATGTATATTTACCAAATACATTTTTATATTTCTCGAAAGACAATCCTAATTACCAAAATAACCATGAAATACCCTAAAAATACATTTTACGACAAAACGATGCAATGACCAGACCTTCACAAAAATTACGTTTCAAAGAAATTTATGGGCTGTTGGATTAAATTTATATGGTTTATCTCCTTGCTTCTTTGGGAATGCAATCTTAATTATATCGGGTGGATTAATATGGTGTTGACCGGTATTACAAACACTAATAAGAGATACATGTACGTTTCTTTTAATAAAGTTATGATTTGACAAAAAAAAATTAATTATAGTTCAAAAAGACTAAAAAAAACACGCTTTTATAGCAAACCGAACCAAAAAGTAGAAAACAATTCAATTATACTAAAAAAGCGTGGGGTGCTTAATAATCAATGTTGGATACAATTATTTTATTGGTAGCTATTTACAAAATTAGAGTTATTATAAAAATATATTAAATTGCATCCCACGCTTTTTTACTAGAATTAAATTATTTTTTACTTTTTAGTTCGGTTTGCTATAAGAGCGTGTTTTTTTTTAGTTTTTTTAACTATAATTTATTTTCTTATTTTTTGTCCCAAAACAACATCATTTTTTTTTATTCTGATGATCCTAGTCAAGATATTAGAACAAAGTTATGAAATAACAGTATTGTCATTGGCTCTTGACCCCTATGGGTTTAAGTTAATCAGACTTCTTAAAATTGGTGAAAATTTAGTTGAAAAATTCCGTTTCATGGAGACATACAGATGAAGCTAATAAAAGCGTGGTAAAAGCGATATATTAGGATAGAGCATATAAGGTAGATCCAAAAAGTAAGGTAGCGAAAGGATATATCTCAAGTAGCGTTTAGCGAAAGTTTTCGGTAAATTTTCACAATGTAATTCATGGAACTATATTGAAGTATTTAGGGTCACCATTTTGTCTATAAGATTATCTTATGGAAGTATGCACATAACAGTATTGTCGATGTGAATAATTATTACTCTTGAGTGCTATTACTACTTGGGATCTTGCGATTTTCGTGGGACCTTCAAATAGGCTGCTTTGATAAATTGCATTTTTAATCAAAAATACGTTAATATCTTTCCTTGCTTATTAAAGAACCACCTGCTTAATATCTTTTTTCGGGAAAAATGAGTTTTGGCGTAATTACAATTTGAAGATCATGTCTGGCCCTTTAAATCTGATGTCAGACCTGTGATTGGTCGCAACGACTCAAAGCAGACTCACATGCCCAGCGTTGCCACGTTTATTAGTTTCTACTTTTCTGGTATTTTACCCCCGTTTTCGTCAATTCTCGTAGGCAACTTTTTTTGGTAGATATTTAATAGATTTTTACCTTTTTGGTATGTTTTGATAATGTATACAGGGAAAAAATAGGACACAAAAGCTTCATTAAAAATTTCTATTTTATTTGCAAATACAACACTAACATTTTAATATGTTTGTTTTTAAGTTATAATATTAAAAATTAAATAAATTTAACTAAGTAGCTAAGTTTTGTATGTATCTAAATAATAAGTATTTAAAATTTATAATTCTAAGAGAAAAAGATAAACGGGAATATATACAGACGAGCACGCTTCTCGCACAGAATTTTATTAGGGCATTTTAAAATACATACAGTAATACATTTATGTAAAAATATATCTGGTTGGCATTCATCTGTAGTTTATGTTATATTTTTAAATTTTTATTCATAGACCAAAATATTTTTTAAATATCGTGAAAATATGTACCGTTAAAATATAGGGCATCCATAACGGGGATGAAATATTATTTTTTGCAATATAGTAATTCTTTCATGGTCCAGTTTTAACCTGCTAATAATTTATACTATATTCCTACAATAGTTTACCTTTTGAAACCATTACGATGTAGGGATAGTAGAGTGAATCTTATAATAATGTGTATATGTTTAACCACCATTAGCTTGTCATTTCAAGTTCTAATTCTCATCTACTCTTACAGTAGTGATCATCTGCCATGTTTGCTAGCTGTGTGACTGTGATATTGTGTTTTTTTTATGTCATTGGTATATAATTACGCTAATAAATTACCTAACTTAACTTTGTTAAACCTATTCTAAAAATATAGTGGTGTTGCTGTGTATATTGACATTTTTTTTTAATTCTTCCAATACATGCCAAAAAAGAAACTTTTTGTGTTTACTATTTGATTTTATGTAAAGAAGAAAACAGATTTTGTTTAGTCATCAGTTTGTAAAGAAAATGATGCTAGAAGATTATTAAAAAAAAAGTTCTTTGTTCTGCAATATTAAAATATTGATAACAGCAAGTTCTTTATATATATAAAGACAGTTCTTCAATATATATATATATATATATATATATATATATATATATATATATATATATATATATATATATATATATATATATATATATATATATAATGATCGTAACCTAAAATAGAAAATAAAGATGGAAAGGTTCGCAGTATAAAGATGAAATACCATTAAAACATATATATATATATATATATATATATATATATATATATATATATATATATATATATATATATATATATATATATATATATATATATATATATATATATATATATATATATATATATATATATATATATATATATATATATATATATATATATATATATATATATATATATATATATATATATATATATATATATATATATATATATATATAAGCATAAAATATGATGATATATATATATACTATATATATATATATATATAGTGGATATATATATATATAAATAATGCAGCAATTTATAAAGTCAACCCAATGAAACACCATTAAAACACGTGCCGGTTAACAAAATATAATGCATTGATAATAAATATAAAATACACTGTAAAAAAGTTTTGTGTGTGAAAACCGAATGAATTATGCAAATGTTTTATTTTATAAAAAGCCTTTGACCAATTAAAAAAAGCTTAAGTACTAGGTACTATAAGTATTCAGTCTTTAGAAGATCAACTCGTTTTTCTCCATTGCGTGAAAGATGTCCAAAAGCCTAAATATGTACTGTACTGAACGCAGTAGTGCTACCACAGACGTCATATACACAACTTCAACCGCTCATTCATGAAAATGTTATCCAGACCAGACCAACCAACAATTTAAGATGGAATACGAATAACATATAAAACGAAGTTCAGCTGGTTGTGACCTAAATCTTTACACATCCAAATACTGTTGCGGTCTGCGGTCAACGATGCTACAGTGGACAGGGTAGTCATACAGTGTGTTGGCACCTTTTTGGTAGTCACTGACAACCGAGATGCAGAGTAGTTTTTCCATTATCCCAGAAATCTATCGAAAAGGCGCCACCTTTTACAAATTATACTCAATTTTTTTAAATATATATCTGGTATCAAGAAAAAAAAAGGAAAGATTCCAGGAGCTTTTTGATTAATTAATAGCATTAGTACTTGTTATTTGCTGTCCATTTATTAAATTTACTAAATGTATTTATTTAAAAAAAAAAAAAATATTTTTTATTAAGTGCATATGTTTCTGTCAACGTTTTGGCTAAAATGAATTGTTGGTCATTTCTTTGTAATGATAAAAAGCTTTTACCAAATTAACTTAGTTCTTAAAAATACAAATAATGTGTTTATATTAAAAATACTTATGACATAGGGCAAGACGCTAATAAATTACAAGTAAATATCATTTATAATTAAAAGATTACTAAGCATTACTTTAATTAAAAGAAATCGATTAGCCGGACTTTTAGGTAGCAGTCTTTTTGGACCCAAGCAGCAACTCAAAATGTTGATGGTGTATATTTCAGCCTGGATGATAGTGGCAGTTTTTTCCTTGGGATTTTGTGTGGGTGTTTCTAGGCACTATATGCATATTAAAGAATGTAATTGTACAGATGATTTTAAGAAAAGAACCTCCCATAATTATTTATACTTCAATGCTTCGTTTATGATGTACATGGTGTTAAACTTTGGATATTTTTTTGGGGTTTTCTAACGCGCTTTTCTAAAGTTATTAAATTTAAATATTTTACACAGTCTACGGGGATTAATGTATATAAAATGCCCATATTAACTTTTTAAAAAGGTGTTATTTTTTTCTCTTTATTAAAATAATTCACACTTTTTTGGTATTTTAAACTGGTTAAGACATTTATTATATATATATATATATATATATATATATATATATATATATATATATATATATATATATATATATATATATATATATATATATATATATAAAGTAAAGCGCAGAAGACTGCGAACATAGGACAATCCTGGAGCATTTTGGATGTACCTAAAAACGCCGCACGCATTGCTTATCGATCAATAATTTTCGGTAAACAAATTCATAAGACGCGCGTCGGCCGGCAAAGCGATCAACTGAATACGTTTATTCCTGAAATAATTCTTTACTATCGAACGCTCGACAGCTAAAGTTTTACTGTGTCGATTATTTGCGACCAAAAAGTTTTTTTTTAATAAAATAATAATTATTAATAATGGATGTTTACGAACTGGAAGAGAAAATTAAAATTATTAAATGGTATCACCGTGAAAATCCTGTTAGGGGAATTAGGGAATTATTTATTAATTTATTTCCAACCAGGCCGACTCCCACGATTTCCACTATTCACCGAGTCATTAAAAACCTTCTGACATTTGGTTGTTATCTCCAAAAAAACATAAACATGATAGTGTCCCAAAAGAAAACAACGAAAGGAAAATAAAGGAAATTATGGTAGTGGCAAGTGTTATTAAAAATCCTACAATTTTCATTAATACAATTGCAAAACAGGTTAATTTGAGCAGAAGATCAGTGGGTAGAGTGCTGAGAAAAAATGGATACCGATCCTACAAAGTAAGAAAAACCTATGAAATTTTCTCTGATGATCATTTTAGACGAATGCAATTTTGTGAAACTGTAATGGAAATGGAAAATAACAATGATTTTTTTTTTCTTGGGTCACGTAAAATCACAAATTTATGGTTTCCAGGAGAATAGGGCTAATAATCTACAAGAATTGCAATTATAAATTGCAAATGTCAGAAGGCGTTTTATGACAATCTTGGTTATTGTTTGGCTCAAGAAGGTGGTTTATTTGAGCATCTTCGATAACTTCAAAGAGTTTTTCTTTTTTTATTCTATGAATGCACATTAATTTATTTTTTTAAGAATATCTTCTACGTTCCATTATTTATTTGAGAAAATTCTTTTATTTTATTAGGAAAAACTGTTTGGTTCTTAAGACCCTAGCAAACGTTCAGGTCCCGTAAGCAACTAATTTTAAATTTATGGCTGATAAGAAATCCGATCGAAGTCGGTTGACTAAAAATAAAAACGTAGTACAGAACTAAACTGGGCAGATAATTCTTCCGAATTTATCACCGCACTCCCCACCAGTCCCAACCAAAAATGAACCACGCGAGGAAACGAGACGGAAATTGAAATACAAGCCACAAAATTATTATTGGTATTTTTAGAATTGGGTACATCCAAAATCGCCCAGGAGCCTCCTATGTTCGCAGTACGGTGCGCTTTACTGTATATATATATATATATATATATATATATATATATATATATATATATATATATATATATATATATATATATATATATATATATATATATATATATATATATATATATATATATATATATATATATATATATATATATATTTTAATTCTCCTGGGTTTAAATTTTAAAGGTCCTTATATTTTAAGGAGATTTATAATTAATTTGAAATAAAATTAATATACATTTACACGTTTCGGTACAGAAATATAATATATTTTTAATCATCATGAGAATCTATTCAACAATATATATATATGTTCTTATGTCTTTATATATAGTTTTGGAAACAAAAACAAATTTTTGTAAAATTAATTAAAGGAAACAAATATAAATGTTACATAAACTTATTGCCTTTAAAACAAAACTTACACTATATTTTAAAAAATTCAAAATAAAGATAAAAGAGAAACCAAACACTTAAAAACTAAACGATGAAACTATTACGTTTTACATCTTGAATGTTAGTGATGAAAAATAGCTACCCCTAACTGTACACAATTGCATTTATTATCCTGTAATTAGGTCGTTATAGACGATACTTAGATTACCAGTGTCAGTCCTAAAATTTAAGTATTTTTTTGTTTTTTTGATATGAATCATTTCTTTTAGGTTTCTTTTTTTATAGTTCGTTTCGTAATCTAGAATTTGAACATTTTTGAAATTAAAATTATGTAGTTCTTCTATTGCATGATTAGCGAGAGCTGTTGAATTATCTTTAATATTTGTTTCCTTTAATTAATTTTTGTTATTTTGTTTTTGTTTTAAGCAATAAATATATATAAAGATTTATTAAACACATCTTATTGTTCTAGATTCTGATGATGGTTTAATTGGAAATAAACCGAAACGTAAAAACGAAAGCTATAAATTTTATTTCAAATTAATTTAAAAAAGACGAATAGACCGATAAAAAATTATTAATTTAATAACACGGTCAGGAAAACAAAAAGTAAATATATATATATATATATATATATATATATATATATATATATATATATATATATATATATATATATATATATATATATTATTGCGTTCTGATTATTTTTGTATAATACTTTCCTATACCTATCTCTAGTCGTTTTCTGAGATTCGTACAAAATGTTTAAATTTTAAAGGTAATTATAATTTAAGGAGATCCTGTATAATTATTTTGAGTTAAAAAAAATATACATTATACAGGGTTGGTCAAAATAAGTAATTTTACCGCGAGATACAGAAATAAATGCATTTTTTAAAATGGAACACCCTGGATGAAAAATCTCATTCAAATAATATATCATGTTCCTATACCTAAATAGTAAAGTTTTGGAAATAAAAGCAAGTTTTTGTAAGAATTTGATCATTTTGGGATATTTGTCTTAGATGGCCATGAAATGTCACCATGAAACAGATTATTAAGAAAATTGTGACAATTAGTGCGTTAGTAGAGATGAATTTGCGCGTTTTTTTTTTTTAATTAATGACTCACAAATCATTGAAATGGAGAGAAATAGTTATTTAAATAAATTAATAAAAATAATATATTAATATAATACAAGAGTTTTTCAGATATAAGCCTTTTGCTTAGATAAACAACTTTTATAATCCACCTTGTTCAGAGATGAATAGTTCGTGACGTTCATCACACATTCCAAAAAATAAATAAATAAATGAGATATTCATACTAAATAATTTTTAGGGAACTTTTGTGGTCGAATATGAGATAATTTGGCAGTAAATGTGGAATATTTCAACATTTAATTAAACAATCCTAAACTTACTGTGGATAATTTTTTATTTATAGAGGGTGACTGGGATCTAAAATATACGTACGTCACCGGGAAACGGGGGAAGCCTTAGTGATTCCAAATCATTTACTTTTGGTGGGTTTATTTTCACTCGTTACATAGATACAGGATGGTTAATAAGATTTAGCCCATTTTTGTTAGACACTAGATATAAAAATTTAATAGAAATATTTTGTATATCTGTTTCTGTAAAATATAATGTGCAAAGTTTTGAAAATCAGGTCCGGACTTAAGAAAAAAATTTGATTTTAAATCTTAAAATTTTAACGTGTGTACCAAAGTTTTAAAAAATTTTATTTTTTATTTGAAAAAAGCAAAAAACTGATTTTAATAACTATTAATTTAAAATTGGTGCAATCCCTGTTTTGTAATAGTAATTAGCTTATTTTTGTGGTTTATGATAACTGAAAAAAATCTCAAAAAAAGGTTAGTTTTCTTGTCTAATAAAAGGTAATAATTTTTTTAGATCAAAGTAATCGGTCCTATTTTGCTTAGTCGATTTTTATTTAAATTGTTAAATTGGTAACGAAAATGATAAAAAGGCAATAACGCAAAATATCAATAGCAAATACAAAACTTTTAAAGATAATAATCATTACAAATTTCTTTATAAAGTTTTTTTTTGATAAAAAGAAACTGAAAAGTTCGTGCTTTCTGCTATCGACAGTTTACCGATTAATAAACAATATGTCTTTCAAAGTGCGTATCATTTAATTAAATTTATTTATTTATTTTTTGATTTTTTAATTTTTGAAAATGTCTTTGTGATTATATAAAACAAATAATAATTATTAAGACCATCTAATGTATACAAATGTAAATTGTCCTATATCTCTGTTGTATTTTTAAGTTTTAATCCAAATAATACCTTATTTTGTAGAAAATACTTACTTAATACGCCATGTAGGCGCTAAACGAAAAAAATATTTTGATATTTTTAATGAAAAAGAAAACCTCAAACTTAATACATAATTAAACTTAGATATAAAACATTTTTTAAAATATATTCAGGATGAGAATTACGTAAAAATAACTGTAGTTGAAATACGCATCCAGCCCTGCTTGATTAAAAAATAAAATTTAGCATATTTTTTATTTTTTAAAATCAAGCATGCCTTTGCATTTTTGTTCGTAGTATTTAACAAATGTCTTTAATATTTGATGCTGGATATCAGAAAAATGTTAAATTTGACAGTAACAATATCTTCTGCGAGACGACTAATTGTAAACTTTTTGAGGCCACGGGTAGTGTGGAGAATTTTATCAGATATAAGCAAATCTGAATTAATTTACATGCCAACAAATTAAATAACACCTTACTTTAGAAGAGGGGGATGAAGCGCGCCGTTTATTATTTTCTGCTTGGTTAGAAGATAAAATTTTAGAGAACAGGGATTTTCATAAAAAAATAGTATATTTAAATTTTAAGCCATATCTTACCATTTTATTATTTGTATATATAACGGCTGTTTATTTTTTAATATTTATATATATATATATATATATATATATATATATATATATATATATATATATATATATATATATATATATATATATATATATATATATATATATATATATAGATATATATATATATATATATATATATATATATATATATATATATATATATATTTAAAAAATGCTCGTATCAAGGCATATATATATATATATATATATATATATATATATATATATATATATATATATATATATATATATATATATATATATATATATATATATATATATATATATATATATATATATATATATATATATATATATATATATATATATATATATATATATATATATATATATATATATATATAAAATAAAATTTATATATACAAATAAACTTAAAATTTTAAATATGTACTATGTATTTGCTGTTTTTTTAATTATATCTGATAAAATTGGCTGTCAGATATCCAGCATAAAATATTAAAGACATTTGTTAAACACGAACCATCGTATTTCAAGGTACTCTGAATAATTTTAAAAAATTTGTAAAGAGTAAGAAATTTTATAAATATCACAAAAAAATCTATTTTACTCAACCATAAACAGTAGGCCCATTAGTGCCGTTATGCTCCTTAGAATAACAAAATTCACGAACAGCTGTTGACTGGTTTCATTCACCCCGACTACCTACAGTGGTACCCTCAGCTGTTGAAGGGCTGGGTGTGTATAATTGTCTTACAAAATATTTTAAATGGGATATTCTACAGGAAATGCAGATAAATTAAATTGTGGGTATTTATTTGACCGTAATAGTATCTAAAGTGGCAGCTTTTAATTGTAGTTTTTGATCAATTTTTAAAATTACATTTTTGTAATAAAAGGAATAACTGAAATCGTTTAATATCAGTTTCTTATAAAGAAAATGAATCGCAATCAATTCATTAGAAATGATTCTAATTTTTGTCCATTTTAAAAGAATACGTTGGAGATCAAGTCCCTTAAAAAAGTGCAATACTTGCAATAGTATTTTGAATAATTCAGGAAAAGGTATAAGAACTAATAATTGATTTTTTAAGAAGAAAATCTTAAAATTTTGGGTTCGTTAAAAATAGATTTTGAATTGTCATTAAATTCCTCAACCTTTCTTAATATAAGTACTCAACTTTCTACTTTTTATCAAAGTATTTTTGAGAAAATTAAATTCTCCACAAGATCAGTATCGTTTGTCAAATTGTAAAACTGAAATGCTTCTCTTTCAAAATAATCACCCTTGCTTCTGTTTTTATACACTTAACGTGTGGTTAAATTGGTAGAAACTAATATTG
This sequence comes from Listronotus oregonensis, assembly GCA_019359885.1. Classification (NCBI taxonomy): domain Eukaryota; kingdom Metazoa; phylum Arthropoda; class Insecta; order Coleoptera; family Curculionidae; genus Listronotus; species Listronotus oregonensis. The sequence goes on from JAHBCN010000011.1 coordinate 243,329, forward strand.
CGCCCAAAGTGCACAAATGTCATTTTATTAACCATCTGAAAACATTTTAACCTTTAAAAAAACATTTAGTTCAACTTTACTTGCGAACTATCCCAAATAATGGTCAAAATCACAAAGAAAATTATCGCCAATTTAGTACTATTTATTTTTTTGGGACAAAATTTAATTGTTGCTTTAAACCCCCAATAGTTCATGTTAAAGAACAATGTTCTTTATTTCTATATACCGAATTGTAGATGTTTGTTAGGTTTGTAAATTTGAATTGATTTCAAGATGTTGAGTTTTTTTAAATATATCGACGGCTCCACGCCTAATGTTTTTAGGTAATATACTTGATTTCTATAGATGTGGATAACTCTATTAATTAAACAGTTTTTGAGCTGGTTTTATTATAACAATTTTATTTTGTTCAAAAAATACTGTCAATAAATTAAAGGCATTGTTACTTAGTTTGATTTTGGCTAAATTGGCACAGTTGTTTTTCTAGTTTAAATATTATATGTTATAACACTTTTTTTAGTTTTATTACTTAACATCTATAGTTATTTATTTAACGCAGTGTCCCAATTGTTCTAGGTTATAATGGGAGACAGGGCATCAGCAGAGAGAGCCTGCAAAGAGCCGAATCCAATAATAGATGGAAGAAAAGCCAACGTAAATTTAGCTATTCTTGGAGCTAAACCTAGAGGAAATGTACCTGCCGGTAAATATTTTTTATTATACTGTTTGTGTTTTTTATGTCACTTTCCTCATGTTTAAAAATAAATTTATAAATATAGCAGCCTACTTCGAAGCCCTCTAAATAAATACGTTCTTTTGAACGCCTCTTTTTAAAAAATGTATAAGGAAGCTTTTAGATATAAAATATATAGTAGTTTTGTACCTTAAACTATTTTAAAATAAAGTTAAGAGTTCATTTTTGAGGCACAAATTAAAAATTTAAAAAGCTGCTTTATTTCGAGCAGGCTTTGTGGCCATGGAATACGGTACTAGGATAATTTTAAAACACAACATGAAAGAAAAATCTATAGCTAAGTAATTTAATAGTGAAAAGGCTTTATAACGATCAGCTTTAGAAAAACCAAGCTAAAAACTATTAGATAAAGGACAGTTACATATGCGATATACCAGAGTAATAAGAGATCCGATGCGATAGCCTGCCTTCAGAACAGAATCCTTCATCGGGATACTAGATCTATAAAGGAATAATAAATGTGTAAAATGACCCAGGATAAAGGCAGGCAATCGATCATTGCCAAAACTTTCCAATACTTGTTTAGCCACAATCTTTATAAGAATAGTTTTAGGTTTGCCGACAGGAGATTGTATACTTTTAATATATTTGCACATTTTTCAAAGGGCTGGTGGCACCCAGTAATAAGTACAGATCTTTTTCTTGGTTCTTACATTCGATCATGCTGTATAGATCCGACCCATCACAACCGTACCATTTTGTTTGTCATCATAACAATACTTTGGTATTTAGTCTTTAAATTCATAGTTTCTATTTAATAAATAATATTAAATAATCTCTTAGCATAAATTCCATGTATAGACCCAAAAAATACCTGCTGTATTATCATACCATCAATTTGTATTTTAATACATATCACATGTTTCCTGCAGTTATACTCGTATACACTGCGTTTATAAAGTAACGGATAAATTTGATTAAAATTCACGTATTCTGTTCTGCGAATATCACTCGGACACGTCGATTTTTATTTTCAATAAATCATTTTTTTGGCATAAAATATATGTATACAGGGTGATCCAAAAAGAAGATATGATATTATTTATGGTTTTTTAAATGGAACACCCTGTATATATTTCTAAATTTGGATTTTTCACGCACTACAAAAATCTATACCACCTATGGCCTAAACTTGATAACTTTTGAATTGCGGTCAATGTATACTAACTTACAATACTTTACGAATTAGATTTATTTCAACTAAAAGGTTAAAAAAGGATAAGTAATACAGTAATAGCCTGCTATTAACCAAAGAAAACAGAGTTCAAGAGGAATTCATTAATGGCATAAATTTCCGTGAGGCACCTGAGGGTTTTCAATTCTAACAATAATTAAACAGGGCTATTGCTGTGTTACTTACCCCTTCTTATCATTTTAAATAAAATAAATTGAATTTTTAAAGCATTGTAAGCAGGGTTAGATGAAATATATATATATATATATATATATATATATATATATATATATATATATATATATATATATATATATATATATATATATATATATATATATATATATATATATATATATATCATGATATATATCCGATATATATCAAATGATTTTTTATGATATAAGTCAATACAAAAATGGTTTAAACATTTTATATTATTAACTAATTTTTGGCCTTTGTTACTGTATTTGTATTTCCCAAATATAGATAGCGTAGAGTTAAAACATACTCCCTAATAGTAAGTTCTAATCCAAAAATGGCAACACTTCTGCCGGCATTAATGGCGTCAGTCGTGTCATAAAAATTTCGTTATGAGAGAGTAAGTTATTTTTGTGTGTATTCCATTATTTTTTACAAAGAAAGTATTTGACAAAGTGCAGAAACGATTTTACTTCATTACTGAGTAATTAAGAAGCATTGAACAACTTTTGTCTTTATAGAATATAACTGTTTATTAACAAAATGGATATATGAAACATTTGATATATATCGGATATATATTATAAATAACCTATATTTTGATATTTATGATAAATATCGGATATTTTCGAACACTGATTGTAAATTAGAATTAATTAAATGCATTTCAAAAATTATCCAGTTAAGGCATAATAGTTAAAGGTTTATGTAATCAGCGTACCGTGCAAAATTTAAATTTAACAAAATATACAGGGTGTGCTATTTAAAAAATACATAAGTTATCTTTGCATCACCCTGTATACATACATTTTATGTCAAAAAAATCAACGTGTCCGAGCGATTTTTGCAGAACAGGATACGTGAATTTTATTCGAATTTATTCGTTACTTTATGATCACAGTGTATAATGCATAACCAAATATATTATAAACCTTAGAAAACGAATCTAATTTGTAGCAACTTTACGATCCTACACCAAAAATTAAGGGTCTTTGAGCGTGCGTACTTAACATTGCATTAATTTGTTTAAGCCGCAAACAATGGAACCCGCAACAAAGCAGAATTGCTCCGCGAGCTGTGTTATTTGCTCCGTCATCGTCAGCGGAAAAGAGCAATGGCCCTATGTCATTAATAATGCCAAGTTTGTTATAAATATATTTGCTTTTTGTGTCGCTTTCCTCGTTAATGTTTTAAAATAAATTTATAAATATACCAACTTACAGCCTACTTAGTGACAGAATAGACTCGGATCTTACGAGACGGCGCTTTTACTGGTTTAAAAGGTTTAATAAAAAATCCTAAATTTAATAGAGTTCTTTTGGCTTTCTACTTTTTTTAAATTGTTTTTATACTATATCTCAATGAAAAAAAAAACGAATGGGCAGTTAAGATCCGTGAATAATACAAATGTCTTTTTATGAAAATTATAGCAAAAATCATTCTTGTCACTGTGATTGCTTTTATTCCCAAAACCAAAAATAAAAGGGTATTTGTGTATAAGTAGGGTTTTAAATATAACCTTTACAAACAAATTTTTAAATCATGTTTATTTACAGGTAGTAAATTAACTTAAAAAAATATAAAACGGAAAAAGAGAATAATAGTCAACTATGTTGAGTTTAAAAGAGCAAATTTGATTCGAATTATTTTCCTGTAAAAGCCTGGAAAAAAGTTGGCCAAAGACACGCAATGATCTTTTTTCACATTAAGTGAAACCGACGCAAAATATTTTCAGTTACAATCGTCATAGAGGGTATCCCATTTTCGACACTTTTATGGGTTACTGCCAAAAATATAATGTTACGGTTTTCACAATAGTCTCCTTCTATTTGCAAAATAAAAGTTTTTGTGTCAAATTTTGTCCTGACCCTCCTAATTTTTATTCTACAAGGCAATTTTAATTTTTTTTTATATACATTTTGTATCTCTGTTATGCCCTAAGTATTACCCGTGTAACGACTAATTCGCATAGAGCTTTTTATGTGAGTTTAGTGGCTTGGTAAGTAAGTAACATCAACAATATTATTTTAAAAACCAAACACTTAAATTTAATTGCAGAGCAAGAATACGATTATTGCTGTATCTATTATTAAAGTAATAAAATTAAAACGCAAAGATTTTTAACATTAAACACAAAATAGCGGCCTTTCGATCAAATGCAGAAGTAACGTATATATTATTAAATTATATATATATATATATATATATATATATATATATATATATATATATATATATATATATATATATATATATATATATATATATATATATATATATATATATATATATATATATATATATATATATATATATATATATATATATATATATATATATATATATATATATATATATATATATATATATATATATATATATATATATATATAAATTTCCTTTTTTATTCTTGGGAATAGGTTAATAAAGCAAATGGTGGAAGTTTATTGCAACGTTTCGCACATTATTTATTGTGCTTTTTCAAGCGTAAGTATCTAAAAAATAGAATTAAAATCAAAACATAATTAAAACAGAACATCACACAATATTTTTACAGTATTAAAAGATTAGTGTAAAACATGAAACGAATTACAATTTTAAAATCAACATTTAAAAAGTTCTAACTTAACACAAAATCAGGTACATAATAAAATTAATTTAAACAGGATGCCTACCTTGGAGTTCTGATACATTTTTATAACTTAAGTTATAATATATAAAACATAAGCAAAGCTTTTAAGCAACTTCTAAGGCAAGAAAATTAAGCTAATAATTTTTAAACTATAAATAGGTTAAAACTTTCGTACAACTGCCCTATCAACTGCTTAAAATAATCTTAGGAAAAAATAGGAAGATTACTACGTTTCACGTCCATAAAAACCACGATATAAACATTTTTTTAATTTAAATGAAGATACATGATTTTTGCAATTTCCCAGTGGGCCAGAAAGTTAATCCATTTGTCTAAATGTCGTATTTTATTGGTCATCATAACACGTTGGTATTTTATACGTGTGTATGCGGTGAATCAGTGTAGGAAATTAAGCAGTTAATTATCTGTAACAATTCTATTTTGTTTATTTCGTCAGAAAATCCTACGGATTGGTACTGCCACTAAAATAAGCTTATTGGTAACGTACATAGATTTTAAACTAACTTGTAAATCAAACTGTTTTGATATGTTTACAGCTCAAAAATATAATAATGTTATTTCAAATTCTGATGTAAATTTTTTGATTAATTATTGTAAGGCGTATTTCCAATTACCATGTTTTAATTTAGAATAATATATTTAAATCTTTGACGTCTCTCTACAAATTCAAGTAAGTGTTTACTAATGCCAAGTTCGTCAATAACATTTGTTTGCCCCTTTAACTTTAAAACGGTTTCTTTATTTCCTATATCCATCATATGTCACGTGTTTTCTTCGCAGATCATCTGCTGCGAGATCACGTGACATAAAAATCTGCTCGTTCCTCTATTCTCCAAGATGTTAATAAAGAACTTGGCCTATATGTGTCGGGCATTATTTTACATAAACAAACACCCGTCTTCTATAAAAAAAGTAAAAGACATGTTTAGCCAATCAATGTAACATTCAGCATTGAGGGAAACCCTTGCCAAATACAAAGTTCTTTGAGGACTACACCATTACAGAGCCGCCTCTAAAACTTTCTTTCTCAACCGAAAAACCCTCTTCGTACAGGTCATTTTACAGGATGTCTCAAAATGTTGTATTATTTGTATAAATATAATAAAAGTTTAAACCCATGTTTTTAGCAAAGCATCATGAAGATTTACTTTTTTAAGGGGAGAGGTTAAGTTTGTTCGGTCAAAAAAGGCCTATTTTTAAGAATTTTTTAATAACATATTGTTGTCAGAAATTTATTTTAAGAATATTATAATACAACATTTGGAAAATATTTTAAAAAATTTGGTACAAAGATATAAAGAAATAACGGATTTATTGCAGTTCTCCGCTGGTGCGCGATTCCTCAGCACTGGATTATTTTAATTAAAAAAAAAACAAATTGTTTTGATTAGTTAATTAGTTGCTCTCTCAATTGATGCCGAGGTTTTTTTTATTTTATCAATTTTTAAATTCTTTGCATTATTTTATTTAAAGATTGCTGCTAATTGAACAATAAAGAAAACTTGACGCCACTTGATAGTTATTTGTATGTAGAATATGTGTACAAATTTTTTAAACGATCAGTTCAGTAGTTTTTTCGGAATGGTCATCACCGCCTTAAAAAATTACTTGTTTGGGAAATTCGATTTAAAGTTTTGTACGCTCTTAGTACTAAGTTGAAGCACCGGCCTTTAAAACTATTATAAATCCGTCAATTTCGTTCCGCCTGACCTCAAAATTAAATACAATAAAAATTAAATTAAAAAAATAAATAAATAAAAAAAATTTCAAACACGCTCATTTTTAATAGGACCAAAAAAACCCTATGAAACCCGCCTAATGTAAAGTAAAAGCTACGCTACTGAAAATAAAATATAACACCAGCAGGACATAAGGTATTGTTTTCGCGCATACCGGCACGGGCCTACGGTTTCCCCATCTTTTGCCCTTTCTGGTTTCCGGCCTACCCGGATATGGATACTTGCGCACGGCACCCACCCAAAACAGTGCGTTTAGTTATCGGTTGTTCTTTCACGTATGCCCACGAAAATACTTCCGCCGATTTTATGTCGCGATCAAATTAGCTCTAATGTTTTTTCATGGAAGTGCCACGGGCGGCTTACCGGTAGTAGTTAATTAAATGACAAAAGCATGTTTTTATTAAGTTTTTTTGAAATTTAAAATTGTTGCTTATAAGATAACAATAAATATTTATACTAAACCATCATTTACTAATAAATAAAACAATTTCGTTCCCGTGCTTAACATTTTCAGGTTTTTTCCTGTCAAATAAAAATGTATTGTTTTCATTACCTTTCTTAAGCATCTGCAGTAAAGTGACATACAACTTTTAAGAAAAAGAAAATAATTCTGCGCGAAACCGGTTGCATTATAGGCTTCTGCTTCCTTCCGGAGTCCAACTGGACAGGGCCCAAATTTCAAATTTCGCTCGGTTCTTTATCTAAAGAGTATCTAGACCTTCTGCCTGTGGAGATCTTTTGTTCCCCTACCCTGCAAATCTCCAAATATGTGTCAATAAACTACTTTTTACTTCCCTTAAGACAGTAATAGTACGATAGTAGTTACACTTTATCCTTCGTTTACTGTAGGGGGTCAGAACTCACCCCGAAGTTTTCACAAAAAAAAATAGTAAATACAAAGAACTACTACTGTAGTGAATAATTGGTAATGCTAAGTCTTGAGGGGGAAAACAAAACATTGAGTAAACTATCTTACCGATTTAATTCTAAGTATCTGTACCCATCCAGTACGAACGCGCGGGCAGCGATGTTCAGTTTTAGTTCGAGAGTATCGTAGGTTGCAGAGAAAGGGTCGAGGTTTTACAATCTAAGTTGCATTATCTTTTAGTATTATACAGGGTGACCCAAGGAAAAGGTTGCACCCCTATTTGTAAATATCCTGGTATATTTTTGGAAAAACATTCAGACACGTAAGTTTTAATTTCCAGGGGGACGTCACTTCATCTGTAGCCGTACAATACAGGGTGGTCCAAAAAAAAAACATTGCGTTATAGATTAGATTTTTAAATAGAAACCTCCATATTTTTAGAATCTCCGTAAAGTTTTTAGTAACTTTTGTTAATAAAGTTTATAACTATTTTCAATTGTTGTGAAGCTATTTGAGTTTATAATAAAATTCTAGAAATAGTGATAGTAAGGAAATGTATACTAAAAATAATAATCAAATGGTTCCCATAGTAACAAGACTTTACTTTAAATTTAAAAACAACTCTCCGAGTAGTCAAAAAAACAAAAAGCAACCTACAGTCATGCGCAAATTAAAGGTAAAGTAAACATTAATTTTCTATAAAGAATTAGGTCAATGTGGCAATAAGTGCTAAAAGTGGTGTCCATTTACCTCCATGCAATAATAAGGATTTTGTTCGAATCTCTTTCTCACATTTTCAAGCATGTATGAAGTTATTTGTCAACGTTCAGCCGTAATCCGCTCCCGAAAATCTTGAATAGAATCTGGCTTCGAACTAAAAACTTTTTTCAAATACCCCCAAAGAAAGTAATCTAAAGGACTTAAGTCCGGAGATCTTGGCGGCCACTCAATGGGGCCTCGTCTGCCGATCGACTGGTTGGAGAAATGGGTATCCAAAAACTGTCGTACTGAAGCCACATAGTGCGGTGGTGTACCATCTTGTTGGAAATTGATATCATTTTCATTATAATTAACGTCATTTTTTAATATTTCGGTAATTTATGGCTCTATTGTACCTCTCGAAACAAATATGGATTCAAGTCACTCCAATATCGACAATTACGTCTATTTACAGCACCATGTAAATAGAACGTACACTTATTCTAGAAACAAATTTTAAATAACAGATTTGCATTGTTGATTAAAAGTTGGAACAGTAATTCGCAAAACTCCAATCTTCCATCAAAATCGTTTTCATTAGGCTCATGGACAAATTTTATCTTGTACGGGTGAAACTAGTTGTCTTTCAAAATTCTCTCTACTGTTGAGCGTGTAAATTCTGAAGAAGTAGCCAGTCCACGAGGGCTTTGGGTATTGTCAAGTGCTACGTGTTCCAACACTGGTATTTCTGCGACTTTATTTTTAAATGGTCGATTTTTTTAATGGCGATTACGGCGAATATTATACACAGATCCAGTTTCTTCAAATTTTCTAATTAATTAGCCACATACTTATCGTTAATATTTTTGTCTGGATGTAACGCATTAAACAACCGGGTACAACGGTAATACAGTTTAAATATTTTTACCCCTTCTAAAACTCAATAAATCATTGTTCAATATTTATTACAACTAGTTAAGTTAACAATTTAAAATCAAAGACAAAGTTTTCCTATGACTTACGATGACACTGACTGATGCTAAATGTTTTTGATATAAACTTTATTAATAAAAGCTACTAAAAACGTCATAGAGAATCTAATAATTAAAAAAAATGGAGGTTTCATTAAAAAACCTTAAGTGTGGTAGAGGAAAAGACGTCCCCCTAGAAATCAAAATTGACGTGTCCGAGCATTTTCCCCAAAATATACCAGGAGAGTCACAAATAGCGAAAACGTGCGATCTTTTTTCGTTGGGCCACCCTGTATGTAGTACCCCCAAAAGATCACCCGATTTTGCGGAGTCGATACCCCTGACACAAAAGGCTAACCCCCCCCCCCAAATTATTCCTGGCTACTGCTTTGCTGAAGCGATAAAGGTGCACAACAAAGTTAGACTTTCTACATTTTCTGCTCCGCGATCATTGGCTCCGGGTACAAAAATTTTAAAAAAATATGCCACCTATAAATTGTTTCGCTCGCTTGCACAATTTGGTGAATCCTCAGGGTTGACACCAAAGTCAAAAAAAGTTGCTTTTGTACAACAATGAAATTACAATTTAATTTTTGCTGCGTTATTAACTGACAGATCCACCCTTTTCCATTTTTTATAACCCTTTATTTTTTTCGAGTCAATATAAACTGGTTAATCCTTGTTTTTTTAATTAAAAAATAATATATATATATTTTTTAGCAGCATATTTACAATTTTTTGGTAATAATTATGGCATTTGGAACCTGTACATCATTAAAAAAAATACATTTAGTTTTGTCAACCAGCAACTATCAATTAAAAAACAGCTTCCGAGAACAGTAAAACTTTCTTTGGTAATAAGTAATAACTTTGACATAAACCATATGATTAATTACATGATAACCAAGCTTGACTACAAATATGCAAACGCTGTGGTTAATCCCAATTTGTGTTATATTTAGTCCAACTCCTAAATTCGAATAGGCTCCTTGTATAAAATTTATTTTAAATAAATAACACGTTAAATATTTTTCTTTATCTATTTAAGAACCACCTGCTAAATCTTTACTCGAAAAAGTTTTCTTTCGCCGCAATTACCCTACAAAATTTATGTTTGGTCCTTTAAATTTGACGTCAGACCAAAACGATTTGTGATTGGTCGTGACGACACGAAGCACATGGCAGTGCCCATTGTTGCCACATTTATTAGGTTTCTACTTTATGGGTAGGTTTACTCCGGTTTTTCGGAAATTCTGGACTAGATTGTGGTGTAGCAAACTTGCTTGCTTTATGCAGCAGTGAGTAGTAGATATATCAGATAATATTGAAGAGTTCTGGCATACGGTAAGCTTCTTAAGGGCTAACGTAGGAAAATTAAAATATTTAAAACCTCTCTAATTTTGCACAACAAATGCTATATGGTTTCCCATTTTAAATGTAAAATGCGAATTTTTTTTCAGGTTTTAATCGCATTTAAAATGGCGTTCATTATATTTTTTATTTAATAAAATGTTTTTTCATTATTATTTGCCAGAGAGGTTTTAAAGGAAATTAAGAATTGGACCAAATTTGATCCCGATTAGAGATGCTAAAATTACTGGAGGACAAAATTTATAAAAATATTTAATAATTGATGAAAATAAAAAAGTGGATTTTATTTCCAGTGATGTTAGAGTAAAATATTCTTGGTATAATACTTTATACGTAATTTTTTATGTGTAATAAACATATTATCTAACTTTATTATGTTGTTTTTTCCTAATGACAATAAATTAAAACACAAATAAGAAATGCATAACATCAAAAAAAGTGATAAAAAATTCATATTACTAATTAAATATTATTGTGGGACAGAAAAATGTAAAAACCTATATTGTTTTTATTATGTAAGTTCGTGTATTAAAAAACTGTGAAATAATGTACAATTACGTTAAAAAAAAATAGCCGATTTTAATTTTAAACATTGGGTAGATTTCCGAAATAAAATGTGGCAACGCTGCCGGTGTCGGTATTGTAAAATTCAGCATTTGCATTTTATCTTGTATCAATGGTGTATTGTGACGTTACGCGGCATTTAAATGACCCGGTTTAGTTTTGGCGCGTGCGGTTTATATTTGAATTTAAAATGGCTATAGCCCTTGTATTGAAAGTATTTGGCATAAAAAAAACTTTCTTCCGTCACACCTAAGGAATTAGGCATTTATTATTGTTATCTTGTATTCTCGAGAAGACCAGATCGAAAGCAGTCCTTATATTTTAAAATTTACACCTATTTTCTTGTATGCGAAATCATTTTTCTTAAAAAAAAGGATGTAGTGTAGTAAAACATAAATTGGAACTGAAATTATACTTTTTTTATTTGTTGCGTTATTTCAGCATAAAATTTGAAATTTCGGTAGACCTTTTTACTATTTACTACTATTTTCCACATTATTCAAAAAAATCTCAGCTGAAAGCAAAATTCAAGGCAAATTCTTTGTTTTATTAAAATTAACCACCAACATTTGTTTGTTTTTACAATTTTTGCACTGCTGTTTTGATCGTTCCTATCTGGTAGTCATAAAAGTTTAAAATAAATAAAAAACTATTTAATTTGTCTTTAGTTAAATAAAATTAAAGCTTAAACTAGAACCTAAACTTAAATTTTAAATATTCTTTGGTTACTAGAAATGGAAGACCATGAAACAAAAACAAGAAACACGAGTTTTTCATTTTTGGCTTAAATTTTCACAAAAAAAAACCCTTTATATCAAAGCGTTCTTTAGTCTTTTAAACCACTTACAAAATGTTTTAACATGTAACGGTTGTTCCGAAATTTTATAATTTTAAATATATTTTTTCTATCAGCATCACATTTTCTTTAATTAAAACTTTCTGGAAAATAGAGAACATAAAGGTTTTTCATTCTATTTAAGTACTGAAGTATCGCTTAACAGCTAGCTAAACTTTGGTAAAAGCTTTATACTTTACTTTCCAATACAAACATTAAGTTTAACAAATGAAATAAGGTTTAAAAACTTGTATATAAAAAATGTTACTTTTTGTACACGTGTCCTGTTCTGTAACGCTTAAAAATACTTATCCATGTATTTTGATTGGCTGTAGAATATTAAATCACATTATTTTTATTAATTATTAGACATGAATTATAATCTGTATTTAAATAAAATATTTTTTAGGTAAACCGTACTTATTATTTTGTTTAATATATAAATGTATCAATAAATCCTTGTTGGGTACTCGCCAAAAAAAATCCTATTTTTGTTCTTTTCAGAATGGGACCGCTTTGGTCCTAGTCCCGGGGTATAGAACTGTGTGTACACAGAAACTTTTAATCCCGACCAATCGGCAGATCGCTTAAAACAACATTTTAAAAAAACCCCAAGAAATCCCCAAAAATGTAAACACTTATCTACGTTTCGTGGCAAGTCTACCATAGTTTTCAAGATAAAAGTAAAAGAAATTTTACCGAAAATCAAATAATATTGAAAATTGAAATTATTTTAGTTTTGATATCAAAATTTAAGATATTCTAAGAGCTTTTGGTCAAAATTTATGACCTAATATCATAAATGATATATTAATCTGTTATGACTGCTACATTTATTGTTTTCAAAAATAAGAAGGGTGGTGAGTTAATTGATTTTATTTTTTTGTTCTAAAAATTACCTGATATTAATACCACACAACTATCTTTATTTTATAACACTGGGTTACCATTGCTTGATCTGAGGTAATTTTAGAAAAACCTAAAATCAATTTACCCCAACACGATTTTTATTTTTGAAAATAATAAATTTACCAGTCATTAATTCTGAAAAAAGCTCTCAGAAGATCCCAATTTTTTATATTAAAATTGAAATAATTTTAATTTTAAATATTATTTAATGATTTTTAGTCATTTTTTTAGATTAATTTTATCTTAAAACCGGTGTTTTTTTTTGTTTTTTTTTTTTAAATTTTGTTTCTGCCCAGTTTATAGGGGTCAGTAGTTTTTGTGTATACACAGTTTTATACCTCGGGACCAGGACCGAAGCCGTTCCATCTTTTGCGAGCACCTAACAAGGACTTTTTGATACATGAATCCGCCCCACAATATCTTTTAATAAATGTAGTTTGCAACAGGTATTTTTACCAATTATTTGTTTGTTTCAGGATTCTCATTTGCAAGTGTAAGGCCTGGTGCCTACCCAGCGCTACTACCAAGTCAATATGGGTAAGTCGCACATACAAAATCCCCAACACCATGATTACAAAATAAATTACAATATGTAAAGATGACCTTTAGATCACCAACAAAGATCAATATCATAATTAGTATTTCATGTTTTCTAGCCACGTAAGCTCACGGAGTTGGTGATTCCTAAATCCATTGAAAAATTGTTTAATTGCATTTGGCAGACTCCAGAGCCGATTCGAACATTATGTAAACAGTTAGTTTCTTCGATGAGTGTGTGTTTGTGTGTGTGGATTTTTTTTTTAATTTTGATTAGTTACTGAGTTCACTTATCAATAAACTTACCGGTGCTTGTTAAGTCAACGGGATTACCCCCAGGTGGTCATTACATTATTTACAACCAGTTGTCTTTCATCAAAGTAATTTGTTAAAATATATAGCGGGCAGAGAAAAATATAATATATGTGTTACACAATTAGATACCTGCTATTGATAATAAATGTCTGAGAGGATCTATAGTGTTATAACCAGGTGTAGTCAAGCCTTATTATTATAATTTTGTTTAAATCAACGCATATTTATTCTTGGTCCAAAATCTAGGACATTTACCTTGCCAAACTATGTTATATATCCTCAAGAATATAGTCAAAACAATTCACAGGATATTATGTACTATTTGTTAAAGTAAAGTATTATATAGTCTTTTACGTTGAAAATCAAAACATCCGAAAATGTGTCAGAGTCAGTAAAGAGTCGGAAGTAGATTTTTTAAAATGTTTCCTATGTGTTTAACAATTTAGCATCAATTTAAAAACTTTAAGTTTACGAAGATAAAATGTTGACACTATCGGTTTAACCAAAAAAAGTAAACTATCTTTTCTTCGCACCGGTAATGGGTTCCCAGTTTTTAATGTTTAAACCAGTATTTTTTAGTTAGCGGTGGTGTTACGCGACAAACGTAGTTTATGCTGTACTTTTTTAATTAAAAGTACTCTACAATTTGTTTTTTTTTATCTTGGGACAGTTTACGAAAGCCAAAAGCTCCAGTAGTAACGTACCATCGTGTATTAAGTAAAGTTAGAGAGATTAAAAAATATGTAGATTTAGAGGAAAAGGAAATATCTCTACAGTCAGTACGTCCAAAACCCTAAACACTGTAGGGATAAAGTAACGAACAAAGAAAGCAATTCGGGGCCTATCCAGTTGGACTGTGACGGGATACATGAAAGTAGCACTTCGCGTTACTCTATTGGGAGACACTAGGGGGAAAATAATATTGACTTATTCCTCGGAGCAGAATTTGTGAAAATACCTATGAAAGCAAGTCCCACGCCGCTCTTCAGTGGGCAAGGAAAGGAAGCTTTCTTGTAAGGATAGATTTATTCACTTCAGGAAGATTCAAATCACATCCCGCTAGGGATTGGTAATGCTTACTGAAAAAATTAAAAAATCATATTTTACTGATTTTATTTTTGAACCTGGTTATAAAGAAACGTTTAAATAATTTCTAGTATTATTTTTGTTCTACGTTTCTTTAATATACTTTGTCACGAGTATTTTAAACTTTTAACTTGTCAAAAATAAATACTTCTTTTCGTATATCTGCCCATTATTTCAAATCAAAAGCCATCCCGAGGTATGTGTTGAACTCTCTTAAAGTATTACTTTAAAAATATTATGTTATAGATTAAAACGTCATAAACTGGCTTATGAATTTTGTAATGATCATTCCTAAGGCCTGACAAGTACCATGTTTGTGCACGATATCCTCCAATCCAAATTTTTTTTACAAGAACTTAATTATTAATTTTAATAAATTGTACCAATCTTATGTAATTGAAAAACATAATCCACGACATTGCAGGAGCAATTAACACTAAATTTAAAGACATTTATCTCCTAATTAAAAACTGGCTGGTTTTTTTTATCTCCCTCCTTTAATTGAACTAAAAAATAAAGGTGTTTTTATATTATTTAAATATTATTCCTATGGGTCATTAGCCATTTATAAAAAACTCTTTGGAAGTAAAACTACAAATTTGTATGTCAAAGTTTATACCAAGCTCTATTTTTGCAAGGTACTGTTAAATATCCGGTTATTTTCAACTGTTTTTTTTTTCAAAGTGGACTTCGAAAGTTACCTTTATGTATTATTATGACAGTCCGTTACAAAAACTATACAGTTGTTTTAAAAATAAAAACAGGCAAATCACATATTGTCACCCTGGAAGAAAAGTGGCACAAGTCTCATAAAACTTCGTTTTAAAAAAAGCAGTGCTGAAATATTTATCAGATATTTTTTTACACCAAATAAGAAATGGTTGACTCTATTAACATCCAGAGCTGGGACAGAAAAAAAGAATCGAATCCATGGAATCGATTCCTATTTATCGGATCACGAATCCGGATCATATTTAGTTTTAATCCTTACAAATGGTAACTACATTACAAATAATACTACATAATTCATATGACAAATCAAGGCCTTAAGATTTTAGCCCAGAGCCCGAGCCGCAAAATATAATTTTAGCCTTATTTTAAAGTGCTCTAACTCTTAAACAAATTTTTTTTTGGTAAACATTCTCTAAATTTAAATATGTTATTTCTGAGATCAACATGAAATCACACTTAAATGGAACAATATTTCGAACCGTATTCCGAAACTTGCGATGCTACATCTTCGTAAGTCTTTTAAATGTGATTGTTGAGATAACCAATACAGGAAGTTTCACAAGTACCGTTTAATAATTTCATTGCTTGTGGAATATAAAAATGTATTAAAATTTTAAATTCCTTTTTGTAAGATACTCTGAACAGTTATACTAAAATGTCCTATTTAAAAGTACCTGAAGGATAACATTTTAAAAAATTATGAAGATCGAGCAATCAAAACTTTTAAGATCAAATGCAAGTAAAATTTATGCCCGTTTTTGAATACAGACTCTATGGTTGGGAAAAAATTATTTTATTTAAATGTTGTTACTCTAGACTTAAAAAACAACATATTTTGGTTAAAAATCACATGTTAGGTGTGTTTCCGTATTTAAAGATTTTTGCAGATGTTTTAAAATTCCTTATCTTTCTTTTTTCCAAAATCAAAATAATGCTTATTAAGCATCTTAGGTAAAAATTTAAAATAAAAAATTTAAATTGGCGGTTTTTGGCATTTATTATACCGATTTGCCTCAGATTTAGAACATAAGGGTTTTTAAGGGTGCTAGGTCAAAATTTAAAAATTAAAAATCTTAGGTCAAAATTTGAAAATTTGAAATGGCGTGTTCAAAATGGCGGATTTTGGCATTTATAAACTGATTAAACTGATTTGTCTCAAATTCGAAATATAGATAATCGATTTCTTATGGAAACGGATTTTTCCAAAATGGAATCGACTCCGGATCATTTTAAAAATATATGACGAATTCGGATCGGGGATCCTATTTTTAAAAGAAAATCGGTTTCAGCCTTCGGATCCTTAAAAAGGGATCGATTCCTGGATTCGATTCTAAAAGGATTCATATGATTTTTAAATTATAGTGATTATAAACTAAAAAACAAATTTTTATATATTTTTTTGATCTTTTGGTCTATGTCACTTTTCTTTCCTGAAAATAAATTAACACCAATAGGGACACTGTTAGTATTAGGTCGTTTTCCTTTCTACTGTTATTCACAATAACCAAAATGTCACTTTTTTATAAAAATTCTTATATAAATATCCTCAAATACTGTCTCGAGTAGTCAAACTGTTTTAAGTAAAAATCTGACACTTTTCGTGTGACAGCGACAATAAAATCGCAGTGGCGATTGAAAAGAAAATTCCGCATTAATGGTGGATTTGAGATATTGAATTTATGTCAGTAGTTCAGGTTATTCTCTGTCCTATTTTATTTATTTATATTAAATCTAACAAAAATATTGCATTTTTAAACCTATGTCACTTTTCTTCGCAAGTGGTGATATGCTCCATCTTACATTACCAACGCCAGGTAGCGTTTTCAACAAAAGAACATACTATTACTTTTAATACAAAATTCTGTATTAATGTCATTATAAAACATAGACTTCTTTGGATGTAAATAAATATTATGATAATATTTAAGAAAGATTATTTAAAACTGAGACACAAAGACAAAAATAACGTATTTGGTTTTACCTCCAACTCTTAGCTCACTATCGCCTGTTACTGAAGAAAAAAAATATATTTGAACGACATTTACCCAAAAAAGCCGAAATTCACCAGAAATTTCAATACAATAACGTGATATTTGTGAACAATTAAATTATGGAATAAAAAAACCTTTCGCTACAAATTTACAAATTTTAATTCCAAAATTTTTTACCTGTACGGCTAATCATCGTTACCCAACCCATTTATTTTAACTGCTTAAAAATTTAGGTTACAGGGTCTCGTCAATATAACACTAATTATACATTTTGTCGTTAATTTTACAAATCCACTTTATAACATCCTAAACATTGTATAATGCAGGAGATGTTTTTATTTTTACTGTGATGTCCACAATATGTTGATGCAAGATCCTAAAAATAAATAAAACAGTACAAGTAAGCTTATCTAAAAGGGCTTTTAATTTTGAAGAATTACTTAGGTAAATTCTGCCTTTTACCTTTTCTCTTTCTATCTACTTTTATTAATAACTAGAATTGTATATAACCTGTATTTCTGCTTTATTTATTCCTGAACCCAATTTTACAAGCAAGATGTTTTTTTAGGTTCTTTTTCTAACTCCCGTTCTGGAATCACGATTTCAGTTTCCTAGCAATAGCGTAAAATAAGGTACTGCATCATTGGAATCAAGATGCAGAAGCCTGAATCCTTTTACTTTATCTGGATCTTCAGCTTCTTCTGTTAGACTGTGAAACCTACTACCTGCCTTATTTATTTTAGTCCTTTATCAAAAGATCCTTTCACTTCACGCCATAGTACTATAGTAATTCTGCTTTAAAAATAACATTAAAAAAATGATTTGCGCCTTTAAACTCTACATTACTTTCTTTAATATTATATTCTTTGAATTACATAATGGTTGTTACATAAGATTTGTGCAACAAACAAAAACTTTAATGTCTACCAAGGACCTTAAAAGTACTTTTTGATAACCCTAATACAACACTATTTTCTAGGAGCATTTTATATATTAATGTACGAAACCTAATATAAAATAATCATATAAATATATAAACTGATTGGCGGATGACATATTATTGTTTGCTGTGGGGTTTTCTTTTTGTTTTCTTTTATTAATTTTGGGCTGACTACTTTGTACGTTCTTTTTGTAACTCACGACTGCAATGTAACACTAATGCGACACTAACAGGATGTCGATGTGCTTGATTGTCATAGAAACATCTTAGATAAAGAAAACGATAGGATAGACAAATGCTAAAATTAAGTAATTCTTTACATACTTGTACATTATAAATGAAAATAATTACTGTCAACACTTTACAGATTTATTTTTTAATTCTAGCTGATATGTCAAGTTCCAGTTCAATCAGAAAATAAAATAGAAGGCACTTTCGGTTTAGTCAGACCTATTTTACTTCAAAGTCAGTTTCTATATAGGTCTAGGTAAAAAGATTTGTTGCCTAGTTGCTAGTATGACGTTTTTTTTTTTTAAATACATAATATACTAAGTAACAAAGAAAGGTAACGAAGGTAAAATGTATAGTCTTATTTCAATAATCTTTGCAAGCGTATTTATATTCAGTCAAAAGTCGATTAAACTTTCAGTCTTAGCTGCGGCTTTTCTTGTCTATTTTTATAGCCTGTTTTTGGACTTATTCCGTAGGTCTCGAGTGCGAAGACTTAGCCATATTCGTCTCTTAGTGGCTTTGAAAGGGGGCAAATTGTGGGCTTACCTGTTTTTGGACTTATCCCATAGGTCTCGAGTGCGAAGACTTAGCCATATTCGTCTCTTAGTGGCTTTGAAAGGGGGCAAATTGTGGGCTTACGTGAGGCAGGTGTGTCAATTAGGGAAACTGGGAGAAAAAAAAGCGATTTTTACGTACCATATTAAGATATTGTCAGCTACGGATTTAAAAAGGCCGGAGAAGAACTAGGAGCACCGAACGTGGTAGGGGAAGAGATGCATGGCAAATCATCGAGATCGTTTACTAGGACTTTAAGCCATTGGGTAATGATCCCTGACCCTCGACACAACAGATTGCAATGGTGCAGAGACAGACAGTGCAGAGTAATAAAGTAATAAATCACGCTTTTACTTGGGTGTGCATTATGGTTAAGCAATGGTAAGAAGGCGAAATGTTGAAAGACATGGTAATTACAAGGTTGGTGTAATAGTATGGGGTGCCTTCGGTACATTCAGGAAGTAGAGAAACAACATGTCCTTCCATCCATTATTAATGGATGAAAGGCCCCTTGAAGGAGCCATTGAAAACTCCATTTTTCAACAAGATAACGCCGGATGATATGTGGACAGGGTAACCGTAAACTTTATGGATCAACACCACATTAACCGCTTATCATGCCCCCCAAAATCGCCTGATCTCCTTCCAATCAAACATGTGTGGCAAATTATTGAACTTACAGCACACCTCTCTCTGGCATCACTTAAATATAGGTTAAGGTTATACCCAATAACATCCATGCCTAGACGTGTCCATGAGTGTAAAAAAACTTGTTCAATACATTATTAAACTTAAATCTGTTATTGTTCAAACTATCTGACTGGACACGTAATCATTGTCTACTACCTACATATTATGTAAGCATAAAATTAATAAAATAAATTGTATATAAATAGATATTTACCTTTTTTTGTCACTCAGTATATTATCCTGGTTTATAGTTTTTTGAGATTAAAGTTTTATTATTTCAGTATTTCATAAAATCCGTAATATTGTTTTTCAGTTTAATGACTTGTTATGTTTTAAGTAGGTTTTTAACGTGTAATTTATGTCCCCAAGACTCAAAACAATTACAAGGCTTTAAACAAGAAAACATTAAATAATGGGAACAAATATTATTTGGAAAATGTGGGATAATCATAATATTTTCATAGTAAGTGCCAATTTTTTTTCATAGGGTATTTTTCTTTTAATTTTGTATTTTCTAGCAGACCATTAGACATGAAGGTCGAAGAAAAAATGTTACAATATTTTTTTACACCCCTGAAACAAGTCTAACAATATTATTGGGTTATGATAGTAATTAGACCCTTAGCACTTGAGTAAAAAAAATACCATAAAGTAGAATAATTCCATTAAATTTGTGGATTTGTGGATTTTTGTGGATATTACATTTTAAAGAACTAGACAAATGAAAAATGATTTAAAGATATTCTTTTAATTTTAATAAACTATAAAAATATGTACAGTTAACACGATTTTTAAATATTATGATGTTTTCTAAAGATGTATTTTAATTTTTAAACAAAGTTCTGCTGATTTTTAATAATTTTTATATATGCTTTCTATTAACTCGTTTATAGTTCCATTGGTTTTTATCTATCTCTAGGTATTTCTTTATCTATTTTGAGATCACAGAAGCGCACTCAAAAAAGAATGTCTTGGTTTTGCTTTGTTTCACGGTTTTTCAAACGTTTTTTTGGGTGCGCCCCTGATTATTAACCTGGGGGTGTGTTACAGTGCAGCCGCGGTAGCGAGGTGGTAGTAGCAATTGTGTGACAGTTTTAAGTGTTTAGCAATTTTTAAATAACTATCATTAAAGACCTATTTTAAGCAGCAATATCTTTTTGATAGCCAATCGGTCAGGTAAAGCACGCAAACCATATTTAAATCAGAATCCAAGTCTTTACTGTATCCGACTAAACGAATTTAATCTAATTCGGATGACCTCATACTGACGTAAATTTCACCAAGTTATCCTATATTCCTGACTGCAGTTTTTAGGGTACTTAAAATTGCAATCAAATATTTTTTGAAATATTTTGTTAGGTTATGTTAATGTTAGTTAACTCTAATTGCCAATGACAAGGTATTTTTATAATAATACAGCGTGGGATTAAACAGACACAAAGAATCAAGTTAAATCGGTAGATGATCATAAATCGTCCCTTTAAATCAGAATTAGCCTATGTCCATTTTTGCCTTAGATTTACTGTCATATTAGAATGGCACTAAAAATTATGGAGCTCTTGGTCATAAGATTATTCGTGTGTGGTTCGTATCAGTTAAGGACGTCTTCGATCGAAAACAGTTCTCCTAATAATCTCAAATTTGACAAAAATGAACATACTTTAGTTCTGACTTAAGGAAACCAAATATGCAGATACAAAAAAAACTTAAAAAGTTTTAAAGCCAGTCAATTTGTCCATTTTAGGCACCCACTCATATGTGGAAGTTTTCTACATGGTATTATTTTTATTACATTACGGGACTACATCGTCACCAAAGTAGGATTGTAGTTTTTAATTCACTGTCTTCCATATAGTATTTTGTCTTAATGTAGTTGGATGATACGGACGAAAAGGTGTTAAACTGTGGAATATTCATAAAGCAGCCCAAATAACGCGATTTATTTACGTGGCCGATAGACTATTGTAAAGATTTTGCCACTTTTCATAGATGATGTGTCAAAGGCATACGTATCCATTTAGTCGCATCTTAAACTTGATTTGACCAACCTCAATGGATACGCATCATAAAGAAGAAAACAAATTGGCCTGTGGTTTTAACAACGATCAAAGAAAGTGTTAACCCTAAAGTTAAGGAACTAAAGAATATTTTTTTAACGATAACATTGTGTCTCAGATCTTTTCATACGTTTGGTGCATTAGGTAACTTAAAAAGGGTTGCCTGTCTAATATATAGTTCAAAAGGCTCTTGGACAGTTAGTATTAATGAATATACCGGGTGTTTCTCAAAGGTGGTTCCCCCTATAACTTTTTTATTTTTTAAGATGAGAAAATGAAATTTGGCGTGTCGATATATGACCTAAAAATGCATTCAATGACGTGTTCAATTGTTTCTAACGATTTCCGGTTTCACCGAAAAAGACCTCAACTTTTGAATTTTAAATGGAACACCCTGTATTTTTTCACCTATTTGATAGAAAATGACATCCTTAATACAATGACACCCCATATGTCAACTTTTGACATTTTCCTTTAAAAATATTTATTTTTTTAAAAACTCAATCTAGAGTGCCATGACATCGTTAAAACAACCAATTTTGAGTCAGGGAGGCGTAAAAAAATAGTTTTAATTATTTGACGTATTTTAAGGCTTTTTCAGATAGGTAAAAACATCCAAAATTTTATTTTTAGACATAACTCAATTTTTTCAAATGGAACGATGGTGGCTCGTTGGCATATTTGGAAAGAGCTTTTCTTTCTGAAAAGTTTGATACCCCACACTTAATATTTTATGTTAAATCAACAGTAAAAAAGCAAAAAATTAAGCATAGTAGTTGAGTCATATGCATTTCGGCAATATTATCAGGTAGGCATGGAAATAAACAAAAACGTTGATGATAAACAATGATGTTACCTACATAGTTTAATAATTAAATGCAAGTTAGTTATTTAAAGTTATTGCTCTATCTATTTATTATAAGGCATTTTAATTTAAATATCTATAAATATAATAATTAATAATAATAATATAATAATTATTATTCTTATAAGCAACAACTACTATGTCTTTATTTTAGTTTTTTTAGTGTTGATTTAACTCCAAATATCAAGTGTAATGTATTAAATTATTTACAAAAAAATGCTCTTTTCGAATATGCCAACGAGCCACCATCGTTACATTTGAAAAAAATTAGTTATGTCTAGAAATAAAATTTTGAAACCCGTTTACCTTTCTGGAAAAGACATAAAATATGAAAGATAATTCAAACTATTTTTCCACGCCTCCTAGACTCAAAATTGGTTGTTTTAACGACGTCATAGCACTCTAGATTGGATTTTAAAAAATTAAATATTTTTAAAGGCAAATGTCAAAAGTTGACATATGGGGTGTCATTGTATTTAGAATGTCATTTTCTATCGAATAGGTAAAAAAAATACAGGGTGTTCCATTTAAAATTCAAAAGTTAAGGTTATTTCCGGTAAAACCGGAAATAATCAGAAACAATTGAACACATTATTAAATGCATTTTTGGGTCATATACCGACATGCCAAATTTCATTTTCCCAACTTAAAAAATAAAAAAGTTATAGGGGGGAACCACCTTTGAGAAACACCCGGTATTGCAAATAAATATCATAAAAGAGCGCTTTCGAAAATTTTTAATGCTACTGGTCAAACATAAAGTTTCGACCACCAGTGCATTTACATGACAGATGTGTTACATTAAAACTTAATTTTAAGATCAAAAGGGCGTTACATTTAAGAAATTTTAATATAAATATATTTAATATTTTTTTATTACGTTTAAGTCTTAAGTACATCCTTTTACTTTATATCAGGTATTAGAGACTTTAAAAACACAATAAAAAATTTACGTTCACATTTTAAAATCATAAATAACCCTTCTTTAGGAGTTTGTACAAAATTATATGGCATCCCAATTTTGAGGAGAAAAAAGGGATAATATTTTTCAAAAAGACGTTTTCAAGAGAACCACGAGGGTTTATTGATATTCAAAAACTGGGTTTTGGACAAATTTGTTTTCAAAGTCTTTAAATAAAACTAGTTATCTTAAACCTAGCTGACCTCGCAGCTTTTGTGGCTTCAAAAATAAAGTGGTATGAACAGATCTGGGACAACGTGTGTCCGAAAATTATCTCGATAATTTTTGGATAAACTTGTTTTTTTTTAAATTAAAATAGTCTTACTTTGTAAAAGCTGTCTTAAAACTGTAAGCAGCAAACCAAAAAAAAAAAAGAGACAGTCTCGAATAACCAAACCAACTCTTAGCTTTGATCTAACACTAGCCTGGCACAGCTCTCTATAATAAACTCAGGAGTCAACATTCAGTTGATTAGCAAATTATTTATTTAATTCTTATTTTTAACATAAATTTTAAAAAAAATTGCTAAACATTTTTGTATGCTTGAAACATTTGACGGATTTGGAAAAAAGCATTTTCGGTTAGGTAGATCTTTAGACTTCGTTAGAAGGTTTTACACATTTTTAGTCTTGTCGCCTTAAAACTGCACCTAATTTTATAATATTTCAGTACTAACTTAGGCGAACAACCATGTTTATTATTAAAATAATCGTTTAAAATTAAATTGGATATTTTTAGGCTAAATTCAGTTGCGTGTATTTTTAATAAATTATGTTAACATATATTATTTTTCTAAGGTAAATTTACAATAAAAAATATACAACCTTAATATAAAAAGCTAGATAATACGTGATTCAGCAGGTCTCGCTCCCAAACCTGTTCCTTTGGAAGATTAGTACTTTTATATAGTTCAGCCAGAGCTGCACATTCTATAATCTACAAATATTTTTGTTCTCAAATTGCTGATTATATGCATTAGGTATTTAGTTTGGTTTACCCTATATAACATATGCTGTAAATGAATTTAAATCTTGACGTTTTTATTATTCATAACAATCATTATTTGCCTAGCACAGCGCTTTTAATTTTATTTCTATTTGAGACTTGTATATTATGACTAGTTGACAGCTCTATAATTACTAAAAAATGTATTTGAGATAGCTCTAAGCTTTAAGCACGGCATAGCTTCGTGCGCCCATAATTGTAGCTGAAATAAGCTATTTTTTTTTACGTCCGACTATGTTGGAAATAATTTGTTTGTTTATATGAACATAACGGCCGAAGAACTACCAACAATACCATACAATATATTTAAGAGTTTTAAGATTTAAAAATTAAAATAGAATAAAACAAAATATAGCTCATACCTGATACTACTAAAGGTGGTAAATAATTACTAATACTCAAGAATACGTTAGAATGGCCCACAAAAAAAAGTGGTGTGTGCTAGGTATCGGACTAGGATTTTCTGGAGTATTTTTTTTCGCCAAACACGAATCTGAAGTCAAAATTGGGGGTCAAACAGCAAAAAATCGAGAAAACCCCAAAAAACCGACACGGTAGATTTACCGGCAGAAACCTGCTACCACGAAATGTTTGGACTACGACTATATAAACTATAAGAGATACAAAAAATTTCATGGAACAAAAAAAAATCTTTTTAAATTATCTATAAAAAAGTTAAATAAACATTTTTGGTAAGATAAATAATAAAGGAGATATAAACGAAAATGTAATTTTGACAAAAATTTCAGTCCAAAATACATATAAATTTTTTATTAAGGTGATTTTTGGGTTTTTTAAATAAAAAATAATTTATTTTAATCATTTAAGTCCCAAATAACTCAAAATTTGCAGAAAAAAATCCAAAAATAAAAAAAATATATTTTCAATTTTTTTCAGGGGTATACCTGTCCTGAAAATTCGTTTTTTTTTTTGGTTACAACTCAAAAAATATTTGTTTAAACAAAAAAGGTTAAAAATCTTGTGAAAATACATAGTGTATGTCAAATAAGGTTTCGTGTATCTTTTATAGTTTTTAAGATATTGACGTTTTAAATTTAAAAAAAAATCGTTAATATCTGAAATTACGCTTTTTCTCGATTATTTTAGATTTGTGTTCAGAGGAAAAAAATACTCCAAAAAATCCAAGTCCGACACCCAGCACACACCACTTTTTTTTGTGGGCCTGTGTTATCTGTTTCATCTCCATCTGAGCACAAGGAAATTGGTCTGTCTTGCTCCATACCTTTAAATTAATATTGACTTTTTGTGCGCAATGACATTTAACATTATCGTGTGACCTATAAATATACAACGTGTCTCCTAAAGAAGTTTTGAATTACTTTTTTGGGTCCCAAAATTTGGACATGTGAAATCGATTTGCAAGGGTAAAAAACTTTACCCCAAATGTTCAGCATGTATTAAAGAAATATCATCAATGTGAATAAAATGTGGTTTCTTTTTTAAGTATAATTTTATTATTTAAGACATCGTAAACACGGATGAAAAATTAAAACTTCATTTTCTTGAATAAAAACATATGGCTGTCAAATTTTAGAATGACATATTATATTAAAAGATGCCGATTTTGGATATTATAAGATGTGCCTATCACTTCCGGTTTAACCGGAAACGACACCAACTTTAAATTTTTTAATGGAACACCCTGTATATTTTTCAAAGTTTGGTTTCTACGGATCATTCCTGATATAAAATCTTAATTATATCCTATACCTATCTCTGCTAGTTTTTAAGAAAATGGCGATAAAAGATGTCCAAACTACCGCACATTATGCAGTTTTATGGGAAAACAAATAAATGATATAAAAAATTATTATGTTTAATTTAATTTTTTTCTGAAGACTCTATCTGTGAAGGTCATGATAAAACTACTTCCGGCTTTACCGGAAGTGCTGCGAAAATTGACTTTTCTAATAATGTTACTTCAAAAATTTAAATGCAACACCCTGTATATTTTTTAAAATTTGGATTATACGGGTCATTCCTGATATAAAATCTGTATAATATCCTATACCTATCTTTGTTAGTTTTTGAGAAAATGGCGATTGAAGATGTCCAAACGACCGCACATTATGCAGTTGTAGGGGAAAACAAATAAATGTTAGAAAATTAATAAGCCTAAAATAATTCAGGCCGTCTCTTTGAAGCAATTTTGTTATTTTAATATAAGTTTTTTATTTAAGTAGTTAATTAAAAAATAATTTAGAATTAAATTAAAAAATAATTAATGTTTCTAACGTTTATTTGTTTCCCCTATAACTGCATAATATGCGGTCGTTTGGACATCTTCAATCGCCATTTTCTCAAAAACTAAGAAAGATAGGTATAGGATATTATACAGATTTTATATCAGGAATGACCCGTAGAATCCAAATTTTAAAAAATATACAGGGTGTTGCATTTAAATTTTTTAAGTAACATTATTAGAAAAGTCCATTTTCGCAGCACTTCCGGTAAAGCCGGAAGAAGTTTTATTATGACATTCACAGATAGAGTCTTCAAAAAAAATTAAATTAAACATAATAATTTTTATATCATTTATTTGTTTTCCCATAAAACTGCATAATATGCGGTGGTTTGGACATCTTTAAGCACCATTTTCTTAAAAACTAGCAGAGATAGGTATAGGACATAATATACATTTAATATCAGAAATGATTCGTAGAATCAAAATTTTACAAAATATACAGGGTATTCCATTGAAAAAAATCAAAGTTGATGTCGTTTCCGGTTAAACCGGAAGTGATAGGGACATGTTATAATATCCAAAACCAGTATCTTATGATATATTATAGCATCCTTAAATTTAAAAGCTGTATGTTTTCATTCAAGAAAATAAAAGGCTGGGTAGTGATTTCGTTGTCACCCGGTATATATATATATATATATATATATATATATATATATATATATATATATATATATATATATATATATATATATATATATATATATATATATATATATATATATATATATATATATATATATATATATATATATATATATATATATATATATATATATATATATATATATATATATATATATATATAAATATATAGCATCGATAACATTCTATTTTAAATTTATATAGAAAAGAGAACCATTAAAAACACTGATCGACGGGTACGAGCATTTTTTCAGAACTTGTTTTTGATTTATTAAATGATTTTAAGTTAAAGGCTTGCACTGTATACTCTGCAAATGGATATTATTAACAAACCAAATGGCGAAATATCTTAAGGTAGCATCTGTAACACCTGACTATATAAAAAAATTGATCCCCGAATCATCTTTATTTCTGCCGAAGGTTTGGAAACTATGGGATATTTCACAAAAAGTCTTGGTTTATGTAGAGTAGGGGTGATTTTAGCTGTGCGATTTTAATCCTATCCAAGTTAATAGAAAGAATTATTGGACTGGTATTATAAACGTAAAATAAAGAGTCCGGAAATTATTTGATGATTGTGATGTTATATGCATAGAAAACGTTGTAATATTGGTTAGTTCTAGGAACCAATGCTTAGTTGGTTCTTCATTGGAATTAGGAATTAAATCCCGTATATAAACACATATTATATTATATTTTTTATGTCATAAAAGAAATATATTCTTTAAATAATATACTTTAACCATTACCGCCTTAAATTAAAAAGTTATAAAAATATTTAAACAATCTATTTTTTGCTTTATCAGTTTACATTAAAATTGCCGAAAAAGCCTCATTCGTTTTAATTTTTGCACATATACTTCTATTTATAAAAAGAAAATCCAACCTGTCAAAACAATAAGATGTTTTGTTTAACTCGAATTTCATTTGGGTCCGATATTTTTACTTTAATCCCAGCTGTTTATTTACTACAGCACGTAAATTAAACCTAGACTTAATTTAACATTTTTGTGTTTATAGTGTTATAAGTTAAATCGTACAATCTTTTCTTTAGCAACACGGCAGTTTTTTTGTAGATGTTTATTCTAAAAGGAAAATGCCTTGGGTTCTCACAATTTTCCGTTATACTATTGTAAATTTTGGTTACTCTTTATTTTTGTAGATTTTCTAAATGAAATTTATAAGAAAGAAGACCAGGTGTCTCATTTTAATTTAAGATATGTTTTGATTATTAAAAAAAAAACTGATATACGTTTTAAAACTAGCCTCTTTTTAAGATCTTGATCTTTTCCTACATCCGTTTGTCTGTTGGTTCGTCCGTCTCTTCGTCCGTCCATTTTTTGTTATTGTGCGCCAAAATCCTGGTCGAGAGACATGAAGAGAAACGAGAGGATGCCAGAGACTCTCTGTGGCGCGTAGCCAGGGAGGGGCTCGAGGGACTGAAGCCCCCCCCCCACCCCCGAAATTCGTATAAATTTTGTTTACATTTATCCAAACATATCTAACAGAAAGAAAATTTATTAAAAACTTGACATATTATTTTTATTCATAAAAAAATAAATATTAATACACTGACGCAATTTTATTAATTCCTAATTATTTGAATCACGCGCGAAAAGAATTTCCACAATTCTTAGTTGGATCAATATTAAAATGACAATTGAATTTATCGTCAGTCGTATCGTTTGTGAGAAACTTTTCAGTCTTACTTTGCCGTTGTCTTTGCTTCTTCAAGAAAAGTCTCTTGGTCTGGTATCGGCCTTGCAACATGCGAAAAAAATTCTAAGCACTCTAAGAAATCATCGAAAAGATGCAGACAAAATCTTCAACGAAATTTTCAACTCGGCATCGAGACTTTCAGAAGAACTCTTCGAAACTGACTTGAAGGTTCCACGACTTACAACAAAGCAGACGAAGCGCGCCAATTCACAAATTTCTTCGGCTGAAAACTATTAGGTGGTTTGATTCAAAATTTAGCAGACAGATTTATTTCAAATGAAGATATTCTTCCAAGTTTCCAGGTGCTTTTTTCCAGGCTTCCTTTCTATTCATGAAACAAATAAGTTGGAGAATTTAGCACCGTACTTCGATGACAGAATGTCACTCTCTGCAGTAAAAGCTAAGTAAAGCACTATGGTGTGAAAAAGCTTCCACCATAGATGCTAACTTGGAGGTGCTGAAAGTGTTAGAGCACTGCGATCCAGTCTATTTTCGTTCAATTAGGTACCTACTCACCGTCTTAGCTACTTAGCCTGTGACAACAGCTAGTGTAGAGAGATCATTTTCTACAATGAAAAGAGTAAAAACTTTACCACGTAGTGTGATGAGCGACAACAGACTGAATGCACTGGCTATGATTTCAGTTCACTGGGATATCACCGTGGAGCCAGACAAAGTGATCGACATTATGGCTGGGAAAAAGATCAGAAGATTGCTTTTGTAGTTGGGTCTTTTTAAACTTAGATTATTGGTAGGTTTTTACATTTTAAAACTTAGATTATTGGTACATAAAAAACTAAATTATAAATTTTGTTGGTTCGAAACATCTGGCTTCATGTTATAAGAGCTCCTTCTTCATTAAAGTTCTGGATACAAATCTAATAAATGAAAATTAGTGAATCCCTCCCCACCATTTCATGAAATCTCAAAGCCTCCCCCCGAAAAAAAATCCTGGCTACGGGCCTGGTGGCATTAATATGTATTTTCACCGATTACTATTATATTTTGCAACGAGGTGTTTAAATAAACCCAATATACTTAATAGAAAAGACATGTTTTTTCGGATTAATCTTATATGCCGACGACACTAGCACTACTTTAGTCACCGCCGAAAAACAAATAATCCATGAATTCTGCAATTCTTGGAAGATTAAAATCAACCCTAACAAAACCCAAGCGATTCTTATTCATCGCAGACGCATACGCCCGGAAGACAACGTCATCCTAAACAACCACGCCATACCGACACTGTCAAGTACCTCGGAGTCATTCTTGACCGTCTCACGTTCAAGCCGCACATCGAAAAATGCTTACAGATTCGCATGGCCCATTCCAAGCTACTACCACTCCTACACAGGAACAGCCCGCTAACTATCAGTTTCTTCTGGTAAACTCAACCATTCTTCCAAGTATGTCTTATGCCTATACTACGCGGCAAAGTCATACATCTCAAGAACCTCTTTTCTAAAACCGCATGTACAGAAATGCGGCCAACGTCCCCTGGTTTGTACGCAACATGCAAATTCAAAGAGAATTCAACTCACACCCTTTGATTATTTTATCAAAGAAAGAGCCAAAAAACTCTACCTCATAGCTGAAAACCATCCAAACCCTCGATCTGAGGACCATCTGGGTATGATCCAGCTCTCCAAAGGCCCCACAAAAGACCAAAAATTCAAATTTTGGACAGGATGGTACCCGGTACCTACAGGGAAGGACCCGGGTACCACCCACCCCTGGCCTCTCGGCCTAGCCACTTAAAAATCCGCATTGTCTTCACTGGGGCAAGGGCCCCAGCTTCTCAGTCACTTCTGCTTTTCAGGCTAAGCCAAAAACTTCAAAACCCCAAACAACCGTGATAGCCAACATGGCAAACACGTAGTGAGGACTTGCTCAAAAAGGAGAGCGAGGGGTGGTTGGCCCTAGGGGAGTTCGGAGGGCCTGTAAGCCCTAAAGGTGGGACCCTTACTCCCTAGAAATAAAGTTGGCTTACCCTTCACATTTAATTTAACTCTAAAGGATTTTTTTAAATTTTATTAAAAACTAAACTTTATCGAGCGTATGTTTTGCTACATCCATTTGTCATTAGGTATAACAAGCATTTATTTTATTAATCACAAGTTGGGAAATAGGAAATGTAACGTGTATCTGACTAGAAGCATTGGCTAAGTTCCAGTATTACACCTCTGATAAAAGTGGAGCGAGTAGATTTTCATGTCACGTGCTCTCAGAGCAAAAGCAGCTAATCCGGAATAGCGAAACAATTTGAATTTTTGTCAGCTGATAATTGTCATTTCCATTTATTTATTAAAAATAGAATACTAGAGCCTTAAGCTGTTTCCTATGAAATGTATGAATTATTTTCTCTTAATTCATATGGATATTGACGTTGCTTATTCGTTTATTAGGTTGTAAATTTAAGTAACATTTGACATTTAACCCATTAATCTTAAAGAACCGTCCAAAAACCTGGAGCAAAAAGATTGGCACAAGATGATCTAAAATTGAATAAAGAAAAAGATGTAGATTTTCTATTTTTGCTCTAAATAAAACATAGGACGTTTTTAAGCAAACTGAGCAAAAAATGTAATATTTGAACATGGTCATTGTACTCTACACCTTTTGAAAAAATAAAAACATGTTAAAATACGAAACCATTTTGTATCTAAAAAATTTCCAGCATCCCGTGAACACGTGGGCCACTAAAGCATTGAAGTTGTCAACTGCAGACAAAGATCGCGAGACAACGAAGAATGCTCGCCAGCTGTTGTGATAAAACGTAGAGATGAGGCGTTCTTTAAAAAATGTAAAAATCATTTTCAAAATTTTAGAGTCAATATTTGTACAAAAATGTACTATTCCAACTTACCAAGCGATAAGACTTTGCAACTGAAATTTAATTTAATTAAAAAATTAGTGAGAAACTAGCAATTATCTTTGTTTACAAGCAAAACAATATAAAGAAGTTATACTTTAATATAACGTTATTTGTTGAAAACAAGTCTTCTTTTTTATTTTAATACATTTTTAGGGAATTAAATACATTGTTTAAAGAAGCATATTTCTCTAATTTCAGGATTTTTTCTAAACCTAGTCACTGGAAAACTATTTAGCTATTGGTTAGCTGGTCAAATTAAAGAAACTTTGCCCTTTTGATAAAATGAAGCGTGCTGACCTGTTATTTCTTTGTTTAAACATACTAAAATAAGTTTATATCAACGTATTCCTGGCCTTAATTTTACACCTAGATTTTTAATGCGGTCGCGACATTGTAAAACAATTCAATAGATAATAGTTTAAACGAACTGTACAAACGAAAATTGCACCACCAAGCCCTGCATCGAAGTCAAAGTTTGTTTCAAGATGGTTTGGTACCTATGGGCTGGTTCTATCCACCAGCTAATGTCAAAAAAAGAAAAACGCCAAAGTTCACAAATCAGGCAACAAAATTTACGTACACACCTCAAAAACACACACACAAATACTATTTGAAAAAATGTGTTTCCTATTGTTTTTTTTTATTTTTGTGATGGCCATAGACAACTGTTGCGATGCCTAAGTAACCATGTCTAGAAAAATACTTTGCTAAACTTAGTTTTTTAAAGTACGGTCCCGATGTTTATTTCTTTTTTGTTAAAGGCTCTTTTATTAAAAAAGGTACCCTCATCTCCGTATTTTTCATATGGAAAATTGTTAATTCATGTTTAAGTTATTTAGTATTACACAGTGTTTTATAGAAAGACGGTATAGTCTGTCTCAAAGTATACCGTGTTAGCTCTTGCCTTCATTTATGGATTATACCTGCCGACAGCAATAAAACTGCGGATCGGTAGGTATTAAAGGACAGAACATTAGGGACGGACTTTAATAATATAAAGATTTATAATTTATTGTTTATTTAGGTAAGTATAATCTTAAAATTACATTAAGAAATTAAATATATGCAAAGTTTTAATAAATTTATAACTGCATTATCTATACATAATTACATTTTTAATCTAAATATCTAAATCTAATTCTGTTTCACTATCAGAGTCATTATTGAGATTAATTGCAATAGGATTTATGTTGTTTTGGATAGAAATGTAAGAGTCCCCAATTTTTATAATGTGCTGTAGTGAATTTTTCCAGCTATCAACTGGTATGTTAGTAATTACATTTTTTATCAAATTTATAACACTGGGACTTA
Source organism: Listronotus oregonensis (assembly GCA_019359885.1). Taxonomy (NCBI): domain Eukaryota; kingdom Metazoa; phylum Arthropoda; class Insecta; order Coleoptera; family Curculionidae; genus Listronotus; species Listronotus oregonensis. The sequence continues at coordinate 276,851 of JAHBCN010000011.1, forward strand.
AAGTAGGTGTAACATTTTCTGCTCTGATCTTTGATTTTACTTGGTTCCACAAATCCTCTATGGGGTTAAACATACAGTGATACGGAGGAAGCCGTAAGACAGTATGCCCAGCCTGTTCAGCCAAATTATACATATTGTTTTTTAATTGCATATGAATTTAGGACTTTAGGACCAAAAGATGCGTTTTTTTGTAACTGAATTCAAAATAAATATCATTTTCTAACAAATATTCCTGGATTTCAGTTTTTGAACCTAATGAAGCTGGTGCTTTGTGTAGCAGACGGCTGTAGTAGCTTGCGTTATCCATGACAATAACACTGTTGTTTGGAATATTTTTTAAAAGATAATTTTGAAACCAGTTTTTAAAAAGTTCTGCACTTGTATCCTCATGATAATCCAAGCTAGAATCCTTAATATTCTTTGCAGACAACAGCAAGCAGTTTGGGACAAATCCGTCTTCTGAACCAGCGTGTATTATGGTAATGCGTTTTCCTTGATTTAAAGGTGCTTTCGTCTGACAGTTTTGACTAGAATCAACCCATCCTTTGGATACTGTGTCGTGTGTATCGAACCATGTTTCCTCAAGGTAAATTATGGATCTGTTTTCTAACTTATATCTTTTAATTTCTTGAAGGTAATTAAATCTCCAAGTGCGTAATCTGTGCGATTCCATTACTACTTGTCTTTTGTCTATTTTGCGGTATTTAAATCCCATTTTATAAACAACTCTATGAAGGGTGGCCCGACTAATATTTATATTGGTTTCGTCTTCGTCTAGCTTCTTTTTCAGTTTATCCAAGGTAGGAATAACTCCGCTTTCATAAAGACAATATATTTTTCTTCTTATTAGGTCCTGATCACTATTGTCTATACGGTGAGATTGAAAATCACTACGTTTTTTTTGTTCAATTCTTCACTAATAATAATATCCCTTATCGATGATATTCGAGTTTTTGTAAGTAGACAGGTTTCTTTTAAAGCTTCTTGTATAATTAGACCTCTACTGATTAAAGTTTCATACACATTTTTCACAACCTGTTTTGCGTCTAATGACAAATGATTTCGACGCGACATAGTTATATTCTCGTAAAACGACTTTTTCGAAACGCACAGTAAAAAGGGTTGCTCAACACTGCCACTAAAATATTAGCCAAAATATTTATATGCTTAATGGTTAATACTCAAGAAATACCTGGCCCACCCCTGCCCTTATGAACAAATGGGTTTAACCAATAACAATAGGTAATAAAAACGTTAAAGGTTTATTGGGGTATAATCCGTCAAAAGCCATAACGATATACTTTGAGACAGACTATAACAACTTAAAAACAGCATCCTAAAAAGTTGAAAAATAAAGTGGTACTAAAAAATGCAACCCAACTATTTTATTAAAAAAAATAACTATAAAATTTCTGTCGAAAACTGGTTAGGCTTTCGAGAGATTTAGATAATTATTTCTTGTCAATTAACATTAATTTTAACATCTAGAAATATGTTTATAATCTGGCAACACTGCAAAAACAGTTTTTTTTAATTACATTAACTTCGGATTGAACAATTATGTTAAGACCAAAAATGAGACAGTGTTTACGATGTCCCATATTTCCTTTAGTTTACTGAAGAATGACCCGCCTATATTTAAAATCTGATGTCAAAGAGCCCTAAAACCGCGCGTGGAAAGCAAGCAAGACTTAGGCAATTAATTTTTGAGCTATTTTCGTTTTGATATATAATTCACAAATACGGCCAACTCTGACGCATTTTAAGTTTTTGGCTCGGTTTATGTTGTGGCGACGTTTCCTTTAATTAGTGACTTACGTGGGCTGACCCAAGGGATTTTAGATTAAACATGATACACAAAGCTCTTCCTGATAATAGAAATATAGAATATAGAGGTTTTAAACCCTTTATTTTATCAAGTAAAATAATAATAATACTCTAAATAATAATAATAATAACACATCTACACAAAAAAAGTCGTGATCATGGGTACTGACATTGGTATTCTGATGTATTTTTTGACGATGAATTTGAATCCAAAGTCAGAATTTGTTCTGGACCTTCAGATTTTGCCCCAGCACCCCCCAAAAGGTCAAATTTCTAGATTCTATGAAAATTTAAAATAAATATCTTATCCTACGTTTTTTGGTATGCTAAAAATGAATCTGAAGTCAAAATTTACCTATCACCCATATATTTCACCCCAGAACACACCAAAGGGACAAAATTTCACAATGTATGAAAATTCAAAGTGAATATATTATCCAACGTTTTTTGGTGTGCCCATAAAGAATATAAAGTCAGAATTTACCTTTGCCTATAAATTTCACCCCAGCAACCCCCCAGAACCCCCAATCTCCCACCAAAGGGTCAAAATTTCACAATATATGGAAATTCAATGTGAATATCTTATCCTCCGTTTTTTAATGTGCCCAAAACGAATATGAAGTCAGAATCTACCTATTGCCTATATATTTCACCCCAGCAGCCCCCCAGAACCCCTAATTTTCCTTCCCAAGGGTAAAATTTCAGAATGTATAGAAATTCAAAGTGAATATCTTATCCTAAGTTTTTTGGTGTGCCAAAAACGAATATGAAGTCAGAATTTACCCATAGGGGGTGCTGCGGTGAAATTATGGGTGATAGGTAAATTCTGACTTCAGATTCATTTCTAGCATACCAAAAAACGTAGGATAAGATATGTATTTGAAATTTCAATAGAATCTAGAAATTTGACCCTTTGAAGGGTGCTGGGGGGGGGGTGCTCTAGCAAAATCCGAGGGTCCTGGGAAAATTCAAACCTCGAATTCAAATTCAGCGTCGAAAATTACATAAGGATACCAATGTCAGTACACAGGACATTGTAGCTGTGTAATTTACGAATGTTTAAATGTAACATTTTTATGCACACTCGGAAAAGTGAAACAAATCTGTAGTAACTAATTTTAAAATTATATACACATTAAAAGTAAAATAGTTTAAATGGAAAAACTATTAAGATTTATTTTCGAAAGATAAGGTGGAGGAGTTTTTTAAAAAAGCTGTCAATAAAACGTTATTAATAACAACTGCGTAAGTTTTCTGGTACATTTTCTTTAATTTCTGAAATAGCGTGCGTAAACCTACTTCTGCTTAATTTTTGACATTAGCATTTCCAGATTCATTAGAATATTTTGCTAATCACCTATTTTACGTTTAAAATTAATTAATTATTTCAAATTCTTCAGCTCACAAATAGTAATTAATTTATAGCATGAAACAGCTACCTTGTTTCTGGTAATTTAAATATAATATGACAATTAATAATATCCATTTTTTAATAATAAAAATTAATAATATACCGATTTTATCTTGTTCAATACAACTTGCGAAATCAATGTTTTAGGCGCTTGACTTATTATCAAACTAGGCTTGCAGCCTCGTTTGACAATGTTGACATCACATGCCTAAAAATACAACTATTTTGCAGCTTGTATCGAAAATAGCTAATTTAAGTGCATAATTATTTTTTTGTATCTTTATATTTGGTGCATTTTTTTATTGCATTTTTATGCATATATGACAAGCTTTTCCGACTTTCTGTTTTAATGAAAATAACTGGAAATTTTGATTTTTAAAGGAGACACGGATTCTACAGATTATATTACGTCCGAATGGACTATTTTTAATTCGAGTTTTGTCTAAATGTTATTTTTAAATTATGATAGAGGGTTCTAAACTTCATTATTTAAGTATTTTTGCCCTAGATTAAAAGCTGAAATAGGCACATGTCACTAATACACTATGTACTAAATCGGGTTTAGTACATAAGTTGCAATAAATAGTAGTTGCCATAAAAACGGCAGCTAGATAGAGTAAGTTGTAGTGGAAACAATAATTGCTTTCGTGTCAGTTTGACAGATAAAAAAGTTGCTTCGAGTTTATTTACGTATCTCGTAAGATTTTTATAAAGCTAGCTAAATTTGGTATTAACAACAAAAAAATGATGCGTTCGGTCGTAAAAGAATTTGTTAAATCCAGAAAACAAAAAATATACGGGGTGTCCCATTTAAAAATCAAATTTTTCAGTCATTTCCTGTCAGACTAGAAGTCTGGAAAGCTTGTCAGATTTGCATAAAATTGACGATTTATTACAATAACAACATTACCAAGTTTAGTTGAAATCGATAAAGAAATTTAAAAATGGCAGACTGAAAGTAATCTCGCGGGCACCCGGTATAAAAAAGCGACAGAGCACTCACTCACTCATTTATTCATTCCGTTATTCGTACTTATATATACAAACTAACTACGAAATCTTGAAAACTACTTGATTTATAAAGATAAAACTCGGCACAAGGGTAGACTATAAATAAAAGCCATAAGTTAATAAAGTATTTTAGGAAATTCTCCGCCTAAAGGGGTAGAACGGGAGGTAAGTTTGTGTCATTTTTGAACTATAAAAAAGAAGTAATAAAATTGGTATGAAGGCTATTACTGATTACGATTAAAAATGATCTGTTTAAACAATTTTGGAAATATATCTCTTGGAGAATAAAAATGGGGATAAGAGTTTGCATAGAAAAATCGTCATTTCTGAAGTTGTAAATATGGGAATTGGTAATGAAGCTTATAATTACCCAGAAAAAAAAGAGGTCCAGGGTTTTTTTAGGTATAAATAACACTTGTCTATGTTACTTCTAACTGAAAACACCTTTCTTTTTTTTTTTCTTTGGACATTAACGTCCTGTTTCCGATGCTAAGGCTCATCACGATAGGGTCACCTGCCTTTAAGCACTTAATCAAGTTACTTGCAATACCAACGTTTATCTTTATCTTATTACCTACCGAAGAGCAAGCATATTAAGGTTATCTTGTCCTATTCTCCTCCCGGATATCCTATAGGTTCATTCCAATCCCGTAAAAAAACCGTTTATTTTACGGGCAAGCCCAGTCAAATAAACCCATTCCTATCTATAGGTGATGGTGTATTACACGATTCCTTTACTGTTTCAACCCAACCTGTGATCGTTTGTGAACCGTTTTCGAGTGCTCATTTTGATCCCGATGAAAAGCAGAAACCCTTTGCGCGTTCCAACTTCGTCGTTTTTGTACCGACATAAAACCCTGCCGACACTTGCCGACTAGGACAATTGCGACCAAAACCATTAGGTAGGTAAAAATAATAGCCTAATTGCGGCCAAAAAATTATAAATGATTACCTGGTTTTACCCAAACAGGATGGAATTATATCGGTCCGTAATAAATACCATATTGAAAATAATTAAAATTTTGTTAATAAAGCGGCTTTTTATCTTCCCCAATTATATTTCAGACGTTATAAATCACTAAAAGAAGGAGCAGTAAACTTTTCCGTTTAGGCCGCAATTCTGCCATAGCTTAATCAAATTAAATTTAGCCCAAGAATTTTTTGGCCGTAATTCTGTCATACATAAACTGGAAAAAGTTTATACCTGCCTATTTGGGCCGCAATTCGAATATACCCAAATTTTTTAATACCTGTTTGGTATAATAAATTTTATTAATTTACTAGTATTTATTTTCTATAGTAATCATATAATCAAATAAAAGTTGATTTTAGCGAAATATTTGTAAATGACATTTTAGTATAAATCATTATAAAACTTTATAATTAAATAGAATTTAAAAGCTATTTTATATTTTTCAATCGGCATTGGCATTGTCAACAAATTTATACATTTAATTATAGATCTATAGGTATATACCAAATTTAATAACATATATTTATAAAACAATGAATATAATATACATATTTGTCTACCGGGTGTCCAAAAACCTCCGGTATAAGCAGAATTTTTTAGTTTTTAAATATCTATAAAAATCAAAGTATTGTGAATGCCATTAACCCATTTATCCTCAGTTCCGTCGACGTTCTCCAAGTACCAAAGCATGCAGATATTGCATTTTACGGTACCCTTTAGACAACACGGTAGTACCACCATGGACCTCATAGAAATAACTACTACCTCTAAACTACCCCCATTAACGTCTGAGTAATGTTATCCAAACAGACCTACAATTTAACGTGAATTTCGAACCACACCCACCGACACACAGTATTCACTAGCGGTCACCCATCTAGTTACTAATTATACCCGTCGTTGCTTGACTTCGCTAATCTCCGATAAATGCTTAGATAGTTAATGCAGGCTTTTGAAAATGATGCGTTCGAAATTTTAATATTTTATTACAATTTTGACTACAACTTTTAAATACCATTTCTCTTGAAATATTCATTTTAAGACTTTGTTGTAAATACTTATTTCAATTTTTGTATATTTAACATCAACAATTCTTCTTAACTCTTTTGTCCTAGAATGACGAAATGAAAAGTTGCAATTTTCTTTTGATATTAGATATAGCATATTTACAACCACCTTTTAAATACACGTTTAAATTTTATACAATAATTCGGTAAAATATCTGATCCTATAGTATTAAACCTGATGTTATTAATAAATAAAGATAGGTATAGAGCAATTTTGAGTAGAAATTTCTAGCATTAATCATTGTCCTAAATAGGCCCAATTGTGTCAATCAACTTATTCATTAACCCTAAGTAACAACATTTAATTATGGATTACAAAACACAATTTATTTAAAAGCCATCGTATGTTATTGTTTTTGGTAAAATAATCATTAACTTTACTCTTTTAGGCCATTTCAATTACTTATTACCACTAGTAAATAATCAATACATTATATGATAAAAAAAACGTAATCCTAAAAATAGCCCTAAAATATTTTAATTAACACCTTTACATAAAAAAAATATACACCTAAGACATAAGTGAGACATGCGACCCACATCAAATATATACCAGATGTTATTGGCATCAAGGGAAAAGAAAATTTTCGTTTTGGAATTTGCGAAAAAAGGTTTATTTTTTTGCAATGCTCCTAAGGAAAAATCTATGTCTCAAAACCAAAGTTTGAATGTTGTATTGTTTTTCGTGAGTTTGATCAAATTTTATCGTCAAACCCCAAAATTTCGCAAAATAATCTATGTATTTGTAAAAAATTATAAAAATAAAGTAAATGATTTATATGAACGTTATTTGTTTAATAAACCAGTACGTTGTCTTATTGCCTCACGTTAAAATACTAGTTTCCGTCAGACCTATAAAGGTAAGCAATGTCAGTTGAGGTTAATAGTTGAATGGGTGACAACTTAAGAACGCCACGTTGGTCGCTTAAATCCTATAAAAGAATATAGATTCCGTCAGAATAGCATAATGAAGAAAAAAACTTACATGTAGTAGTTACGGTATAACGATCGTAATGGCACTACCGCGTTGTCTGACAAGGTGCCGTAAAATGCAGTTGTACGTTGGGAGGAAAAAGCTAAACATCTAAAAGCCCGAGACCCCCTTATACACAGTATTTAGCAGTGATGCCCCCAAGAGCCTCGTCGGGAGACGAGAAATTTTTGTCAAGAAACGAGGAATTCTCATCTCTTGTTTTCCTCAAGGTCTCTCGACCAAGATTTAGACGCACAATGACAAAAAAATTGTGAGGTTATATAAGAATGGGATTTTTAATTAGAATTACAAATAGTAGCAGCATTACCAGTATTTAGGATTTATGCAGGGGTTTATGGAACTGTTTTGTCGTAAAAAAACGTTTGTTTGCTATAATTTATATTGAATCAAGTATATATATATATATATATATATATATATATATATATATATATATATATATATATATATATATATATATATATATATATATATATATATATATATATATATATATATATATATATATATATATATATATATATATATATATATATATATATATATATATATATATATATATATATATATATATATATATATATATATATATATATATATATATTATTATATTATTATATATTATTATTATACATATATATATATATTATATATATATATATATACATATTATTATATATACATATATTATATATATATATATATATATATATCACTTATATATATATATATATTATTATATTATATGATTATATTATATTATATATATTATTATTATTATATATATATTATTATATTATTATCTATTATTATATATATTATTATTATTATTATTATTATTATTATTATTATTATTATTATTATATATATATTATTATATATTATTATTATTATTATTATTATTATTATTATTATTATTAATATATATATATATATTATTATTATTATTATATTATTATTATATTATTATTATGTAATATTATTATATTATTATTATTATATTATTATATTATTATATATATATATATATATATATATATATATATATATATATATATTATTATTATTATTATTATTATATTATATTATTATTATTATTATTATTATTATTATTATTATTATTATTATTATTATTATTATTATTATTATATTATTATTATTATTATTATTATTACTTATATATACATACTATATATTATTATTATTATTATTATTATTATTATTATTATTATTATTATATTATTATTATTCATTATTATTATTATTATTATTATTATTATATATATATATATATATATACGGTCGTATATATATATATACATATATACATATACATATATATATACATATATATTATTATATTACATATATACATATTATTATTATATTATTATTGCTACATATATATTATTATTACATATATATATATATATATATATATATATATATATATATATATATATATATATATATATATATATATATATATATATATATATATATATATATATATATATATATATATATATATATATATATATATATATATATATATATATATATATATATATATATATATATATATATATATATATCATATATATATATATATATATATATATATATATATATATATACCGGGTGACAACGAAATCACTACCCAGCCCCTCATTTTCTTGAATAAAAACATATGGCTTTTAAATTTTAGAATGACATATTATATTAAGATCGATTTTGGATATTATAAGATGTGCCTTTCACTCCGGTTCCCAACCGGAAACGACGGGGGGGGGGGCCGGGATTTTTACCGGAACATCCCCGGGTATTTCGCACCCGGGTTTCTAAGGACTTAAAGTCCCGATTATAAAAACCCCAAATTATATCCTATACCTAAGTCTCCGCTTGTTTTTAAGAAATTAAGTCGATCTAAATGTGTCCAAACTTCCGCACATATATGCAGTTTTATGGAAAAACAAATAAATGATATAAAAAATTATATATATTTGATTTAAACACCCCTATATAATTTTTTTAAATTTGGGATTCTACGGGTTATTCCTGATATAAAAGGTATATATGTCCTATACCTATCTTTGTATAGTTTTTGAGAAATATGGCGATTAAAGATGACCAAACGACCGCATATTATGCACTTATAGGGAAACTGAATAAACGTTAGAAACATTTAATATTTTTAAATTTAATTCTATATTATTTTTAATTAACTACTTTAAATAAAATACTAATATTAAAATAACAAAATTGCTCCAAAGAGATGGCTCGAATTATTAGGCTCATTCATTTTCTAACAGTTATTTGTTTTCCACTATAACTGCATAATGTACGGTCGTTTGGAGATTTTCAATAGCCATGCGTTCTCAAAACTAACAAAGATAGGTATAGGCTATTAGACAGATTTTATATCAGGAATGACCCGTAGAATACAAATATAAAAAAATATACAGGGTGTTGCATTTAAATTTTTTAAGTAACATTATTAGAAAGTCAATTTTCGCAGCACTCCGGTAAAGCAGGAAGCAGTTTTATTATGACCTCCACAGATAGAGTCTGCAGGAAAATTAAATTAAACATAATAATTTTTTATATCATTTATTTGTTTTCCCATAAAAGTACATAATGTGCGTAGTTTGGACATCTTTAATCGCCATTTTCTTAAAACTAGCAGAGATAGGTATAGGATATATATTTAGATTTTATATCAGGAATGATCCTTAGAAACCAAATTTTGAAAAATATACAGGGTGTTCCATTAAAAAATCAAAGTTGATGTCGTTTCCGGTTAAACCGGAAGTCATAGGCACATCTTATTATATCCAAAATCGGCATCTTATAATATAATATGTCATTCTAAAATCTGAAAGCTATATATATATATATATATATATATATATATATATATATATATATATATATATATATATATATATATATATATATATATATATATATATATATATATATATATATATATATATATATATATATATATATTATATATATATATATATATATATATATATATATATATATATATATATATATATATTAGATATTATATATATATATAATATAACTTAATTAAACATATTATTAAGTCTAGTGGCGTCTCGAGCGGCACCTGAACGAATGTTTCTTTCATTAAAAAGTACACACGGCACTGATTTCTGTGCAATTTGTATATTTTCTTTGAAATAAGCAAATAAAGCTACAACTTTTTGTATTAATTTTGATTATGAACTCATTAGTCCGTACTAAATAATGATACATTTATTGTATATACTTAATTAACACCCTGTATATGTATATACAAACTGTGATTTTATTTCTGGCGGTTTAAATATATTCTATGACAATTTAGTTAAATTTCTTACCATTTCTTTTTTCAGTAAGTACCCTTTTCTCTTTTTAACCATAATAATTTCTGAAGCAAATAATTAAACACGTGCACCAAGGATTTTCATGTGTGTTGTAAACAAAGAAACAAACAGCCTGGAAGGCGGCGTCGGCTTTACCATTGGATAATCTCCGCGCAAATCCAGACTTAGCTGTAAAGTGGTAAAGTTGGCGCGCCGCTCCGGGCAAACTCCGGATTCCGACAATCCAAACACCAGGGTCTTATTGACCGACGACGCGGCCCATATAAGATATTTCTCCCAATCTAAACTGGTTAAGGATTTGGACTTGCCCGCTGCGCCGCGCCGCTAAAGAGGACTGGGGTGGGTTTAATTTTTCCTTAATCGCCAGTTATTAATTTGACCAATTAACAAACCCAAAAATTTGGGTTTGATAAGGAAAAAATAATAATTTAATTGTTAATCGGTATTTCTTGGTTTGAAATTTAATTGAAAGTTGTCAGAAATTAAACGATTAGGTTATCAGTCAGTATCGGTCAAAATGGTCTATTCAGACGAAGAAAAAGGGGATATTGTCTTATGCTACCTTAGAAACAATCAACGAAACTTAAGAAACCTTGAAATAAATGCTGTCAAAAGATTGACGAGATTGCAGAATGTTCCTGTATTTTTACCTATACCATGTAAAAAAAAATATTTTTTCAAAATTTTTGAGACGAAATATCTTGAAAACTAATCGTTCAACTGCCTCAATTTTTATTGAGCCTATCAGAGAAATTTTAAAACTATGGAAAAATATAAACGGAAACTAGTCATGCTATTTTAAAAAATTGACAACTTTGCGATTACTCGTTGGTAGATAAAACCACCACGAAAAAAACTTTTAGGTCAAAAAAACTTTAAGCTATTCCATTTAATGAATTTTTGGTTTGAACATTCTAAAATCAAAAAAGGGCCAAGACCCGTGGGTTCAATGGATCGCACGGTACGATATAAGAGGGTAGTAGTACTGTAGTCTTATATTTGTTTTGACTCTTTTCTCAATTATTAATTAAAATATTTAAAATATTTTTTATGCCTATTTTACTAGCTTTGGGTTACGAACAAAAAGAAATTTACAAGAGGTCCGTGGCTAATTCAATGTTGGCTGCAGTGGTCCGCATTTACCAAATTTAGAGTTTTCCTAGGTTTTTTTAATTAAAAATTAGAGCTTGTAGTTAAGTTTTTAGTTGAAAACCTAAATAACTTTTTTTTGCTGTTTTAGAATTTCATTTTTACATTTATTTTTCATAATTAAGTTATACATTTTGATCATATTTATTTTTTTAAAATAGCTAATTTCTGATTTATTTTTTAAGAATATGTGCATACTCCATTTGCCTCGATTAGCATCGTGAAATTGGCATCAGAGGAATCAAATCTGGAACATGCAACGCATTAAAAAAACTGCGCATTAAAAATTGCATTTCCATTAATTTAGCCAATGCAATCAAAATTATTCTTTCCAGAAGTACGCCAAATTAAGAATGCTCTATTACAATAAAGTCTAACGATCTAAAACTACTGTATATTATAAACTTAATCAAAATGATTACAATTTAAGCTAAAAAGATCACAATACAATGAAAAGATAAATATCGTTTATACGATTATATGAATATGCGGATGCGACAACCCTAAGCATTACCTAATATAGAAATTCTATAAAATAAAACATTGCATAATCTCGAGTTTATCAAATTTCATGCAATAAAACTTGCGTGTTAAAACTTAACTTTATCCTGCCCTAATCAAAAATTCCATGACCTATTAGGGCTAAGCAGTGGCAAAAAGACATCTTTATTATGTCTACCTGTCGTCCAGGATAATGAAAATGGTTTTTTGTTTTACAATTTTTTTTATGAACAGATCGATTACAAAGGTTGATATAAAATATTACGTATAATATTTAAGACAGTTCAGTACAGACGTCCCTAGTTACGTTACCGTTAAATGCAGTATCTGCATGTTCAGTACTTGGACAACGTTGACGGAACTGGAGATAAAATCGGTTAAACTTCTAAAAACCTAGTACCCACTGCATCTCGTAGTAGTTTCATACAAGCCAAAAAAAAGTTTTTTTCTTCTAAGAATATTAAATTTTATTTCATTGCCACCACTTAGTATTTACAGAGGTTTCATACGAGTCCAATCTGCAGTTATCAGTATATTTTCTTGCGAACATATAGTTGGATCAGTATTAGAATGGTATTCTCATGTATTGGTTAACGCTGGACCTGAATTTTTGATCGAAAAGTTTTTACCCTAAATGCACCCTTAAGTTGCTGAATTTCGGCTAGTGCAACATCTATTAAGAAAACCTTAGATTAATTGCTTATGTACTTTTACTTACCCTCATGTACTGTATATACTTTTTGTATATACTTTATATACTTAGCAGCGACCCGACACATGGTGGGCTATTTGACAATTACAAGTGCAGAATATATTCAGCATACACCAGACGTATGCGACCCGATCCATAATCTCCACCTCTTTCTAGGGGTACATTGTGCTTCTGGGGTGAAAGAAATTTTGTTGATCTAGATTCAGCACCGAAAAATAATTGTGAATACCACCGTTGCGATTCCGGCGTCCAGAATTCGATTTTTCACCCAGGGGTAGTTTTGGTCCTAGAGGATGAGTTTCAGTAGGGTAAAAACTCTTCGATCACAAATTTAGGTTCAATGTTGAAAAGTACGTTGGAATGCCATGGTTGATCATCTGGCATCCAGAAATCCATCTTTAACCTCCTGTAGGGTAGTTTCCGGCCTCTGTGTCCAATCCCACCCTAGGGCCTTTTCTAAGGCCGGATTTGGATTCGGCGTCGAAAAATACATGGAAATAAAATGGTCCGATGAGGCTGTGTCATCAGTATAACATCCGAGAAGTCTTTAAAGTTGCCGTGCATATATTGGTACTTGGACAAAGTTGACGCAATGAAGCACAGTATCTAGTACTTGACGACATTTAAACTTTTGTAGTTCATTCTACAGATTAAAAACGTGGTCAACTATTTTATTTCCACCCTGTGAATGTCCTTTTTTTCCTCCTGGAAATACCTGTTACATTTCCTAAAATAGCCTCACAACCTATAATTTTAAATGATTAATAGACTATTTATTACCCACAGTGATTATAGAAAGAAATCAATTTATCCTCCGCCTGACAAATAATTTCCAAATAAAAATAATGGAGCTTTATAAGTTTTGTGAATACGTTAAACCATTTTCCCCATCTAATAACATTATTGATTATTCTTTATTGACCGATGGGGAAAAGTAATGTTTGTTTTGTTTAACGTAATGTGTCTCGTAAAAATATTTGTATGGAATATGTTGTTTTGGCAGGAACATACAGTGCACCTACTTACATTTCGACAAGCTCCCTCTAAATTTTTTTGCATAATATAGCTTAACTTAAAACGTATAATTACTAAACATTATATATAGTGAAACATTTCTTTTAAACCGCTGAGAATGTATTTTATCAAAAAGAAGAGATTAGTTAAAGATATCTGTTTTTTTTTATAAATATATATATATATATATATATATATATATATATATATATATATATATATATATATATATATATATATATATATATATATATATATATATATATATATATATATATATATATATATATATATATATATATATATATATATATATATATATATATATATATATATATATATATATATATATATATATATATATATATATATATATATATATATATGTATATAGCTATCATTCCGGGATTCAATCCGTTTTACATTTAAAAAATTGTATTTTCACAACGGTTTGCCGAAAATCTCATTCGGCATTTTCTAAAATGATGTTATTCGCTCGGCGTCTCGACTTGAACTACCTGGTCTGTGGGCTTGCGTTGGGTTTTATTGCCCTGCGCGCTGCCCGGAGGTTGTAACGCGTTACGGTCTGGTGAGCAGACCTGGGATTGAAAAATGTTAGGTTGTTGCTGGGTGGCAACCGAAGGCGGCTTGTTTGGGTTTTCTTTGCTTTTTGCCTTTAGGATGATCGTTTTCCATGTGCGCTTGGTATGTTGGTAAGTATCGTCCCGTTTGTTCAGAGTACCGGCTTTCTATTTCGAGGGCTTCTCTTATTATTCTTGGTCCTGTGATGTTTGATTGTTGATATTACAATGTCTTGAGTTGCATCGAAGTCAATCAGGTGTGTTATCCTGCTGTTGTGGTGATCAGTGAAAGAGGCCGGATGTTGTTTTGTTTTGTTTTTATACTGTTTTTATGTTCTTGGGATCCTAACGGATATGCGCCTATTTGTTTGTCCCACATATTGTTTGTCGCAGTTTTTACACGGGATACTGTAGACTCCATGGTTTTCCAACAGCAATCTTATCTTTTGGGTTCCCTAAGATGTTGGCTGAGCAGTGGTTTGTGGTTTTGAAAATTGGTGTGATATTGTTTTTTCTTAGGACCCGTCCGATTTGTCCGTGACTCCTTTTATATAGGGAAGTACGGCCCTTGGTCTATCTCTTCGTCCTGCTTTTCCCTTTTA
This sequence comes from Listronotus oregonensis, assembly GCA_019359885.1. Lineage (NCBI taxonomy): Eukaryota > Metazoa > Arthropoda > Insecta > Coleoptera > Curculionidae > Listronotus > Listronotus oregonensis. Next base: position 292,091 of record JAHBCN010000011.1, read on the forward strand.
GCAGTTGGATATTTTTGTACGCTCGAGTGCCTTCTGGATAGTGTTTTCACTGTAATGGTTTTCTCTTAGCGTTGTTGTGAAGAGTTGTTTTATTTCTTTTTGTCTATTGTCCTTTTCCGTGAGAGACGGATCGATCTTGATACTCCAGGCGTGCTTGCTACTGCCTGTATTTGGTCTGGGTGATGATGTGAATTGCCAGATGCAGGTATCTACTTGTGTGGGTTGGTTTTCTATAGACCGTGTACATCCTGGAGTCGCTCCGTTTAAAAAGGTTGCCTGGTTAGTAAGAGGTTCAGAAAAGCGTAGTTTTCTTTCCTGTTCTATCTCTAGCGTGAACTGGATTCTGGTGATGGATGTTGTTTAGAAAGGCGAGAAACAACTCTAATTCGTCTGGGCCGTGAGGGCCAAGCACTGATAAATACGTCGTCGACATAACGTTTCCAAAAACCTAGGTTTTAGAGTGGTCAGTTTCAATGCTTCTGTCTCAGGAAATATGTCATGTATAGGTTGGCAATTACGGAGGACAGGGAAGAACCCATGGGAGCTCCATCTGGTATTTGTTTTCCTAGTACTGGTTGTTGTAGATCGAAGTATATGTGTTTTTTAGGCAGTGCGTTCAGGACAGAGTTCTATAATATCTGCTGGAAAGCTTTTATTCAAGGCTATCTGGTCGAGGGCTTCATTTATAGGGACGCTTGGATTAAAGGGATTTGACGTTCTAAACTCGCTACAGGATGTCATTTGGCTCTAATATCATATCCTTTTTAGTAAGGTGATGAGGTGTTCTGCAGGTTTTTCGGCCAACGAATCAGCGAGTTCGACTGTCGGTTGCATGATACTGGCAAGAGATATTTTTGTATATTTTTTATACTATTTTAACATCTTGCCAGCAGGCAAAAAGCAAGAAAACCCAAACAAGCCGCCTTCGGTTGCTTCACCCCAGCAACAACCCACGCTAATCCCGTTTGCTCACCAGACCGTAACGCGTTACAACCTCCGGCAGCGACAGAGCAATAATGAACCCACCACGCAAGCTCAATAGACCAGGTAGTTCAAGTCGAGACGCCGAGCGAATATCATCTTGAAAATGCCGAATGAGATTTCGGCGGAAACGTTGTGAAAACAAATTTTTAAATAAACGGATTGAATCCCGGAATGATAGTTTTACATTCAACCATCCGTGAAAACCACAATATATTATATATATATATATATATATATATATATATATATATATATATAACATATATATATATATATATATATATATATATATATATATATATATATATATATATATATATATATATTACATATATATACATATCATCACTAGTTCGCCCGTGCCCAGCGGATGCTACCGCATTGATTAAAATTCTACTTTCTGGTAGATTACACTCGGTTTTTCGTATATTGTGTTAAATCTCTAAAAGATTTTAAGTTCTTTGTTATGATCTGATAGCGAATACAGAAATATGAAACTAGACCCCAATGTAGCAAACTTGCTCGCTTGGTTAAATTCAGCATTTTCATTTAATCTTATGTCCGTAAATAGTGCATTGTGACGTCACGCGACATATGATTACCCAGATGTTAATTTTGAAAGCAGATGTTTATCAATAAAATTTGAAATGCTTATAGGCTTTTGTTATAAAAAACAAGTACAAAATATATTATAGCAGAAGTGCTTAATATTTTTTTTAAGGTAGATTATATTAGCAGTTGTAAGGAACAATAAAGAATTAATGACAGAATTTTTGCTTGCAATCAATGATCTATGGAAAAAAGGGCAGTAGTTATCTACTCTCCACAAACTATCCAGTTTTTTAATTAAATCTATCCATTGCCCAAGAACAAACAATCAGAAGAATAGTAACAGGATGTATATATATATATATATATATATATATATATATATATATATATATTATATATATATATATATATATATATATATATATATATATATATACTATAAGTTATTTAGATTGTGTTTTCCTTCCATGTTAGAAGTAATGCACGACATGAGAGAAGTAACTGCAGTCTTTATCCTTTGATTCTTCTGGTACTTACTCTGAGATTTTAAGTTATGTAAAAAATAGAGCCAATAAGTATAAAATGTATAAGCACCAATTGTAGCTACATGAGAAACCCCTAAAACCAATTAAACAAATAATAATATTAAAAGTTAACTATTTTGTTAATCAAAGAAAAGGTTAACTTAAACATGATATTAAAAACAACCTAAAATACGTATTTAAATAAAAAAGCAGCGAACAATTATTTGGCCATTTTGAAAACGGCCATTCGAAGGATCGACGGTTTGCTACATGAGGAACCCCTAAAACCAGATTATCAACAAAATAATAATATTCAAAAAAGTTAACTTTTTTTTGTAAATCCAAAGAAAGGGTAAGCTTAAAACATCTGATATTAAAAACAACCTAAAATACGTATTTAAATAAAAAAGCAGCAAACAATTATTTGGCCATTTTGAAAACCCTTTCGAAGGGTCGACGGTTGTTACCCTAACGTTTATGACAGACAGGCCAGATGTACATTTAAGGACGCTCTAGGGGCATCGACCTAAATACCTAATAGACTAATTCCAGGGTTTTGTTTAAAAACTTAAACTTAATTTTGTTAGCTGGCTAAATTTAAAAAACTGTGATTTTAAAATAATTGGAAGCATCCTACCTATACAAATTTATTAAAGGAGAAGATATATAAGCTCGTCATCTTGGTTGATTTTCATGACAGCCAACGAAGGCTCTTTTGAAGCGTAAGTACCAGGTTCCGAGGGTGCCGGGTTTTTATTTAATTTTTACCAGTTCCGTAAACGAAGCCCAGGTACCGAAACATGCAGATATGGCATTTCACGAAACCCTATAGACAACGCAGTAGTGTTGACAGTATACAAATTTCAAAATACACAGTTATTGTGTGGGTATAACCGTACGCGGAGTTTTTAAAATAAAGATACTACTCTATCACTGAATCCCATGAGATTCCAACTCACTTCGCGCCAGGTGAAATTCCTAAGCAGTTACATACGTATTTACTCACGGGCCCACTTAATACCCATCGAAAATCGGACAATTATTTTACAATTTGCTCCACGGCATTATTGTCATAAAATATGCATAAAAGTAATTTACTAGGTTTTACCAATATTTATAATTTATAGAGAAACCAAATATAAAACAAACATAAATAAATACTTCCACACAGAAAACTATAACGTATTAATTTAGATTTGTTACACATTTAAATGCTTTGTAGCCCTAAAAAAGGCAAACAGGTGGAAGTATATTAAGGAGTGTACATTTACGCTACACCTTAGGGAGTCGGGCGAAAAGGACGCGGAGACGGTGGGGCGGAGACTTCAACAAACTCTCACTACCACACATTTTCAAGTAACTGCTTAAAAATATTATATTTCATTTAGAGTTCTTCCAAATCAGTGTATCGATGCGATGTTGTTTTCGATTGCAAGCCCACAGGAGATAACGTTTTTCGGCAACTATTTTTCACTTAAATGACATAAATTATACACCATTTTAAAGGTAAGGAAATACTCTATGGCCTCTTACTGTAAGCGGATTTTTGAAATATGAGTCGCCTAAGAGAAAATAGTATCTAAACATAACCGATTTTAGGATGACTTTCACTCAAGGGAAATATTAAAAACTTAATCCAAATTTAAAAAACTATTTATGGCAGTAGCTTCAGATTTAAGTGTTGGCTTTCATATAGTTTTTGAAAATTATCGATAACTTATACCTTTTTTGAGAAAAACATTATGCCCCGAACCCCAAATTGGATCCAATTTTAGTGGCGCGAATGGACTCTTAATTTTATGTTTTTTTAGACATTATGCTGATGGAACATAAGCCGAAAGCCAAAGATAAGTCGAGAAATATTTTATTAGATTTTGAAAATATTAGTTACATGGGTAACATTTTAAAAAAATATTTTAAATCTTACCGCTAACGGGTTAAAGAAGACCACAGAACAAAGTTGTTTCATTTTACGTAAATTAAAAAGATTATTACTTAACTATTCACAAAACATTAACAACAACATATATTTTTTTTTTATCCGCGGTAATACATAGTGAAATCTGTCAAAATTTTATTATATCTGTTATTTAGAAAAAACATTTTCTTCTTATGAAATATATTAACATATTAAATCTTATTCGTTATTACATGTAAATAAATAAGATATATAATCTTATAAATACCAAATAACAATATTCTAAAATTAAATAAATAACTTAATCTATATTTAAACATTATAAACTTCATGCAAATCCTAGGTCTTCCTGGATTGTTCCTAGGACCGATGCTGCATTACCCCGTTGCACAGCTAAACCAATTCTTTTTACGATGAAACTTCCTAGATTTTTTGCATTGTATTTTTTTGCAAATTTCATTAATAAAACCACTCCAGCCTCATCACCCAAAGGACCAAAAGCTTCAAACAGCAAAAGGAATGAAGATAAAGGCGTTCTTCAAGCTCTTTATATTTCAGATGTTTTTTATTCTCAGCAATACGAGCAGCCGCACCATACAAAATTAGAAGTTTGTCAGATAGGATTTTGCAAGGAAGGGCTGCAGGCAGCGTCCCAAAGTAATTGCTTTCCATATTTCAGGAATTAAGGTCATTCCATCTACTCCGTTTTCCATCGCTTCTGCAAAGCTCCAAGAGGGCTCTAATACAGATGGATTTTCAGCTAAAATCAGAGCTCTTTTGATAATGTCATTTATCTGACTGTGTCTAGAAGAAACTAACTTTTTCCAGGAAAGCCTTAATTCATAAAAGCCAAAAGAAATAAAAAAACAAGTATTTTTTTTCTTTTTGCAACATTTTATTGGAAGTCAAAAAAAATGAAAAATGAACAAAATATAGGAAATCACGAATTTCGAAAATTTAAATAAATATTTATATCGGTAAACTAAACATTAGTTTATCTTTTATATTAATTTGGGCTTTAAAATCCAGACTTTATTGCGTAATAAATTTTAACGTAGTAAATGAATCCCGTCTGTTAATAAAGACGGCTGCAGCCCGGTATTTATTTCTGGATAAGTTTTATTTGATTACGCAATGATACAACCTATTTACTATTTTCATTGTGTTTGTTTTTCTCTATTATTACTAACTCGAAATCTGTTTAGTTCATTTTGTTTGTATCGTGTCCAACGTTTACTATTTTAGAGAAATCGAGATTTTTTTGTTTGGGTATACTTAACTAGAAACTGTAATGGAAAGCAGTCAGTACTTTTTTTTTATCCGTCTGACAGCCCACGAAGGCTTATATAAAGCCTAAGTACTACGTCCTGTGGGCTCCGTGTTGTTAGATGTTTAACCCATTTTATCCCCCAGCTCGGTCAATGTTGTCCAATTATCTAAACAGGCACATACTGCATTTCCCAACACCTTTTAGACAACGCGATAGTGCCACCACAAACGTTATACAAATAACTACTACCCTGGAACTAATCCCCATTTCCGTCTAGGTAAGGTTATCTAGACAGAACTTACAGTTTAACGTTGCTTTTGAATCACACCCAATGGCTCACGGTGTTCACTGGCGGTTACCCATCTAATTACTAACCATGCCCGGATTGGTTGTAGATCACCCGTAATACGGTGCTTCGATTTCCACGATAAAATGAAAATCCTCTTTGGATAACCAACAACAACAAAACAATTTTTAAAAATTGCATATTTACAATATTCTTTGTCTAGGGTCAGCACACGAAGGATTTAATGAAGGTACCAATGAGGTGTACTCCATTACTCATTAAAATTTAGTACGCAATAAAGTCTGGATTTTAAAACCAAATTAATATAAAAGATAAACTAATGTTTAGTTTACCCATATAAATATGTGTTTAAATTTCCGAAATTCGAGATTTTTCCATCGCAATTTGTTCATTTTTATTTTTTTTTGACTTGTTCAATATGATGTTGAAAAAAAAAGGCAAAAATAAAATACTTGCCTTTTTTGTATTTTTGGATAAAAGGATGAACTAATGCTTGTTTTTCGATGATGGGGATATTTATTTGTATTTTCTGCATGTATGATTTTCCTATAAATTTTGATTTACTCCAAAATCTTGTTACTTGTTTTTAGTATTATCTTATTGGCTATAGGTTCAATTAAATAAAAAATTAAAATTATCATGCTGTTTTTTAAGATGGTACGTATATGCTTTAAAATAAATATATGGCTATCATGAATTTAGGCTTTCCTGGAAAAAGTTGGGGAAAAAATTGTTTTTTTTTTTCTGAGCAACAGAATCAAATAAAATTTCGGCAGATTTCACAATGTATAACACCCCGAATGGGGGACGAAAAATGATGTTTTTTGTTGTAAATGTTTTGTAAAGAGTTAATTGATAATCTTTTTAATTTACGTAACGTGAAGAAAATTTGTTCTGTGGTTAGTTAATGAAAAATATTGTAAATATACTTTTTTTTAAATTTGTTTTGTACTCTTGGGTCAGGTACTGATAGATACAAACGTAGATTTTATCCCCAAAAATTTAAGTTTACAGTGACCATAAGGTATGATTGATTAGTCGATATCAACAAAAACAAATTATTTGTCTTACTGCAACTGTGATCTTGAAATCGATAAGTTTAAAGATCAATGATCGCTGTGCCACATTGCCAACTACGTAACATTGTATCCGCTGTGTTGTTCGCTTTATTTAGTTTTAGATACGTTTATAAATTTTTGTTTTTTGTTTATTTGGTTTTGTTTGTATTAAAAATCATCAAAATGCGGAAGGAAAATATATTTGGGAAATTTAAAAAAAAAAGTTTAGTGCACTAAAATAAACACAATGAAAAAGTAAAAAAATGCAGAAACATGTAAAACTGGATTTTTTAAGCTCAGATGTGCCTTAAAACAAAAGACAACATAAAAGCCGAAGGTATTCCTACTAAATTGAAAAAAAAATTAAATCCCTTTTTCTGTACTTCAAAAGAGTTGCCATTCTGGTGCTTTAATTTGCAAGAACAATATCTCGCGCGTTAAACATATATTTTGATTACGATTATATAGTTGGACTAACTACGACTCTTGTTTTGTAAGGCTCAACAGATCCATCCTGCACGAAGACGAAAAAAGTTCTTGTTGCTTACTCGCGAAGATGGTGATACTTCAGTACTACTGGTATCGAGGTATAGAACTGTGTGCGCAGTTGCGCACAGGTCCTTTCGACCCTAATAAACTTGCAGATCGTCTGAAACAAAATAAAGAAAAACCTCCAAAAGAACCCCTGCAGGTCTACCATCGTTTTTAACATAAAATTAATCTAAAAACTGTTAACTGAAAATTAAATCCTATTTATTATTATTTTTTAAATAATAATACATAGGAATATAAGATATTCTAAGAGCTTTTTGTAACAATTTATGAAGCATTGTCATAAATGATATCTGTTATGATTAATACATTTGATATATTAAAAAAAAAAACAATTAATTTTAATTTTTTTAAATAATGCCTTAACGTCAAATAAAGGTAACCAAGTGTAATTTAAATTATTATTATTAAGACATCACAGTTATTAATTTAAATAATACTTGGTAACGTTTTGTTAATGTTAAGGTAATTTAAGGAAAACTTAAAATCAGTTAACTTATCACCTTTTCTTATTATAAATATTAAACGTACCTGTCATACCAGATTAATATGTCATTTATTACATTAAGTCATAAATTTTTGACAAATACATTAAATTTGTATATCAAAATTGAACTAATTTTAATTAACATTTAAGTTCTAATGCATTTTATAGATTAATTTTATCTTGATAACGGTAGTAGACTTGCCACTAAACGTAGATAAGTGTTTTAATTGTCAGGGTTTTTTGAAGGGGTTTTCTTTATTTTGATTCAGGCGATCTGCAAGTAGAGTTCAATAGTTTCTGTACACACTCAGTTCTGTATCCCGGGGCCAAGACAAGCGGTCCCATCTTGGTGAGTACTCAACAAGACTTTTTAATACATTAATGCACCACAACAACATAGAACATATCTACGAAGGTAGAATTCGACAAACTTCACTTTTAACTTTTTTTAACTTGGCCCGTCGTGTCAACGTGGGTGGGTTGTATTGTGAAATACACATTATCCACGAGGCATACTTAAGTAATTTTATGAAGTATATAACTGTTTAAATGAAATAAAATCTGTAATAATTTTTATTGTGTGGAAGAGGAAAACGAAGGAAATAAAATAAAGATAAATTAGCACAAAGTGGGCTAATAACAATATCTTCAAAGACAAAGCGTACAGTATTTGTATTAGTGAAGTTAAAAATAATGCATTAGTCAAAACGCGCAAACAATGTTAAATAGGGCGACGAAAATAGACTTGGCACGTTAAGAGGAGCAAACAAGATGTCTCTGTCTCCTTAATTGAAATTCGACTAAATCCCTCGAGAATTATATTTTATATAACAACTTTAAAATAGTTTTTAAATAAATAAATCTTCTCAGTCTAGAGAAAGTGAATTCTAAAAGCTTGCATGTTCTTTTATATCGATTATAGACTTTAATTTGTAGAATTTAATTTACTTTTCGTACAGATGCATTATTATACCTCTCCTTGAACGTCACTTTTTTAAAAGATTTTTATCCAATCAGTCGCTTGTAGAACGCGTTAAGGATTTCCTTCTTTCCGAAATAATAAACTGAACTGTCGTAAGCAACGTATGTATTATAAGACTCATTATTTTACATATTCAAATACATAGATAGATACAAAATATACCTAAACCTTATGTTCAAATTAAAGGTGTAATTGTACAAAGAGTACAAAGGATTTTAAGAAAAAAGAGATAGGATATCGCACCAAAAACACTTATGTAAAATATGGCCCGATTTCCTATTCACCTCGGCTGTACTGAGGTCTAAAAGTAGACAAAATTGTTTTTTGATTTAGCAAGTTTTTTACTAATCTGTCTGTAAAAATATTTTTTTATTAATACCAACAGACAGTTTTTTTCATTAATACAGGCAGATTAGTAAGAAACTTGCCAAGACAAATTTTAAATCTTAGTACTTTAAAAGGCCGAGATTTTTGGATAGGAACTTGGTCCTTTTACATACGTGTTTTTGCTATAATCTCTTCTCTTTTTCTGAGTTTAATAAATATAATTAAATCCTGCCTGAATTTTAAATTCTAAGACAATTATGACTTCAGAAGCTCAGGTTCAATCAGATTGCAACCTTCTAAAATACCCCTTAAATATACTATATTACCGCCCCTGTTTCAGGGCGTTCCGAGTAAAAATATGCCATTTTCAGTATTTTTCCTTTACTTGTCTTCTTTAACCTACTTACATACCAAATGTTGAGTTTGTACTTCCCCGGGAAGTGCTTTATAATTTTCATGAGTCAATGACTGAGTCGGTCAGTCGGCCAGACAGTAGTTAAATAGGGTTTTTTTAATATCGAATATTTCAGAAACAACTTTACATAACTTTCTTAATTTTTTTACAGGTAAGAAGAATACTTATGAGGATTTACATACCAAATTTCATACCTTTATGTAAAACGGTAATAAAGTTATGATAATGGGAAAAACACAGTGAAATATTTCTTCTAATATACACACAGCGCGTTAAAATTTTTATATTTTTTTTAGCTTTTTTTCTGACATGCCGTATATATGTTTTAAAATTGATTACATATTTGGTACATATACATTGGGACTCATGTTCATAAAATGACTACTTGTAGTACATTTTTTAAATTTCTACGGGGTGTTATTTTTTTCAGGATCATGACCTTTTTATTTCTCCCAAACATTTATCTCTGTCGTCCGTTTTCTTTTATTATAAAAATTGGATTGTACATTGTATTGCCCAAGTGCCTAATTGTTTTGTCTTTTTTTAAATTTTTGCTCTGGTCAAGATATATATTTATGAAAAAACGTTTATTTATAATATGCTTAACACTATAGATCGAAAACGAAGCCTTGGAGGATACATGTTAATACAACGTTTTTTTTAAGTATTTGTACAATCACACTCTTTAATATGGTCATAAAGTATAGGGCATTAAAACATTGAATTTATCTTTTATCGTTAAATATTATTACCACCTAATCCTAAATTAAGGCTTCAATAGATAGTTTATTTAAATTAAAACGATTATTTTTATTAGGCAGTAAAAAACCATTATTTCTTATTTCTCTGAAAAAGTCATTATTTATTCATAACAACATAGAAATTTATGATGGGATGAAAATTATGTAAGTCGAGAATCTAATACTTTAAGTTTAAAGTTTTGTTGGGTTTATTTTTAAAGCAGGTCAAATTTGTAATGCAACAATTTTTTTTAATTGTTGGTTGGACCACCTAGAAATCTTGCAAATCTTTCATTCAAGTTCTTTTGAGACACTCTATGAAAACTACATGTTTTAGCAGACATTTATTACCAATACATAGCTCCTAAATACTGCATTATAATTTTTTTCTACTGCATTTTCGTATCCCAAAATAAATATCGATTTTTATTGGAAATAATTTATTTAAAAACATAGATATAGGTATTTTTATATACACAAAATGACACACTGTATAGGAATAGAGTAATTTATTTCTTCTAATGTGTATTTTCTTTTTCACTCGCATGACATATTAAATTGATTTTTCTACGTTGTGTTTTCATTTTTGTTACCCGGAAGTAGTGAAAATTAAACTAAATGTGCCTCGGCTTACACTACTTTCATTCCCTAATTACCTACCCATTGCTGTTATTATATAAAATGGTTTTTAATATTTTTAACCATTATTATAAAAATATTTGTGTAGGCTACCAAGGACAATATTTATTATCGTTATCTATATATTTTTTTATTACATGTGTGTCACTTTAGGTACACAGGCTAATAGAAAAGAATAATTAGCAAAATCAGAATTTTAAATAACGATAAAATTGCTAAAACAGTAACTTGTTTGAATATGACATTTTTGAACTCTTTTAGTTTGTCCTTTTAAACAAAATTGTATGTCCAGTAAAACTATGACAACTTTTCGGAGCAACGATATTGGATCTAATATATCCATAATAATCAAAAGAACCTAGATGCCAACAGGCTCCTTGCACATTTTTTTATTGGCTAAAAATAAACCTTTATTCCCAAGTAAAGCTTCTGCCAACATTTTTTTTGCGAAACTTTATAACAGAGCTATAAGCAAATTTTGAAATAAACTCCCGCGACAAAACATCATATGCGTATTTAAATGCCGCGTGATGTCACAATGCACCATTTGAAGACACAAAATAAAATTCAAATGCTGAATTTCGCCATGCTGGCACAGGCAGCGTGGCCATATTTTATTAAGGAAATCTACCGAACGTCTAATATTAAAATCTACTTAAAATTTATTAACGTAATTATACAATATTTAAAAGAATTTTTCAGTACAAGAATTTACATTAAAAAAATATAGATATTTACATTTTCTTCGGCTGCTAATATTTTTATTTTTGTTCCGATTATAGGCATTAAGAAAAAAAAAACAAAATAATATAAATAAATATGTATATTTTATGTTTATACAAAAAAAAAACAAAATTAACTTTACTTATCAAATATATGATAATCTTACATCGACATAAAATCTACTTTAATTTTTATTAGTTTTATATTTAATATTTTTATATAGTACAGGGTGGTCCAAAAAGTTGTTAATAATTGATAGCGCTGTAGAAAATTTGGTTGGGGGGGGTATTATGGTGCAGTCCGGCTTAAACGATAGTTTAACTCAGGGAAATTTAGTCACCATGCAGAGTAACACGGAAAAAGCGCGCGAGTATTACCGCAACAACAATAATTCTGCCACTATATCTCGACGAAGACTTCGGCTTATTTCCACCTTAATGGCCATGTCGATACTCAAAATTGTTGCTACTGGTGTAAGGAACAGGAAAGGTCACAGTTTGGGCAGCAATATCGGGATCCGAAATAATCGGTCCGTTTTTTTCTAAAATTACCAAGGCCACGCAGTAACGGTGAATTCGCAGCGTCACATGGACATGCTTAAAACCTTTTTTTCATTCCCACTCTTCGAGAATTTAAAGGGTACACTCGTAACACTTGGTTTCATCAGGACGGAGCCAGCTACCACACTTTGAATCTCTCTTTGCCTGTCGCTCGGACGCTTTTTCCATTTAATGGATTTCTCGAAGAGGAGACTCCCTGTGATTTTTATTTATGGGGATATCTTAAAAGTCAAGTATACCGCAACCGCCCTGCCACCCTGGAAGATCTAAAGAACAATATTCGACAAGAAATCGAAGCCATACCTGCAGACACTTGCCGCCGCGTAATGGAAAGTTTTGGAGGTCGGCTTTAGGAGTGCCAGGAGAGAAATGGGGCACATTTGGACAATGTAATTTTTAAAACATAAATTTCTACGAATTTTTGCAAGTTTTAAAAATAATTTTGTCACAGTTGATCAACTTGTTTTTTTTTTTAATTTAATTTCAAAAATTAAACAACTATTTGGACCACCCCGTATTTTGTCCTAGATTGATTTTAACACCCTTAATTGTGGAGCAACTTTGGCCAATGTTTAATCTTCTTTAAATCCTTATCTGCAAAAAGAGACATTTTTATGTAAAAATTTATTACGGTCGTCAGTTTTAATGCGATTAAAAGCTGTCAAAAATCTTTCACATGTTATGTTCGAAACAGGCATTTGTTTTACAAAATAGGGGATGTTTTGATATTTTAATTTTTCCTCGTTATGTCTTAATAAGCTTACCGTATGTCCGTTCTCTTAACATTATCTGACACATTACTTGCATTGCTGCATGCAGCTAGCAAGTTTGCTACACTATAATCTAGTTTCATATTCCTGTGTTCATATGTAGATATCTAGTCATAACAAAAAGCTTAAAATTTATTAAATATCTACCAAAAAAGTTATTTTTTTGACGATCAATCATTAAGTCGTTTTGGTCATTTGGTAGACATAATTTAAATATAAAAATATATTTAGAAACAGTGTATTTCTTAATGTGTTTCCATGTATAATTATGCTGATGATAGTATTATTTACTCTATAGTACTATTTACTCTAATATTATTTTTTTATCAGTTATCTCTTTTGCAGGACCTCAATTATTATTGGCTTAGAGCATCGAAAATTATGTTCAGTTTACCTCAAACAGAAAATTATGTTCGTTGTTTCAAAAACAGTTTTTCAATTCTCATTTCCCTCCTATACAGGCTAAAGCGTGCAAAATAAAGAAGGTAAAAATGATCCTACTCTCACTAAAACACTTTCTTTTCTTGCCCATCGACGAGCTGTAGGGTAGTTATCTCTAATTTCTTCCAGTGAGTCCCGTTTTTACAAACTGCCTTTTACTTCAATTTGAACACCGATAGTACATCAGTACTTAGGCTTTAAGCTTTTGTGAACAGTCTTTTAATTTAAGAATCGGAAGCAAACAAATTCAAATTCCTTATTCGCTGCGTGAAAGACAACCAACCCGTAAAAAAGTAAACAGGTAATCATTTTTTTTAAACATACTATCACAAGTTTACGAGGAAGCAAACGATGTTATCCAAGTAATTTGCTTATTATCAGAATCGGTAAAATAAAAATACCAACCTAGAAAATATTCAGCGACATTCGTGTTACACAAAATATAGATAGTACGCCGGGTAATGCGAAATAAAAATAATAATGAATTATTATTACCAGGTAAAGAGTATGCAGTTAATTTTACATATATGTGCATACGATAGATAACATGCTGCATGTTTATATTCATGAATAAAATATCTAGTGAACACGTTACTCATCATTAAAAAAATAATAATACCTCTAACAAGTATAGAGGCCATCATAGATATAGATTTTATAAAATGAACTTTATGGGTGACCAGGGAAACAAATCGAAATTCTCATCCCTTTTGGATTTTATATCATGCATACAGTAAAAATGGTAATAGCAACAGAAGGCTTTTTATTTGTCTCTTTATTATTCACAGCCTAAGTGGAATTAACCACTCCTAAATATTTAAAAGTATTAATTTTTAGTCAATTTAACACTTTTTTATAACAAACTTCATCAGTTTCAGTCGGTGCTTGGAAGCATGTCGGACAAACACGACGAATTTTAAAGGCGGAATTGCTTTGCGCGAAACTTTTTTATCTATGGACAGTTCGTGGACAAAGAAAGCGGGAAGTTCGGGGCCTCTCTAGTTGAACTGTAAAAGGGTGCATAAAAGTTGCACTGTTGCAAGCTGCCTGAGAAGGAATTATACTAGCCAACTCCTCTGAGCAAAAGCCGTGAAAATACCTATAGAAGAGCGACAGATTCCCTACAGCTCGATGGTGGGCACGAGGAGGAAGCCTCTCTGTAAGCGTGGGATCATTAATAAGACGAACCGCTCTTTTTTGAATGAAGTCCAGAATGCTAAGTGTTCTATAAGACGCCATTCCCCAGACATGAGGACAATATTCTAAAGAGGGTCTAATTTGGGATACATACAGAGTATACAGATTGAAAGAAGAGAAATACTTTTGGGCTCGAAAGAGGAATCTAAGCTTTTTGAAGCTGCTGAGGCTATGGATGTAATGTGTTTGTACCAGTTGAGGTTATTCTCAAAAGTAACGCCGACAAGATTAAAAGACTCTTTGTTCTGCAGAACATTTTTGGCACCCCAATCCAAGACAAGTTTGAGGTCTGGTGAGAGAGACATCCGTATTGACCTATGCTTGGTTTCCAAATCAGGATTATTGAGTGGGTTAAGAAATTAAATGTTAGAGTGGAGGGTACTATCGTCAGCAAAACTATGAATGGGATTGATTGTTCCTCGCGCATTTGATGCGAACATTATTCTAATGAATACCCACACCGAATTTCCCGCGAATATACAAGGAAAGATACGAGGCATCAGTTTTTGTATTCTTTAATCAAAATAACTGCTCTTGGTTTGTTGCAATGTCAGTCTATATGGCGCAAGGTAGCAGAGAGAATCATCTTTGGTGCGGACTTAAAACCGACTAAGTGTTGCCGCGCCCTAACCCAAGAGTCCAGACAAGTTTATACAAGGCGAGATTTGTTGCGCGAGAAAGCTTTGCGCAATGCAATTCCGCATTAACAATAAATAATCGGATTTCTAATCTGACTCCAGGGTTTTTTAAAACTAAATATTGTTGGGTGAATCGCTCAGTAGTAAATAACTAAGAAACGACTGGACATCTGTTTCGTTATTAAAAATAAGTTTTGCGTGAATGTAGAAATATTTGTAAGATTTTCATTGGAGATGAAGAAATACCTACAATCAATGATCTCGTTTACTAACTATGCCTGTAAAAGGTACTTTGTTATATTTTTTTCAAAACAAAACAAACAAAAGAGAGACATTCCATTAAACATTTTAATTTTTTGGTATTTTTTATCATAAACTGCAAGGTTCAAAAAAAGCTTTAATGAAACATTTTTAAAGCCGATTAACTAAAAAAAAAACAACCTATGCTTTTAATAAATACATTTAATGAAAACAATTACGGTTACATAAAAAAACTTTTAGTATTTCAAGCATCCGATATTTTTAATATTGTTATTTAAAAAGTTAATTAACACATTTTAAATAAAATTTAGAGAGAAAAATATTAAAAAGGATTTCCGTGGTGGTAATTGTGCTCAAGCTCAAAAAAAAGGATGTTGCGGCAGTCAAAGGCCAAGTAATACATCTATAAGCTCCGCATGAACATACTCTTGGTTTAGTCCATTTTTTTATTTTATCCTTAAGGAAAAGGTGCAAAATAAAATATTTTTTTAAAAACATGAGATTTTTTTATTATAAAAGGATATGGCATTATTTTATTGTAAATTGCTCTGCCAAAAATCTTACGTTATAGCCTAGTAAAGGTCAAAAGAAAACTTTTTTACCCTTGCCAAAACTTTATAGCTCTACTGGGTGTATTCAAAAGTTGGGTCTAAAGTAACTTTAATTGACTTTTAACACCTCTATTAAAAATTATTGTCTATAGTTACTGAAAATTATTTAGACAATACGAAAAACAATAGAATAGTAGCAAACAAGCAGAAAATTGCCTAGGTATTAAGACCATACTTTAAAATATCTTAGACTACAGGGTGTACCAAAAAATAAGATAAAAAATTATAAAGTATGCAGTTTTTTTTGTTTAAACAGTGGTTTATTGGCATTAATTATAATATAATAATTATCAAAAAGGAAAAAAATAACCATTGCCACAACTTTCTAGCTGTACTGGGCGTATTCGAAAAGTGAATATTAATTTTTTACACCTCTATTAGAATTACTGTCTATACTGTCTAACCACAAGTAACCACAACTATTTAGATGAAACAAAAAAAATAGAATTCCACTTTCAGTTAGGTGTTTCCAAAAACTTTTCTGCATTTCCTGCCTATTGACATTTTTTTGAACAAAATTTAAAAAAAAAAACATGAAAAATTTTGTATCTAAGGCAATTTTATGTCCATCGACAAAGTCTGAGCCACTTATTATAAAATTAATTTTTTAAGATTTTTTGCTAAATAAAAAAAAAACATTAAAAATCTGACCTTTATCTAACCTATACCTAACTTTTTTTTTTTGTAAAATACTCACTTTCCAATAGTATATAAAGGAAAAGTTTAAATAACTTTTATATTTTTATTGGTAACTTAGTAGGGCTTTCAGACATGTTCACTATTTTAAAGAATGTAATAGAGGTGTTTGTTTGTAAAAGTTAAAAGGTTAGTTTCATTTTACATTGCTTAGGATAAAATGTTCCAGTCCCAAGGTTGATACTTTCGCAAAACGAAGTAACGAAGGCAAATTTCTTGTAAAAATACTATAAGAAAGTAAGCATTTTACTAACCAGTACGTTAATGTGGGTAAGATAGTTTTAGATAGATATAAAATTGGAAGTAATACCATTTTGACATATTTTTGAAAAAATTATCAATTTTGACAGGTAACAAATGTCATTTTAGCAAGTAAGTCTGCATTATTTTTGATCAAGTTTAAAACACAAACAAATTTAATAACAAAATAATTCTCATATGACGCGAACTTTTTAAAAGACGCTGTATAACAACCGACTACAACAAACGTCATGAACCTGTGGGGCGGACTTCCGATAAAAACATAACATAAATAATTCACGATAATTCGTCGAACCAAACCTACGAAGTAATGGTTGTTATAACGGGGATGCTTGTTTAAGTAAGGGTGTTATTGGTTCAACCCCTGTGATAACCCTCTTGCTTGCTTTACTTCCCGCCGCACACAATTTTAAAAATTCATGAAAATATTTAATATTAATAAAAATAATTGGAAAAATTAACAAGCTGGCTGCTGTAAACAGCGATTTATAAGTGTCGTTTTATACATGACAGACATAGGAAAAACATTTATGTATTATTTTTTTCTAGTCTGGTAGTTTAGGATAATAGGCAATACTGATTTAACTTAGGTAACAACATGAATTACTATTTTATCCAAAAAATTAAACCATTTCTAAGGTTGTTTGAAAGTTGGCACAGATTATGAAGGAACTGGCGTTGGCGCTGGCATTTGGTGTTAAAGTATTTACTTTACGTTCAGTCATTTATAAAACGGCGTCGACCTGCGTTGGCGCTGAACCTGACGTTCGAGATAATTTAAGTTCTACTTCGGCGCCAACGTTGACTCAGCGTTTTAAGTCTTACCTTACTTTTATTATATTTTTTGCCAATGCAGACCTAATACTATTCCCAACAGGCCAGGGAATTTTTTTTATTAATTGTACAACGTAAAACGAACGATGTTTAAGTGATAAGGATTATATAAAAATTTTAAATAGGGATGCTAAGCATTATGTTTTTTTTTTTATAAAAAATCATAAGACGTTTTTTGTTTTTATGTAAAAAAGGTGCAATTTTTCCCCAAAAGAATGGCACCTAGTTAATGCGTTCTTAAGTGAGCAATCCTTAATTACAAAAATTAAACCTATACAATTTCTAATTACATTCTTTAAAAAACTATATCGACTGCTATTTGTATGGTATTGTTTTTTTACTTGTGAACGAAATGGCGCCTGGTTATTGCATCGGAGGTGGTTTTTTTGTGGTGAGAATTTTCGTCAGCTAAAAAATTTTTGGACAAATTTTTATCAGATTGCACTTATATTTGTTTTCTAAGAATTTTTGATGCCACTGTCGAAAATCCTACACACACACTGGACTGGTTTTCTTGTTATTTCTGGTGTTGCTTGCTGTGGCTAAAGCTGCTTTAAACCGGACCAAATGTAAATTTTGTTTCTTTTCAGAATGCCGCCCAGCTACATGTATCAGTCTCCTTATCTGGCAGCTACAGCACCGGGCAGTCTAGTACCGTTACAAGCAACCCAATTGTCTCACGCAGCTGCTGTAGCTGCAGCAACATCACAATTCTACGAGTACCAGAATGCTGCTGTGGCAGCTGCCGCTGCAGCTGCGCCCTACACAGGACAGTACACAAATGGTTTTGATGCCTATACACCATATACTGGGGCTGCAAGTAAGTTACATCTGGGTATTATACGCATTAAGGATCTTTATACAGTGTGTCCCAAATTCGGCCTTTATGTGTTGCTATCTCGTTTAGTATACAAAGTAGGAAGATATTTAAATAGGTAAAGCTTTAAAGGATTTAATACTGATTCTCACTGTGCAGTTCAATTTAGTTCTGAAGGCATTAGCGACAAAGTGAAAATGGTCAAGTTTAATTTTTGATTGGGATTTATTTGTTGTAATCTTGAAATGTTTTAAACTATAACATTTATTAGGATTTTTTTTTGGCGACGAGCATTTTGCCCTTAATTTTTTATTCCTTTGTTTTTCACTTATAAAATAAAAGTTTCGATTTCTGTATGGCGGCCATCCTGATTTTTTTGATATCTAAATATCTCTTTAAATTCCCTTTTTACCACTTGCCACCAGTTGAAAAAATATTTTTTAACCATACATTTGGCAACGCTGCGCCGGCACAACGCTTTATCAATGCGCTTGGTGTCAATTTTCGTTATAATAAAGGTATGACGTAAGTGTGTATTTTGCAAACAACCATCTTAATATTTAAACAAAAAAATTGTTTTAGTAGAAACAATATTAAAAAAAAAACAAAAGATAGCAATTCGGTAATCTAAAGATTATGCGTGCTAACACAATTTTTTCCTGAATTTCTTACAAATTTATGTTTTGCTAACTGATAATTCATCTACCCAATGAACCCTTGGTTTCAAGCCTCTATTTATTTGCAAGATACATTTATTTAAAGCAGAGATTTTTTTCATTTTGTGAAATGTTATCAAATACCTACAGTTTTATGTTCGTAATGATCTTTTTAAAAACTGTTAATCTAATGAAACATTTTTGTAAAAATAATTGAAATAAGAAACTGGCGCATTTGAAAAAGGACACTTACCGCCCTTGAATAGTACGCAATAAGTTAACAAACTTTTTTTTTCAAAATTCCACAAAATGCGAAAAAATGTCGGTTTCAAATAAATGTCTCTTTCAAATAAATAACATAAAAATCAAGACTTGAAATTAAAGATTTATTGAGTAGATAAATTACCAGTAAGCAAACCAGAAGTTCGTAAGAAACACAACAAAAATTGTTATTACGCATTATCCTTGATATTCTCGAATTGTTATCTTTTGTTAAGTACGAAGTGGGGTATCAATGAAAAAGGAATTTAAAGGAGCTAGTTAAATATTAAAAAATAAAAGGTGGCCACCATACAAAAATCGAAAGTTTTGGTAAGTAACTGAAAAAGCAAAGACGGTTGGAATAAAAAATTGGTGGCAAAATGATCGTAGCCAAAAGTATCATAATAATGTCATAGTTTAAACCATATCAAAATTAAAACAAATTAATCACAAGCAAAAATTAAAATCAACAAACTTTACTTGTTTGCTTATATCTTCAAAACTAAATTTTCAAGAAAAAATTTAACTGCACTGTTAAAATCACCATTAAATCCTTTAAAACTTTTTCCATTAAAACTAGGGTCCGACCGAAACTGGTTTTCCGGCCGAAACCGAAACCGAAACTTACGTGGTCAAGTATAGAATTCCTTAAAATTATTTCGCATTAATTAGGACATGAAATGGAAACACAGTGTATTAATTTTGTTGTAATAATCATTTATTTTAATTTTATCTTTTAGGTACTTCTTATATAAAAATAATAATTACTAAAATTACGTGAACGACAACTTTCGAAATCAGTTTCGGTTTCGGCAAAAAAAGTTTCGGCCAATTTTGGCCGAAACCGAAACTGCCGCCGAAACTTGATTTTTGGCAGAAACTCGGCCGATACCGAAACCGAACTTTTGGTCGGACACTAATTAAAACATTTCTCTATCTTGTATAACCAACGAGATGGCAGTACATCTTGGCCAAATTTAGGTGTTTTTTAAAACGCTGGACAAAAAAACGGTAAAAATTTTTACCATCGGATTTTTTATCAGTTGTTTATTTATGTTTAAAGAGTACAAAAAGAATTAGGAAAAAAAAGTTAAAATTCAAAAAAGTACAGGCCCGCAAAGTGAAGACTAAAAAAAGCTACCCCCTGGTTGACACCATTTAACCCTCCTTGATAATCTGAAAAAAAAATCTTGGATATTTCTTAAAGAAAATGGGTTTAGTTTTCGTTTGACGAGAGCGATTTACAAAAAAAAAATTCGCAAAATGGCGCCCATGTAAAAAAAGAGTTTTTTTTTCCTCATTTTTTCAACTTCGGGACCTTTTTAAATATAGTAAAATTTTTTTAAAAGAAGTTCTCGTCAAACGGTAGCGACATATATTTAGAAGCTCTGTAAAACCCGTTCAAAGTTTAGAGTCTCGTTTAATATTTAATTGAATAAACTAATAACTAATAAATAATTATTTTTTTTTAATTAATATTTTTTTAAATTCGTTTAGAGGTATATTTTTAAAGTTCTTAAGTTTAAAATTACGCAAAAAAATCGATTTTAAAAAAATTCTAGACTAGAATACCCCTTTAATACAAAACATTACAAAAGTATTAATTTAAAAATAAATATAATTCAAAACATTAATTATCTATATAAAGTAAATATAAATTTCAAAATTGAGTAAAATAATATTCTTAGCATTTTTGTATATTTAACTGTTAAATTCAGTACACATTCCAAGTTTAATTTGCTCGGTATTATGTATTTTTGAAGCTTCCGAAATTTAATGCAATTTTGTATGTATGTAAAGCAAAATTTTAATATCAAATAAATTTCACCAAATTCGTAATTGAAACAGATTTTATTATATTTAAATAAACTTGCATATTTTCTCTTTTACAAGCAAAATATAACAAATATTACATTTTTCCTTAATGAACGCAAAAATATTGTATTACATGAAGCAAAATATTTAAAAAATTACTTACTTATTTTAAAAAATCTAGCATAGTTTGCCAGACAAAAAGAATTTTGTTTCTCTATTCTTATGTTCTTACATTAAAGCGGACAAAGCCATTATTTCTGAAACATAAAACTAACCCAAACAACCAAAATAAATTAAGGATTTTTATACTGTCCCAAAGAATCGGTACACCAAATGTGTTTTTTTGAAACTGCAAGATATTTTCTACACGCAGTTAAAAATATCTATAGATATAAACAAATTTATTTTATAGTCCGTCATTTTTCTTAATCTAATACCAAATACTGTTATTTTATTTATAATTTTCTGTATTAACATAACATGTTAAATTTCAGGTGCAGCTAATTACATGCCTTATACCTATGCAGCCTTGCCCCAAACCCCTGGGATCCCCACGGCGGCCACTACGACAGCTTTCCCGGGAATTCCGTATCAAGCTGCAGCTCAAGCTCCCACTCTACAAGAGGCAAGGTTGCAATAAAGCTCATTATAGTCTAGGAGATATCACAATATAAACATTACTGGCAAATTGGATATGTGTCAATTAGTTCTTAAGAATACGACATCATAATATAAACTAGCGTAAACATTTAAGTGAGTTATCTTAAAGGAAACAATTTTGGATTTCTATTTAAAATACAGTACCATGTGCTAATGACCATACGTGGTTAATGCATTTTTACTAGTGAATAAACACTAAAATATTTTTAATTCTAAATTAATCACGTTTTTTGAAAAAAAACATGCTTTTCTTTGATTGTATTTAATTTTTTTATACAAAACAAATACATCTAAAATTTTGAATGAAATGTTCAGAAAAACCCTTATACTTAAGTCCACTGTGTCATCTACCATATTTTATTAAGTTGGTATTTATGAATTATCCCAAAAGTTAAACCATGGGTCCATATAAGCCATAAGCATGGGTTTAAAAAAAAAGCAACTTAGTGTTACTAATGTTAACTTTCCACTGTATGTTTTAATATCTTACTCATATGTTCACACTTCTTAACTTTCTTAAGGACTATATTAATAAAACAATGAAGAATATAGGCAATTATATCGATATAAAATTGCTATTTTTATAAAGATATTTTACTTAAACAAAATGAATCCTAAAATAATGCATCATAAGTATGTACCAAAATTAATGATGTTTGTAGCATAGAAAAAAATACAAAAAGATCTGCAAAAAAATTAGACTTAGTAAATTTCCTTAACGATATTTCAATCAACAGATTTGTAATACCACTTGTTATTTTGTTAACCAAATGTATTTTTTAAAAATATTTAGCGACATCTAGTGGCAGGGAGCAATAGTGCTGATAAAACTGACCTATTGAAAAATTACTTTAAATAGGTAACAATATTTCCAACATTTACCCTAGTTTGTTTTACGTTTTGCGAACTGATCCAAGTTGTATTATTGGTCTATTGATTGGGTCATAGTTAAGATTCCTTATTTATTTGTTTAGTAAATAAATTCCAATAATAAGTTACCCAAAGTAATAAGGTAAAATGCTCAATAAATTTTAAAACAATAGACTTGATTGCGGCTCTTTTGCAGACTGTTTAGTTGTTGGATCTGCAAAAGGAAGTGCAATAGTTATATTCGATAATTTTTTAAAAGAATATTATCACAGATTATTTAGCGTTGCGCGCTTCAGATGCTCCAAAAAAATAAATGGGAGGTGTGATTTAAAAAAAAATCAACCTGTGGAAAGAATATAATATAATAAACTGTTTTTATTTGTTGTTAACATCATTTTAAAGCAAGTTAAAAATAGTGAAAAGTAAAAGTACTCTTTTATGTTTATGTATTTTTATAGTTTGGAAGTCTTCTTGCATGGAAATTATATTGTTGCAATTTTTTTGCATGCAATTTAATTTGGAATTTTTACACTTTAAAAGAAAGTTGCTGCTGCAATTTGTATTGACAATAAAGCTTACCATCTCATTCAAATTTGTTAGCAATTTATTTAAATTAATGACAAAATTCTATAATAATGCAGAAATGTATTTTTTCATTGTTATTTATAATTATAATAGAACCAATGCTTGTTGCTCAAGTTACATGTATCCTGTCAACATATTTTAAGGTTGGTACCCTAAAAATCATTAAAATGTTCACCTCAGTAGCCGGGCAGCTACAAAAGACAGCGCCTAACGTATTCTTTCTGCATTAAACAATAATTGCAGCAATTAAATATTAAAAAGTGTGCGTCCGCAGACAAAAAAATTGCAGCAAGAAAAAATTACCCCAAAAGATTTTTGAAACTGTAAAAACATAGAAGCCAGGTTAAAAGTTAGGCAATAGTAAAAGTACCAAAAAATGTTTGAATAGTTTTTTGTTTCTTGAACCTTTTGCATAACCAATAGTTTAATGTTATTTTAATTTTTATTTGATGAGGTTACCATCTGTAGCGCCTAGTGCTACTTAATCTGTGATATTTAGGCTAGTAGATATTATTTAAATTAATAATGTATAGTTCTAGTCGTCCCCTACGGCGGTTTAATATGCCCAATATCTTTTTAAAATATAAGTACTGCCAAGAATGTAAACGAAAAAGTTGTAAATGTCAAAAAATCATAAATAACCATACGGAAACAAAACAAAAAGATACATAAACCATGGCACTACGGTTAATATTACTTTGCTTAAAATTAAATAATAATAATAATAATAAAATAAAAAAACAATTGCTTTGTATTTTATCCGTGGAATGTAAGGTTTTGTCTTGCTATATGGCAAACATGTGTCTTCTTTAATAACTCGTCATACCAACATAATTTCTTGCAAGAAACTTGAACTCGAATGGGCACACTGCATCAAAAAGTTACTATGGAATTCCTAATTTTATAGTAACTTTTTGATGCATTTACACAACTTATGGAATTTTCGGAGTTTTTTCTGGCCAGTGGAGCAGAGAATTTCGCAAGAGATAATGCTGACGTGTGGAATTTAATTAGGAGTGTACTTAAGCATTTTTTAGATTAAGACAAACAATTTCCTGTCATCTTGGTAATACCCTGTGTTTTAAAAAGAAATGGTAATTATACCGCTGTATATTTATTATATTATTATAGTACTTAAATATTTACATTATAGATATTAATACTTTAATATATATGAATACATCTCAAATGTAATTGGTAAGTCAAAAAACTTACTTATTTGTTAATAGTTTCCTAAAATTGTGCTTAACTTAAACATTGGTTTACATTTTCACTTTTTTAAAGGCACTATATAATATGTATTATTCATTAAAGCCAATATTTTGTTACGTTACATTTATATTCGTTATAAAGTGTCTACCCGAACAAACTTATGACATGCGTTTTTGCATTGTTTCGCAAGAAATCCATCAAGTAAAATTTTCCTTACCAAGAAGGATTATTTAGTAGACCCTATATAATCGAAATAATCGTGCTTATTTCTAATATAACATGTACAGGATCTGCAAAACAGTCTGCACCCTATGGTTTCTACAATATTAATATTGGTAAAATTAAAATTTTTTCTCAGGGCAAGAATTTGCGTTAAATGAAAGGTTTTTTTAAAAATAAACTTATTAGAAAGTTTAACTTTTCATAAACTTATCTTTAAATAAATCTTTATTTGTTTAAATAACTATTTCATATTTCATATTTGTTCCTTGTATTCTTGCATAAATTTTCACCAGCCAAGTTTTTCAATAATAGGTATAAGTCAAATAAAAACTTTTAAGTATAATAAAATTGTTAGTTAAACTTTATTTTAAATTTAATTTTTTTAGGTTAATAGACTTTTAAAAACAGACGTGTAGTTGCCATGCAGCTGACTATTTTGCAAATGCCGTACCTGTCTAGGAATTTAAACATAATAAAATCAAAAATGTGCATTCAGTGCCTTGATTCGTAACTAAAAATAATAGTTTTACCCTTTAAAGTTTAAATAGTGTAAAGGGTGTCACTAGTCACTACATCGCTTTCACCCTTAATATATTCTTCTATTTAATCAAATTGAAAAATTCTATCTCTTTATTGTATAGCCAAATGTATAAAAATATAGACCTCTATAAAGCGCAAATGTTAAAAGACTCTGTAGGTTTAAAAGATTTCTCTTATAGACATTTATATCATTAGTTACCTAATTATACAATCACAAATCTTAGACTGCAGCAGCAATACATGAAAACTAAAAATATTTTCTTTTAAAACTAATAAAATAGGTAGCCTACAATTTTTATATATATTTTATTATTTTAGGAATGAAAGGGAACTTAAATATATCAATTAAACCAAGTTGCCTCCTACTGAAAATTTTATAATTACCCAGAAAATTACTTTAAGCTATCAAACCCCGGCAATTAAGTGACGAATTGGTAATTTCTCTTATGAGAAAGGTAATAAATAAAATTCTAAGACTAAAAGGGCCTATTTAAGGGTTTTGCGCTCTATAATATATCTTTCCGTCCACTAAATAAAACGATCTATTTTCTCGCCTTTCTGAAGTTTTCAACATAAGACTATTTCTCTTCTTTTCTAGGTCAATTTTAAAAAAATGGTTGTGGAATTAATTATTGATGTTACTTGGTATTGTGAAAATGTAAATAAGTAAATGTGTAATTTATTTATAGTAATAATTTTATAATCTTAATTTTCTTGCGAAAAAGTTCCCAAAACTTTAAAATCTAGAATATTTTGAAAATTTGGAAAATCACCCATTAGATCTTAATAAACTTTGGTACCTGTGAGTAAAAATGTGTGACAAGTTCCATAATTGTATTCGCCTTGTTGCTTGTCTTTTTTCCAGCCTTAACATACTGGTGGGCTTTAAACTGAACTACCTTGTATGCATTAATCATATTTTTAAATGAAAATTATGTTCGATATCCTAAGCCTTGAGAGTTTTTGAAATATTGACATTTCAAAAGCTTATTTCAGAAAAAAAAAATGCCCTAAAAAAGAGTAATTGTGAATAATTGTAAAAAGTATTGTAAATAAAATTAACAAATTACTAAAGCTACAAGAAAGTGAGAAATATGCGACAATGCAACACCACCTAAAATTTTACTGTCACAACTTTTTACCTACCGGTACTAAACTTAAAAATATACAGGAAGTCGCGACAACTTATAAACGTTTACCAACAAATCAAAATTATTGTGTCAGTATAAAAAATCTTAGTGATACGTTTTATTAAAGTATAAGGAA
The DNA here is from genome assembly GCA_019359885.1 of Listronotus oregonensis. NCBI lineage: Eukaryota > Metazoa > Arthropoda > Insecta > Coleoptera > Curculionidae > Listronotus > Listronotus oregonensis. The sequence goes on from JAHBCN010000011.1 coordinate 318,742, forward strand.
CTTTTTTAGCCGGCCATGTATTTATGTATACTTCTTATTTATAATGGCGTATAGTTTAACTTATGCCCTTATTATAATTTTCGTTCGTTTTTTTTTTGTTAGAGCGGCTTTGCCGCTTATTTTTTAATCTAATCTGTATCACGATTAACTAAAGTGCAGGTTTCCATCATGACAAATTGTTATTTTTCAATTTAAAATTATTTTTTACTTAAAATATTTTACAAAATGTAACTCTTCAGTTAAATACATATTATTTATAATTATTTGGGTGTTTTATTTTACCAATATTTTCTTTATTAAAATTGTATATTAGATTTCGTAAAGCAAGAAACTATTCAAATCTGTGTTTATGTCACGACAGAGCTGCAAAAAAATAATTATAATAATAAATGTTTCCAGTCCAACTACCACCTCATTTAATTAATTAAAATATTCTATTCATGTCAATATAAAGTACAGTGGCGTAGCTATGTAACCAAAGGCCCTGGGGCAAATAGGTAACTGGAGCCGTATCTATATCAAAGATAATACTACTACGGATAGATGGTTCATTTAAATGGGGCCCTCTGAATCAGTTCGGAGATATCAATGCTTCCGTAAATGCGAATAAAATTAAGTCGGTAACCCCTTGCCCCAGCGAAACGAGGTAACGAAACCATGTGCGCCGTTGCCAATGTCTTCGTCGCTTGTACCTTATTCGGAAAATACGAAGTAGCGAAAGCGGGCGGCTAAACGGGTTGTGTGGCTTTCAGTCGCGTTTCATCACACCAATAGTAAAAGGGCCTGCCGGCAACACTGTTTAACTTTCGTTCAAGGATTGAAATGCATAGCGCGAAAATAACTCCGATGGATGATCGGCTCGCGTTAGCCAAAGTCCATTAGGGGTATCAAAAATATAGCATTGAATGGTTTATCTTATCCGTAGTAGTATTATCTTTGTCTATATCTACTAGTTCAAATACAAATACTTTGAAGGTTCAAAGCTACCTAATTTTAAGCTCTTTATCGCCAGGTGTAGTGCAGTGTAATGCAGTAGATAATGTTTAAATAGAAATAACACAATTAATAGCAAACACTAAAAACATCTACTTTGCAATATGTTAGAAGTTTCGATTAGATATAAATTTATTAAAAATATTAATTTTTAAATCGTTCTAATTATGGTGATCCTTTTAATTTTAGTTTATTAAAAAATATTGATTAGCAACATAGTCAGTTATAAAATATTTTATTCTAAAAACATATAAATATTTTTGGTATATTGGTTATTTAAAACAAAATTACTTTTCTCCTATAAATTAAGAATAATGTGGGTCACAAATTAATAAAAAAAGACAAAAACTGGGGATACTTCTTATTATATACGGTACACAAAAAATAACATAAAATATTAGATATAAGGCAAAATAAAAAATTATCTACTTATTCCTAAGATAATAAACAGTGTCCATAAAGTCCGCATCAAATGGGAAAATTTTCCCCAATTAATTCGGGTAATTTTTTTTTGCCAAAAGTTTTGTTTGAAAAAATAATGCAAAATAATGTATACAGGGTGCCACAGATTTCCGAGAGCATGCACGGGGATCCCGGATACCGTAAGAGATATGAAGTCGGTTAAGTCTATGGCAAAGTTGTGTATTTACGTAAGTAACCATATCCACTTTAGAAAGTTGCGGCTAATTCCGAGTAATTTCTCGAGATATTCAAAAAAACGAGAAATTTGCCGATTTTCGTTTTTATTTTTCTGACGTTATTTAAAAGAGATATGGAAAAACAAAAGATACTTTCTCGTGGTCACTTTTTAAGCTCTACAAAAACAGTTAAGAGATTTTCCGCACGACGTTTCGTTTTCGTTACCCCATCATCAACTTTATTTTTTTAAATACGGACCTGGTTTTTTTATTTCATTTTTTTGAACCCCTTATTATTCCAATAACAAAAATGTATAACACTTAATATTTTTTAACAAATATGAAACGCCCCTATAAGAAATGTTGTGCGTTCCTTGTCTAACTCATTGTCTCTTATGAAAAATATGTTTATTTAACAGAAAAATATTAAGTGTTATACATCATTGTAATTGGGATTATAAGAGCTTCAAAAAAAATGCAATGAACAATTGAGTGCCGTATTTAAAAAAATAAAGTTGACGAAAACGAAACGTCGTACCAAAAATCTCTCAACGGTGTTTTGTAGAGTGGCCATGAAAAATTGTCTTTTATTTTTCCATATCTCTTTAAATAACGTCAGAAAAAAAAAATAAAAATGAAATCGGCAAATTTCGGTTTTTTCCGGATATCTCCGGAAGTACTCGGAATTTTACAACTTTCTAAACGGCATGTTGTTAGGCACCTAAATGCGCAACTTTTCAATAATTTAACCGACTTTGTATCTCTTCCGGTTTCCAAGATTCCCATGCATGTACTTGAATCTGTGGCACCCTGTATAAGGATGATCACGTGACTTTTTTTAGATGTCAAATTTGTTGTTTTTTTTTTCAAAAAATCGCAAAATGAAGCATTATCTTTCAAAATTTCGAAAAATTGTATTGGCATGTTGCAAAATATATTTTGGGGACAGCTAAATTGGATTGCAGCGCTCGCTGTGGTCAAATTCTTCGATAAATCATACACCCAACTATCCATGGATATGTCTTCATCCCTAAAAGTTAATTAAATTAAAAAAATAAATACGTGAAAACCTTTAGAAAACTTTTGCTGATTTTTTTGTAAGACCATATTAATTACACATACCCTTTCACTTTCCTAGAGTCTCAAGTAAAAGTGGAGTCAGAGCTAAAAAATACAGTTATATTAATTAAGTTAAAAAATGAATAGGTCAAAAGATGTACTTGTTTTAAACATAAAAGCTCAAACGTTATTAGATGGACCTACACCAAAAAATGATGTGTTTTTTAAATCAAGAACCAAAGTTTACGAAGATTCGTAAATATAAAAAACAACGTTAACAATAATTTGAATGTATTAGTCTATAATAATTACCTTCCATCAACAGATTGATTGTCAAATATATGATGTAAAATTTTTGGGATGGCTCCAGGTCTTAAATATTCGCTATTGTTTGCCTTAATCAAAATCTCCTGTGGATCAAAATGGTCTGAGCATAGCACAGGGTGCTTTGGTAAATGTCCCTCTTCAATTCCCACAAGAGAAAACCAAATGTTTCTTGTTATTGGATCTGAGGGAAACCTAAAATATTAGAAAATCCTTTTGTATAATGTATAATTTTTCCCACAATATTATAAACCTACTCACAAACTAATAAATTCGATAATATTCTAATAAAAATAAGTACAATGCATAAATAACCTTTGGTCAAGTTACTTTCCTTCAGGCTATGTAAATTCACGTCACTGACCTTTGGTAAAAACATCAAACTAGCAAACAGAAACTCTAACTTTACCTATGAAAAGACACATCTTCGTGTAAATAGTTCTCAATTTTTTATACAAAACACATTCACGCACCTTTTTAGAAGTTTTTTAATATAAGTTTTGTAAATAGTTTTACCAGATAGTTTTAATAAAAACACCACAAAACACTTAAAACAAATCCAGGGCAACGTCGCACTACACCTAATCAGGTTCATTCCATTATTTAATCAACGGACCGGTTGTAAAATTCCCTACGCTAGCAAAGTTGAAGCGGCATTGCCATATTCCGCCTGCGAAATTCCTTTGCGTAGGCGAAAATGTAGCAATGCGAAACGTATTAAACCAAATAAAAATAAATAAAAAATGGTTTATGTAGCAAAATTATCTTTAAATTATTTATTTTTTAAAGCCAAATCTAGTAATCTATTTATTTTTATGCCCATTTTTTAATATAAATATAGAACTTAAAGGCAATTTTATTTAGAAATGTTTAAATTCACTTCAAGATGGCAACATATTTTATCGATTTTAGTTAAGCGATACGTCCATAGAAAAATGAAACAAAAGTTTGTTTCATTTTTCTATGGATACGTCCTTTTCCAATGTCTGACCGTAAGTTCGTGTTTATCGTGGGGGATTTGGTATGTCTACATTATGTAGCACTAAAAGTAAACCCTAACGTAATCTAGAAAATTGTTTGTACAGAGTTTGCCCGAATAAATTAAATAAATTAATGACTTACAATATTAATACTGGCTTCAATTAAAGTAATTACCTGGAATAAAACTTCTATGAAATTCAGAGTGCACTGGGTTCAAAAACTGGATAAATAAAATCGAAAGTGTAACCTGCTTTGAGATGTTTTGTAGGGAAGACAAAATTGTATTTACCTTTGGAATTTGTACACAACATACTTGATATATGTACTGTCATACTCATAATTATTAATGCACTTATTAAAATAATGTTCTATTTTGAAGTACAATAATTTTCTAATTATTGTTTCCATGTTTTAACAATTTCATGCCAAGTTATGTTTTATTTTTTATTTTGTGACGATTGCTAAGGAAGGATATGTAAACTTCTTCTCGTAATTTATGATGCAGGATAGTTCGTTAGAGGCACTCCCATGAGCTTGGGGCCCCGGTGCACTGCATCGCCTTGCCCTCCGATAGCTACACCACTGCTTAAGTGTCTCATAGGGTGAAGCGAATCATATCGTTACTCCGAAAAAAGAATGAGTCGAAAAATGCGATTTTTAAATTGCTCATGAAAAAAATCAGATAAAAAATGTCAAAGAATACCCTAGAAAAGTGACAGTATACCTACCCAATTTGCCGCTGACGGCCTTATTTTTTTTTTCCTTACTGCCATTCTATTGTCGCCTCCACACGAAAAGCCCTACACTTACTTATGACAAGATTTGACTACTTAAGACAAAATTAGATGTTATTCATATAGGTTTTTATATTGGAAAAGTGACTCTTGCTATTGGGATTTTTTTTAATCTAAGTTCCAAGTAACCTGATAATCGTGTAAAAAGAAAAAGACAGAAGACAAAAAATACATGCTTCCTTTTTCTTTAGCTTAAAATTTCAATATTTTAAAAAGCATAATGGGGTTAACCACTCCTTTTGTAAAAATATTTTATGAATATTTCTGTACTATTCTAGGTCTATACAAAGTTGTGCTTTTCTTCTCTATGAAGGCAACATAGATAATATATTCTCTGAATTATCCACGATTAGTTTCTTTTTAAACGTCTTTGCAAGCTTCATAATACTAGTCAAGTGTATCCCGGTTAACACAGAATAAAAGTAAATACTGGAAAATAATATATTTTTTATCAAATTTCAATACAAAATGTGACCAAAAAGTCTCTAACGAAATTTTCTCACTAAAGCTTACACCTCGTATATTTTAAAACATATTCAGTAACCACATGGACTTAACAAACAATTTTTTACATGCATTTTGTTTGCTCCCTTTCAAAAAATATAACCCACAGACAAAATAACAGGCACACCAGCGTTTAACTAGAACATAGTATCAAAATTAAATAATAAACTAATAATATAAATCATGTTTTCGAATACAGCATTTCAGTTAAATGCTTTCTAAACTTATTTATTCACAAAATAACATAATATGACTGCAGATTGGAAATATAAAATAAACATATTAAAATTAAAGAATATATATATATATATATATATATATATATATATATATATATATATATATATATATATATATATATATATATATATATATATATATATATATATATCTTCGGAAAAGAAATAACAATATTAAAATCAACAATTAAAACGTTTTAAACTCACACAAAATCAGATACATATTAAAATTAATGTAAACAGGATGCCTACCTTGGAGTTTTTTAAGACATTGTTATTAATAAAAGAATATTGAATTTGTGTCTATCTTGTTTACAGTTTATTTTTTTTATTTTTTATTTTTTTCATAAAACAAACTAAAGCAGATAAAGTATAATCTTTATATATACACATATATATATATATATATATATATATATATATATATATATATATATATATATATATATATATATATAAAGTCTATATATATATATATATATATATATATATATATATATATATATATATATATATATATATATATATATATATATATATATATATATATATATATATATATATATATATATATATATATATATATATATATATATATATATATAACGCATATGAAGCCAATAATAAAATTCTTGCACTCGGAAAAGTGTTTTTCTTAAACGAAAATGAACCATAGTAGGTGGATTATGACAATTTTCCAAAATTTTGACCCTGTGGGTCTTAGGAATCAAAAGTTTCCACTCTCTTTGATTAGAAGGATAATATGAGTTCGCTGAAATCAATTTATAAATTATTTGATTTTTAACCTTCCACCACCGCTTAATACTGCCACTGAGGATATTTTTCTGGAGATTTCTAAATTTTGTCACGCAGGGATGAATACCACTGGTCAACTTGATCGACATTAAAAGTCATAATTAAAAGTTTACCAAGAGTGTGAGAAGTAGAGGCATTAACTTCCTCTGAAGTGACAGATATAGGTAACGAATAAGTTATGCGACTAAGCGCATCAGGTACCACATTAAGCTTGCCTTTTCCGTGCTCCAAATGAAAAGAATGCTGTCTTAATTTTACTAACCACCGAGAAAGCCTACCAGAACGACTCTTCAAATAATTTAACCAAAGCAAACTACATACACAATGTGCAGTTTACATATTACAAATAAGTAAATAATTTACAAAAATGGAACAGAGTTAACGCGGTAATTTCGCTAAGCTGGAGCAAAATTAGCCATGTTAATAACGAATTTATGATTGATTTCTTTCAAAATTATCCACTATCGATTTTAAAATCAGTTGAAAGAAAAGTAGGAAATCCGTCCACGATAATAGTATTAAAAACAAAATTTTTGACAACCGATTTCACATGTAAGAGTTGGTTATGGGCCTGAAGATCAAATGTTTTGTTTTTACCTTTTTTTTGTAAGATTTTTTTTAACATAAAATAAAACTTACTAGTTCTCTTTCGGACACCTAAACATCGAGTAACTACTCACTTAAAAACACGTTAAAGCAAATTAAACACTTTTGGGCAATAATTAAACTGTTTACATAAATATATTATTTCATTCAATTTTTAAAGTTCACAGTTCTCTGTAGTCAATAATCGATACTGTCTACAGAGCAATACAACACAGACACTTTAATAAAACTATACCTACAGTTGTCTAAAACCTCTTATAAAAAATTTCGTAACTCGTATGCTCAAGAGGAAGAGAAATTCCGCTCTATATATTTCCGAAAGGTATATGTATTCTATACGTTCTATACGTCAGTGCCAGTGACCAAAACCACAGCACGAGGGCAAACTAGGGAATGGATCCGAAACAAACACGAGAAATACTGGTCCAGCATCAGTAGAATAAGACATGAAAAAGGCTTCATGAAGGGCCCATCCAAAAGAACGAAGGAAGATTTACATAGACAAAGTAGGGAAAAACTTCGCATAACAGTAGGGCTACTAACAGGACACGATAACCCAGAAGGACACCTACACAAAATAAGCTCATACAATGGGGACCCAAGTTGCAGAATGTGCGACAAGGCGGAAAAAACAGTTTACCATATCCTGTGCGAATGTAAAGGGTTGGGTTACAAAAGACAGGCATTATTTATTTAAATGTGGAATATATCAACCAACCAGTCTCGGGGTTATACAGACTTGTAGAAGAAACAAGACTAATGGGAGGATTGGTATAAAAATAATGGGAGATTATGCACAAAAAGCCCAAGAGGCTGCGCTGCCTTCGGTAGTAAATCAAGACGCCTCCCTGGAAAGAAAAAAAAAAGAAGAAGAAGAAGATACGTCAGTGCCAATAGGCCTTTTCATCATGTGACAAGCGCAAGCGCAGTCGCCATGTTGAAATGGCGGCAATTCAAAAGTTTCGTACTGTTTTGATCGACAATGGCTGGGAATGCAGTATTATATCCCCAATTAAATCATTTATTGGAAAAACTCGTTAATGGTGCTTCACTAATTTATAATTCAGTTGAAGCCCATAATTGTACGCCATTAAAAAGGTAGCTTAAATGTCATGGACGTCTTTAAAAAGGAAAAAGAAGTGAGCTGATTGAGAGGTTAGGCATCATTACTTCTTTACTATACAAAAAGTATCTATAATTTTATTCTAATTAGGCCTACCGCATATATACAATTGTTATATTGATTAAAATGTATTGTATTTAAATGATTTATAGCGTGTATCACTCTTACATACTCCATAACAACACCGCTACTTCGTTCCTTTTCGTACTGATATGATTATAATGATCGATTAAAAAAACCTATTTGCTAATTAAGGGACTTTTTTCTTTATTTTCTTATTTCTTTCCTTCAATAACTATACTTTCTTTAGTATTTTTTTTATTTTAAATATGTGTTTACAGGCCCTTTAACATGCTTGTTTACAAAAAACAGTACGAAAAAATGGCCGATACTGACGCATGCGCACAAAAAAAAAATTGCGATGAAAAGGCCTATTAGGTATTATCATTCAGTCAGGTAACCGGTTTCTAACTGGTGACCTTCGTAAAATCCAATTTGAGCTGACTAGTTTGTAATTTCTGTGAAAGTGTGGGGCTGTTTCCTTCTTGTCCCCGCAAAGCCTATATGTTGTGGAACCGTTATGTATACGCATTTTCTGCAAGATGACAGTGGCCTGTTAGAAGTCCTACTACTTTCCTGAACTGAGCGCCCCATAAGGAAGACCTCAGCTATTAGTTTCTTGAAATGGTTAGTTGCGGTTAGTTGTGGTTAGTGTGGTTATAAGAAGGACCTCAGCTATTAGTTTCATGAAATGGTTGCCTAGCGTTGTTTTTGCATGTCATTGACCAGGTGATACAGGCTAACAATCCAGATCTTGTTTTGAAGACAATTGTTGCTTTCATCGCCTGTTTTGATAGTCCAATGACTGTCTCTGGGCAGTGCAAAACGACCTTTTACCCACTCTGACCATTTTTTTGATTTTTAATAAATGACTTTAGCCAGATTACAAGAAGCCACCATCAAGGCATGCTCTTTAATGCAATTTTTTTTTAAGGTTTAAATTAGTAAGTCATCATTCCCCCAGTTTAGTGTCGTCAAAAATGGAATATTAATAAGAGTATCAATAGGCACTTAATACGTCATAAACAAATCGTTTCAGCTTTTTTAAATCATCCTAGATTATTTAAACCTCTTGATAGTGTGCACAGTTAAACCAATAGAGCTTTCGTGTCGTTTAAGTAGGCTACGGTTTTCCTGTACTCATAATAATAGTTTACTATTTCTTCTGGAAATTGGTTAATGATTTTATAAATAAGTCCGCCTCTATTGTTGCAGTTCACACGCAGACCATGAAATATGTATAAAAAAGGGGAAAGTGATAAGTTTTGGCGCCTTCCCTAGTTTAAAGTAACTTAAATACAGGGCTGTACGTAACATATTTCAAGACAATGATGTTATAAGGAATATAACATTTTTATACTTATAATTAAAATAATGAGTATAAAATGTTTAATTATAAGGTACATGCTTCACGCACCGTCTGTCACTACAATTTAGCTGACTGCGATGGTCTTAAAGATTTTTATGCCACCTACCCTTTGGATCCTACCTACTTTTCTTTTCACGATCCCTTCCAAATTTGTAAACCGAAATAATTTAACTGGGCTTTAAGACATATGTTCCTCATAACAAAAAGAACCTTAAACATTTAATTCACAAACCGTGGTGTGCTAAATACTAAAGCCAAAGTTTTAAAAGTTCAAGCGCACAAAAAGTTTATTTAAAATCCTTGTTCTGAAACTCGACACGCTAGCATCGAAGTAAGAAACGAATACAATCAAACTATTTTAGAGTTTAAAGACTGTTTTAACAATCGCATAAAAAATGTCCTTCTTGCTTAAATGGCAGTAAATCCTTATGGTCCTTTAATAAAAACAGTCAAAACTGTTGTTATAATTTTTTAACCTTTAAAGATAAAATTATTTCAACTGCTAAAGAAAAAGTCCAACTATTTGCTAAACAATTTGCTGCCAACTCTACCCTCGATTCTCCCGTTAATCTGCCTCTTCCACAAGTTGCTTTAGTTCCTTATAAAATGTCCGAAATCGTATTTTAGGTCAAGAAATCCTCTGGGCTAGATGGCATACCAGCACAGATTTAAAAAATATGCGCCTTTCCTAACCTGTCCCCAAGGAAGCATCTAAAACTCTCCCTTCTAATTATAAACCTTTATGTCTTCCTCTTCTTACAGTTGGTTACCAGATAATAAACAAATGCATTAATTTTCAAATTTTAAAGTATTTGAAAAAGCACAAAATTATACATAAGAGACAGTATCGATTCCGTTACAAAAGATCTATGGATTCATGCCATAATTCCAAAAGATCCATGGCCTGATCGGTCCTAAACAAACTTCCATCCTGTGGGCTTCTACTCGTTTTCTCTGCAGTGGGTTCTTATTTGCAAATGTACATGGTGTGCCTGTGTTTCCTTAGTGTACGGTGTCCGGTTAGAAGTATTATTACTATCTTTATCTGATTTCCATTTAACTTTATTGCCTAAGAAAACTCACCAGATTTATGAAGTCTTGTAAACAGAGCTGGGTAAGAATCGAATCCTTTTGGAATCGAATCCATGAATCGATTCCTTTCTACGGATCCGATGGCTGAAATCGATTAGTTTTTAAAAATAGGATCCGTAATCCGGATTCGTTATATAATTGTAAAATGATCCGGAATCCATTCCCTTTTAAAAGGATCTGATTCCAAAAGGAATCGATTCCTTATATTTCTTATTTAAGACAAATCGTTTATAAATGCCAAAATCCGCCATTTTGAAAACGTCATTATAAGTTTTCAAATTTTGACCTGAGATGATTAATTTCCAGATTTTGACCTAGCACCCTTAAAAACGCTTAAATTCTGAATCTGTGCAATTTTAAATTTTTAAACAGAGAAATTATTAAACGATACTTGTAAAACTTTCTGTAAAGTAACAATAAGATGTCCTATTTGTAAGTTTCTTAAGGTTTCCTCAAGAATCACAGTTAAAAACCTTATGAAGATCTAGCGTCGCAAGTTTTGGAATACAGTTCAAAAAAATGTTCCATTTAAGGGTGATGTTGTTCTTAGAAATAACATATTTAAATTTAAAAAATATTTACCAGAAACTAATTTGGCCAAGAGTTACAGCACTTCAAAATAAGGCTAAAATTATATCTCACGGCTCGGGCTCCGTGCTAAAATCTTTGACGCTTGATTTATCATCTGGATTATGTGGTACCATTTGTATCGTAGTTACCATTTGTAAGTATAAAAACTAAAGATTACCCGGATTCGTGGTCCGATAAATTGTAATCGATTATATGAATTCGATTCATTTTTCCATTAAAAAGGAATCATGATTCGTATTAGTAATTCGATCCTTTACAAGGATTCGAATTCGTAAATCGATTCCTTTTTTGAAGGATCCGTCCCAGCTCTGCTCGTAAATAATTCCAAACCAACCTTGACATCTTGTGATGCTAAAGCTAACTATTCGAACGAACTGTAGGTATTCCTTCTTAAATTCTGTCCCAGATAATACCATAGTATGCCATATTTTTTATTGGCACATCCTCATTTTTCAACAGTTATTAGTAACTGTAAACTGGTTCAAATTTATCCGAATAATACTAAGATATATAATGGTATTTTATAGAAAAGTGCGACATATTGTATAATATGACAAATTTTATTAATAAAACTAAAATTACATAAATTTACCCGGAAACGTAGGCATAGAGTAGATAAAAAGATAGCATTAAATTACTGGACATAGAACGTGAATATGTCCTTCGTAGTGTTCATGCATTATCTTTATTTTATATCTAAATATGACACGAACTTGGGGTATAAAATATTGACCGCTGAACAATTTACCAGACAATAAACTCTTTAGCGTTTACTGGAAGATATCGTTAAAATATTTGTTTCTAAAGAAAACTTAGGAGAATAGGCCCCTGGCACATATGTTTTTTTATTGACTAAAAATAACCCTTTAGGGGACATTTAAGTATTACGTAAGCACTATAGGTGGGTGGGGGTCTTTGTTTTGCTTATTTTTAATGACATGGGGGGTGGGGGGGGTCTAAAAGATAATTACGTCAGCAGTAGTCATTTACATTTTTACACATATGACAACTCACATATTGTCTATGCTTGAAAGTGAGACGCATTTTCGGGGATTTCCACAAATTTAAAAAAAAATGCATATACCAATGTTTACGTAAGCATGAAAGGGGGGTAAGAGCTATCCTTACTTTTGCTGCCAGGGGGGAGGGTAGGGGGTCCTTGCACATAAAGTTAGTGCTTCGGCCATCGGTGTGGACTAAAACAGGGCCAGATTTAATTGTTTGCCGCCCATAGGCTAATATATTGTTTCCGCCCTAATATGTCAATATTTTTTGGATATCAGAACGAAATTTAGCAATAAAACAGTGTAAACTTTACTAGTAATTTTTATAAAAATTTAATAAAGAAATTTAACAAAACTAAATCATACAGAAAATAAGAAAATTAAATATATTTTTTTAAACAAACAAATTTCATAATATAAAAACAAAATATAAATTAATATGGTAAAACAAATAAGTCTTTTTTGAACTCTGGGTAATCTTCTCGAAAGTTGTATCCTCTTCGATTTTGACCAAATTTGGTATACGAGGTTTTATGGGGGCGTTGATTACATATTTAAAAAAAAAATGGCTACGTTTCGTTTTCGAGATATTCATCATCAAAGTTGAAAATCAAACTAACCTTATTTACACTATTTGTCCTCCTTTTTGCACAGAATTCTTGATTTTTACACTAAATCACAATATCTCACAAACACTTGTTTTTATATTTATTTTACACCTTTTTCCATTTAATAACAAATCTCCACTTTCACACACCGCAACGTGGTCGCAACAATGTATAAATTAGGGATTTTATAAGCAAATATGTCCGCTGCCTTTAAAGTTGGATGTTCGCAATTTAATGGAAAAAAGGTGTGTGTAAAATAAATAAAAATACAGGGTTTTAAAAGGTGTGTAATATTTTTTCAGATTCGCAAAAAACCCCGTATACCAAATTTGCTCAGAATCGGAGAGGAGGCAACTTTCGAAACAAATACCGAATTATGTATTATTTAATTATAAGCAAAACCCTATACTGACATTTTTCTTCGAACCTTTTTTTTTGCAAATTCATTAATTATATCAATAATATTTAACATTACATTTTTTTTAATTTATCGTAAATTTGCCGCCAATAATATTTGCCGCCCTAGGCTTCAGCCTACTCAGCCCTTACGTAAATCCACCCCTGGACTAAAATAGTCAATGTTTTCAGTTTATTTTTGAGAAATTTCTTGGATTAAGTACTAAGAAATTAAGAGCAGGCATTTTTGATGAACCTCAAATACGCAATGAATTAAAGATTTCACTAATTTTAGTGCTTCTATGACTGAAACTAGAACGACTTGCGTGTAAATCTTTTGCACCGGTTATACAAAAATTTCTTAAAAATTACAATGCTGACAACTATGAATATAAAATTAGTTGAAGAAATGCTTAACTTCAAGAATGTAGATCATTATATGAGCATAAAAATGAATCTCCACAGACATAGAGATTAATTTCAACATAATTTAGGAGATTATAGCGAAGAACAAGGAGAACTCTATTATCATGCCAGATATAAAGACAATGGAGAATATGTATCCATATAGCCGATTATTGCTGGGGAATTATGCCCTAGACAATTTCACTGGAGAAAACCATCTATCGGACAATTTCTTGATGTATAATGTTAAAATAACTCTATTATTCTGCAAAAATGCAATTTTTTCCATTTCGTTAACTAAAGCTGATACAAAAAATCATAGTGAATACTGTTACCACATTTATTACTTAAAACCGGTTGGAGACTCATTACTTATTGAAACGTTGTGTATTAATTAACAAGTAAATACATTAAACGTCCAAGATTTTACTGTTATTGAAACCATAACATTGTCTAACACTTTCGACGAAATTTAACAGTTTATTGTAAAATTCAGAACCAGGCTTATATTTAATTTAATCCACGTTAAACTGTAGGTTCTGCCTAAATGAATTTACATAGACATTAACTGGGGGTAGTTCAGTAGTATCAGTTATTTGTATAACCGCCGTAGTGGCACTACCGCGTTGTCTAAAAGGTAGTATGTAAGCATGCAGTAAGTAACTGCAATATCTGAATTTTCGGTACTTCCAATCTTTCAAAAATGTATGTACCTCTGTATGTGAGATAAGCGAGCAAATACTTTCTTATACCTATATATTGTGACAAAGAAGGGTAAACATCTAGTATTTATAATCTTTTTTTAATAATATTTTGCCAGTGTATTTATTTTCAGCCTTATATTTGTGACCTATCGTGCCGGGTTTAAAGACTGTTTTTGGACCTGTCCAATTGAAATTTTACGAATTTTTGCTTACATTTATGCCACCATTAAAAAAATTGGTTTCAAAATGCTTTATTTCAACAAAAAATATGCCTTAAGTGCGCAGACTTAGCAGGAACGTGAATACTCAGTGTTTAGAATGTTTAAGGAGCACGGGCCCACCAACCAATAGGGGCCCGCGGACCCATCAACATTTAGTGGCCCAGTTATTCCAAAAGGGCACAGTTATTATTTTTTGCGAGTAAAAAAATTAACATACAAAATTCTGCTCTTGCAGAATGTATATATTTTATATACTGACAGTGACGCACTAGTTATCAGCTGTATTGCCTTTTTATACGTGAAACTAATAAGCAAGTGTTTCAAAACACTAGAATCTTGGACTTCCATTGTCTTTATTTGTTATTTGTTACACAATGTTTCAGTTATGATGTATCTTCAACCATAAGCAAGTGCTCGGTGCAGTATTGGGAAATAATAATTCTAGTACTTAGACTTGGATCAACACCAAATTAACCGTTTATGACAAGATCGCCTAATCTCTCCTCGATCAAACATGTGTGTGACATTCTAAGTGGCAAGTTGTTGAACTTATAGCAAGCCTCTAAGTTTCTGGCAGCATTTAGATAAAGGTTAGAGATAGGGTGTAATAAGATACCCCAAAACGATATAGACTACCTCATCCGATTAATGCCCAGACCAATATCAATAAGTGTCTGGGAAATCAAGGGTCTTTAACACATTATTAAACCTAATAAATATACAGGGTGTAAAAAGTATGATGATCACGATTTTAATGGGCGATAGTGGAGCTCATAACAAGTCAAAAAGTTTATATGACATATGTATCAAAACTTGATGGATTTTTGTCTAAACGATATCAAAGTTACAAACTTTGGAAGCAGTTATTTCTGAAAACCTTAACAATTAAAAACTTTC
The DNA here is from genome assembly GCA_019359885.1 of Listronotus oregonensis. Lineage (NCBI taxonomy): Eukaryota > Metazoa > Arthropoda > Insecta > Coleoptera > Curculionidae > Listronotus > Listronotus oregonensis. The sequence goes on from JAHBCN010000011.1 coordinate 334,166, forward strand.
GTCTTAAACGCTTTCAGTAGATTCATTTTCTTATAAAATAAACTAAGTTTTAAATGTTTTAATTTACAAATAAAATAATAATAATAATTCCCCCCCCCGTTAATAACTTAAAAAACAATTGGCAACAGTGCTAACCAGAAGCCTTGTCCGTAGAATAAAGTCAGTTGCACATTATGCTCACCAGCCACGATATTTTTGTCCGTTTTTAAAATGGGAAAATATGCCGATATGTTATAAATAACGACAACCGTTGTGCAGGTTGTACCAAAGAATTTTAAAAACAGGATGTGTGCAACCGAGAAATCTAAATAGAGGACCTGTGAGATACATAACTGTGGAACAAGAGAAAATAATTTTCTCATACACACAGCTCACAGGACCTTACGGGAAAATCTATTTTATTCCTACCACCATCAACGTGTGCAGGGTTTACTATCTGAATTTTTATTGGGGTTAAATTAATTACCCAAAGGGAGAGTGGTTAAAGTACGCGAAAAATGAGTTCGTCGAAGTAAGGCTTGTGTAGAAACTAGAGGACGACATTTTGAGCAACTTATTTAAACTAAAATTTAGCTGTTTTTTTTTATAATTAGAGACTTTCTATTCTTCAAGCAAAATAAAAAAGTGCTGTTTTAAAAGGTAATAATTTGTGTTCTTAAAATGGATATTCAGCCTAATTTTGTGGTAAGTACAATTATTTTTTAATTACATATAAAAATCAAACAATAATGTATTATTTTTTACTTAAATATAAGTCCAAATTAAATATCAAAATAAATTGCAAGAAGTAATTTTTATTTGTATACAAATAAAAATCTCTTAAAAATGTGTAAATATATAAAACCTCGCAAAAAACGTTTGACGTTCGACTAGCTGTGATGAAACGGGCGCGGTGTTGCCAAATTTTTTAAACTTTAAAAAGCCATATTTCAAAAACAATTTAATTTTGACCCATGTGTTTTTGGCTTTTTTGACCTGTTTTGAGCTTCACTATCGCCCATTAAAATCGTGAACATCATACTTTTCCACCCTGTATTGTATAAGATGGTATTTGCCGTTCGTTGTCACAGTGTATTATTTTAAAAGTATTCTTAATCATAAAACATTTTTTCTTAAAAGAAGCCAAAGCACAAAAGTCACAGCTGTAAATTTTACTTTCAACCCAATTCTAATTAGCGATAAATGCATAAATGAAATTGTCATAAAAAAGTAATCTTACTTCATATAAGGGTCTTTTACACTGCCCGCATTTATGTAAATTCGCTTTCACAATTTTTTAGCGTATATTTTCAGTTTAAACGTGGTTCACTTCAGATGATGGTTCCAGAAAGATAGTTGTTATTCCGTTAAAATAATACGAAAATGAACTTTTCCTCGGCAGAGCTAAGTAAGTACAAAAATATTTACTTTTTTTTTTAAAGTAAACCTTAAAAAATAATTCTTCTTGGACATAAAGCTTCACCGAAAAGGCCATAAAATTCGTGAACAAATTTAGTTTTTCGTTAAAACTTACTTTCGCATTAAAGACTTAAGATGCAAGTATAAGCAATATTTTCTTTTAATTTTGACAGAATTTTTAAGAAACTGGTTGACAAATGAGTATGACAAATTTTGATACTCGAGTTAATTTTTTTTGGTGTTATTCAACTGCTAGTTTTAAACAACACGTATCTCTTTGTAGAGATATTTTATCTTCACAAAGAAATATTTTTAAACTTCAGATTTGACTTTATATTGAGGCCCTTACTCCCATTTTCTTTTAATACGAGCGAATTAAGTTAAACAACTGTTTTTCATAGAAGTATTATAACAGACTAACTATTTAGATATTTTTTTCACATTTTTCAATACACAGTAAAATAAAAATATATTCAATTAACAATCAAAAGTAACAGGTCAGTGGTTTAAAAAATAATAAAATTATAAAACATGCAGGATTGTGTTTAAAAAAAAAAAAAGATTTTAAAATGTAAAACATCATTTTGATTTCAAAATTCGCATCTGTATATCATATCTTTAGGCCATTTTATAAACAAAAGTTAAATTAAAAATCATGCATTTCAATTTTTCTAAAAAATTCAATAAACACCATATTTAACTGGCATTTTTAAATGGTAACTTATTTATTTCAATTTTTGCATGTCCATTTGGATACTTTGTACAGAGACATGTTAACAAATCTAGGTTTCATATTTAAAAAATAAAGCGTTTTTTTTTGTGCCTGTTTTGTTTTGTCTTTAGATATATGATGAATTTTGGGCTAAAGGCGCAAAACACCAGTAAGATGTATACAGTGATGTACACAGAGCAATAATTTACATAATGCTTCAACACGCAAAAGTAAAAATAAAAATAATAAGTTGAAAATATACAGTGCATATTATAGCATGTTTCACTACTAAAAACAAGATAAAAGTTATTTTCCATTTTTCATAGGGTGGCCCACTATATCCGACTCGGTCTATGGCTGCAAGAGCATGGGGTTTTGAAAAAAATTAAAGAGGGAAAAATATATAGATCGGATATGACAGCAGAATAAAATTATTTTGGACTATATAGGGTGTCCGAAAAAAATGTGACGTATCAAAGTTATACTATTTTATTTAAAACACCATATATTTTATAGTGGCTTTGGATTCTACATATAAAATAACCCACGCTTATATTAAGCAACAAGTGTCTAATTTTATTCGTTTTTGAGATAATGGAATAGGTGCAATTAAACTAATCTCAGTTATCACTTGAAAACGGTTAGAGATACATCACTAACCGAAACGTTGTGTAACAAATAACAAATAAAGGCAATGGAAGTCCAAGATTTAAGTATTATTAAATCAATCCTATTACTAAACTATTAAATCTACGAACTTCAAAATTTGGTACAACATTAAGAACAATCTGCCATATCATACGTATGTCACATCAAAATCAAATATAACCTTGTTATTTTAAATATACCACCCCGTATTTTTTACACCACATAATAGCAAAGATAATACTACTACGAATAGATGGTTCATTTAAATGGGGCGTTTTGAATCAGTTCGAAGATATCAATGCTTCCGTAAATGCGAATAAAATTAAGTCGGTAACCCCTGCCCCAGCGAAACAAACCGTGCGACATTGCCAATGTCTGTCGCTTGTACCTTATTCGGAACACGAAGTAGCGAAAGCGGGCGGCTAAACGGATTGTGTTTTTTCTAGCCGCGTTTCATCACGCCAATAGTAAAGGCCTGCCGGCAACACTGTTTAACTTTCGTTCAAGGATAGCGCGAAAATCTCTCGATGGACATCGGCTCGCGTTAGCCAAAGTCCATTAGGGGTATCAAAATTATAGCATTGAATGGTTCATCTTATCCGTAGTAGTATTATCTTTGATAATAGCAAATTAATTTCTCTTTTAGATGGTTTATAGGTTGCTTATGCATTTCGTTTGTACCTTTTTAGTAAATTTCGTCTCTACATTTAGTTAATTCTCATTTTAAAATGTGTATTTAAATTCAAGTTGGCTTTGATATAGCAGCCATTAATATTAGTCAATTACCAATTAAAGGTGACGGATTACGCATGAATCTGTTTACAAAAAATACTAAAATATCTTAATTTTTTTTTATTAAGGCATTTATAACACGTGCACGTTAATACAAAGTACATTGAAAAAATATTGTAATGTACTTTGTTATAGGCGGTATATCATATACATATTTTTTTGCTGACCAGCATTGTGGCTTCTTTGTCCTATCTACTTGTAACTATATCACCTTGTTAATTTATTGCACAGGTCGTACTGAAAATGCGCTGGGGCATCATCCAGTTGTAACCACATTCTTTCCCAAATATCCTGAAGCACAACTTGTAGAAATTTTTGCGAAATTATGGCGTATGAATCTAAAAAATATTTTACCGTTTAAGTGCCCATCAAAAAATATACTCACGCCACATGTCTTCTGATAATTTGATAATTCCGCCCCACATCTGATAGATCATCTGTGTTGATGATCAACGTTTCGAAATTAAGTCGGATTTATGTCACTATAGTAATAACAATTATGTCTGTTCAGTAAGCTAATATTGTTGAAAGTAGATTCGTCTAAACATAGCACAAAATTTTTAAAAAATGTCATCTTTCATTTTTTCAAGAGATCACATGCAAAATTCAGTTCAGTGCTGATAATCTAGATCTAATAACGCTTGGTGCAGCGGAATGTGGTAAGGATAAAAAAGTACAAACGATAGGTATAGCCCAAGGGTAATAAACCCAACAAGGTATAAACCAATTTAAACGTCAATTCGGTATTTGTGACGTAATCTGTTTGCCTGTTTGTTTTGTTTACAAGTAATATAAAGTCTAAATTTTTTAAAAATATTATACATTACAGTTCTAATAGTAAGTACATATCCAAAATAGTTTTTAAAAGTTGAATATTTAACAAAAATTAATAAAATAAATCTGCCTTCTGGGCAAAATGGGCAAACGGGTGACGTCCAAACATAACCTATATCTGCGGACAAATAGTAAAAATCGAGCACTCCTTGTTAAGTTTACTACCCTTGGGTATAGCCAACCAATACACTTTACAACTTTACACCATCTGGAAGAGAAATTATTTTGTTATATTAAATATAATTATTTATATTATATTAGTTATAATAAAAACACTCTGTACTTTTTACACCAAATGATATGGTGTAAAAAATACAGGGTGTTTCATTTAAATTAACAAAATTATCGGTCATTTGAATTTTTAAAAAAGTAAAATTATTATTTAAACACTCTGTATAATATTTGACTTTAATGTAATATGTTCTACAGTTTAGTGGTGAATTTATGTTTCGATATGTTTACTTTGGGATACTCACCTTACTACTTTTTGGAAATTGGGACCCCTTCGTTTCGGGTCTCGGGGTACAACAAACTGTGCCTGTTCAGCCCTATTGACCCTATGAATTTGCAGATCGCCTGCAAAAAAAAAAAAAGAAAAACCCCCTTAAAAACCTAAAAAAAATAAGAACACTAATCTACTTTTCGGTGGCAAGTCGGCCACCGTTTTCAAGATGAAAAATTAAAAAAGAAACTTTTGAATTAAAAGTTAAAAAATTCTGAAAGCTTTTATACTTGATGATGACATATTAGTTTATTTGACTGGTATATTTATAATTTTTAAAAATACCAAAATGGTGATGTGATGTGTTAATTGGTTTTAAGTTTACCTAAATTTACTTTAGCATCAAGCATGGGTAACCATGCATTATTTAAATTAACAGAAATTAATGCTAAAATTATAATATAAAAAATTATCATTATAAACCTTTGGTGGAGATATATGGATGTATTTTTTAACATGACAAACATTGTCTAAATGATTTTTTAACACACAATAATACACAAGAACCAACTATTCGTTTCACCTTAGAAAAAGAACAACACTCACAACTTCCTTTTATTGATATTCTAATAAAAAAAGATATAAATAATTTTGAAACTAAAATTTACAGAAAACCAACACATACAAACAGATACCTAAATTTTAACTCTAATCACCCAATAATGGTAAAAAAAGAGGTTGTAAAAAGTATTTTTAATAGAATTAAAATATTTTGTTCTGATCAAAACAAAGAAAACATAACAGACTTTTAAAAGATTTTATAAAAAAATGCTTTTTAAAATTTGAACAACCAAATTTAAGACAAAATCAAAATAGACACATTACAAATCTAATTATTACCATATATTCCTGATTCTCAAATAAAATTCAACGAATAGTAATAAATTTAACATTGGTACTATATTTAAAACACATAACACTATAAGAGGTAGGTAGGTAGGTTTTAAAGTGAGTGGACTTTCTACGCCTCCACTCGACCGCTCGGCTCTATTGTGGCTCACACTTTTTATATTCCTCCCAATAGATCGGACTTTCTAATTAATCGGATGCCAGATTGGGAGAGAATTCTTACATCTCCTTCTCTAACTCGTGTCGACGTACACTTGCGTGTCAAAAATTTGATGTGTTCTTGATGTGTTCTTGGTGTCCCTGTCACCTGAGAGTCATGACGAGCAGACGATTAGATCCGTCATGCCCTCCTCTCCCAGTCTAGTGATGTGGGTAGCTACCAGGTCCTTGTTACAGGAACCAGATGTTCTTTCTGAGGCCGCATCTCCGGCCTTACCCTATGAAAACGGTCCTATCCGCTTTCTGTTTAAAGCCAGGAACCCTTTTTCTATAAAGGCGGTTCTGTCCGCCTTCTGTTTGGATTCAGGGAACCCTTCCTAAGCACCTCGTCTGTTCATGATAGCCTTCCCGTGAAACAGGCGCCGGTGACTTAGGCACCTTTAGAAACGATTCATCCATTTCAGTCGGCGCACCTTTGTCTGCTTGTGATCTTGAGTGGTCACCTCTCGAAACGGATTTATCCGTTTCGGTCAGCGCACCTGTCACTTTTTGAGCTAGGGAAGTAATAGTCCACCACGGCAGAGCCCCGCATTACCACAGTAAGGCTAGATACTCTGAGAGGTCGCCCTGTATCTCAAAGGCACCGTTGAAGACACCTGTTTAAGGCAGAGGATGTCATTCACTCATCACCACGGTATGCTAACACCTTGAGTTAAGCCTTGTGTTCATCTTAGCCTCGGATCCCTGTTCCATACGCTAGCCCAAAAGAGTTGCTGATAACCAGCAACTCTAGCGCATGTTCCAAAAGATCCTACTGGGCCCAACCACGACGACGACGTGTGAACACAGCGGTTGGGAACACTATTGGAGCTCAAGTACCAAAAAAAAAGCCATACTATATAAACGAAAACACCAAAAAATTTTATTTATAATATCCCTTGTAAATGTTATAAATATTTCATATAGGTGAAGCTTTCAGACCATTAGCCAAACGCATAAAAGAACATAGAACATACATTAAAAACACAAAATTCCACAAATCAAAAATCTGTCAACACGCATTTGATAACAAACACATAATAAACTGGAAGCTTTCAGTATTTTAGCAAAGAAAACTTGTTCAAAAAAACGTTAAATAAAAGAAAGTGCATTTATATTATTAAATAAAGATAAATGTGTAGCATCAATATCTGTTAATTTGAATAATATATGGTTACCTATGCTTGATGCTGAAGTAAATTCAGGTAAATTTAAAATCAATTAACACACTACATTACCTATTTGTCTTTTTAAAAATTATAAATATGCTAGTCAAATAAAATAATATGTAATTTATGACAAAACGTCATAAAAGGTAAAAAAGCTTTCAGAATTTCCTAACTTTTGATTCAAACATTTCTTAAAATTTAGTTTAAATATTTTTTAATTTTTCATCTTGAAAACAGTGGCCGACTTGCCACCAAAACGTAGACTAGTGTTCTTAATTTTTGGGGTTTTTTACGGGGTTTTTCTTCTTTTTTGTTGCAGGCGATCTGCAAGTTCATAAAAAATAGGTCCCATTTTTCAAAATGTAGTAAGGCGAATATCCCAAAGAAAACTGTTCTAAATCTTGTTCCAAATTTTAAAGTTCGTAGAGTTAATAGTTTAAAATAGGATTACTTTAATTGCACCTCTGCATTTTCAACAAAAAATTAAATATCTCAAAAATCAATAAATTTAGATACTTTGTACTAAATATAAACTTGGGTTATTTTTTGTGAAATGTGGAAACTAAAGCCGCCGGAAAATATAAGGTGTTCCATTTAAAATTATACAACTTTTATACGTCACAATTTCACTCTGTATATTCCCAAATTATTTATGCTGCCCATACCCTACCAATATATATATATATATATATATATATATATATATATATATATATATATATATATATATTTTTATATATATATATATATATATATATATATATATATATATATATATATATATATATATATATATATATAATATATATATATATATTTTATTATATTATATATATATATATATATATATATATATATATATATATATATATATATATATATATGTATATATATATATACAAAATATATATATATATATATATATATATATATATATATATATATATATATATATATATATATATATATATATATATATATTTTATGTATATTATATATATATATATATATATATATATATATATATATATATATATATATTGTATCATTTTCAGGTACTTGTAAATACTGGTTATCGTCAGTTTACATAAAGACATTCATCATAATTGCATTATCAAAAGCTTACGAGTGATCTAAATTTTTTTAATCACTATTAAATGAAAAAAGTAGATTATACCAAAAATTTTGAAGATTTTTTGTTTTTATGACAGCCTACAATGGCTTGTATAAAGCCTTTAAATACTAGGTACCGTAGAAGGCGAATTTTTGATATTTAACTCATTTTCCCTAGATCCGTCAATGGTCCCAAATAGGTACCGAAATATGCAGATATTGCATTTCCGGCACCTTCTGTGTGCTACCACCATACAAAGAACTACTACCCCAGAACTACCCTCATTAACGTCTGGGTAAAGTCATCCAGACAGGAACTACGATTTAACGTGGATTTAAAGCCACCCCAAGAACACACGGTGTTCACTGGCGATCACCCATCCAGTTACTGACTGTCCCTAACATTATTTAACTTCGCTGATATTTATAAAGTATTTTTCCCTTACACTGAAAAAATACTAATCGGAATCTATCGCTTATCGTGAGCTTAAAAACCGCGGTATTTAGTTATTCTAAATAACCTGTTTTTTTAGCAGAAAAATTAAATTAAATTAAATTAACAAACGTATATATCAATATATATACATATATATATATATATATATATATATATATATATATATATATATATATATATATATATATATATATATATATATATATATATATATATATATTGGTGTGTATCTGTTTTTTCTTATCTCTACTTATTTACTTTTAGACATTTCAAGACTGGAAAACTTCTCACCAAATCGTCATGCAAAATTTCTTGGTCCGGTACTAAGTTTTCTCTTGGCGACTATATTTCCCAATTTAGCAATAGCAAGTTTGGGATTTCCAGCATCTATAAAAATACAGTATGATCCTGTGCCAGTGATACCTCCAAGCCAAGCACCTATAGCTTTATATCAAACGCCAATTCCACCTTGGGATCCTGTTACCAAACCACATGAAGAGTCTCAATTAGGATCTACTGAAGAACCGCAGCTACATTTGGAGAATCTTGGAGAATATCCAGAGGTTAGTTTATTCAAACCAGTTGTATAGGCACAAAATAGAAATAAAAGGCGACACTATACTAAAGAACTTTAACAATATTTACCTAAAGACCAGCGACTAATGGCAAAATATGTAGCCCAAAATTTTACTAACTTTTTGTAATTAGTTTTTTTTAATTCATGGAACAGTCCGCAAAGGCTTAAAAACTAAGTACTAACGTACCGTGCGTGTCTTAAACAAAGAAAGATGTACTTTATTCACAGGGGGTTTTTTCCACAACCAGCATTTTCATCAGTTTATACACTTTAGAGATAGGAGCACAAACAAAGTGGGAAGTTCAGGGGCTGTATAGATCGACTGTAAGGGGGATGCATAAGAGTGGCAATTCATGTTGCTCTATGGGTAGCTGTTAGAGGAGGAATTATATTTTTTTGATTTCTCGGAGTAAGTATTATAAAAGCACCTACAAAAAACCGACTGATCCTTTACAACTCGTCGATAAGCAAGAGAAAAAAGTTTTTCTGTGAAAATGGGATCAATAATAAAGTAAACGACTCTTATTTAAATGGAATTAAGAATGCAAAGAGTAGTGAAAGACGCCATTTCCAAGATATGGTAATAATAATTTAAAAAGAGAGTAACTTGGGATGTATACAGACTATACATATAAGACAGGGAGACACACTTTTTGGCTCAAAAGAGTAATTCGGATATTTCGAAGCTTCTGTGGCTATAGATAAAATGTGTTTATGCCAAATAAAGTTATTCTCGAAAGTAAGGCCCACAAGGCTAAGTGGCTTCTTCTTCTGCAGAACTTGGCTGCTTATAAGTAAAAGATTAATATCAGCACACTTTTTTCGCAACAACGAGCACCATTATGTTTTTAAAGCGTTAAATCGGACAAGACTTTTGGCGCCCCAATTCAATATTAACTTAAGATCATGTAAAAAAATACCTGCACAACCTTGCCTCTGTTTTTCAAATCAAGCTTAAAGACAACAAAGGTAAAAATCACCATTGGATACAACACCTCTCTTACGCAAAGTTCCAAATTTGACGTAATTTGTACGCTTAGCTTTAAGATAACTTCCTTGTGGCCAAGCAGGACCGGATTTAACTTTTTGCCGCTCATAGGCTAATATATTTTTACCGCCCTAATATGTCAATATTTTTTGGATAGATCGTCAGCGCCGTTTGATGTTCCGTTGCCCTGTTAATGTAAGGGAAGCCTACGCTGCGTTGGTTAGGCCGGATTTGTTAAGTGTTTTATGTCAATAAAATATTTTTGCGCCCCAGGCTTTAGCCTACTCAGCCTTTGCGTAAATTCACCCTTGTGGCCAAGGCAGCCACTTCTAAATTTTTATGATTACATTTACATATAGTCCGAGAGCTGGTGAATAATTTTAGGTAGGTTCTTGAGGCACTTTGAAAATTTTGTAATTATCCTTGAAGGACCCCCAAACATAAGAGTCAAGGTCTGGCTAAAGGGTAGCGGCCCCCTACCAACCCTTAAATTAAAAAAGTTGAAGGGTTGGTAGGGAGCTACTACCCTTCAGCCAGACCTTGACTTTTATGTTTAGGGGTCCTTCAAGAACAAATTTTCAAAGTGCCTTAAGAACCTACTCAAAATTGTTTACCAACTTTCCTACTAATACAGGGATGCGCAAAAGTCCGGAATAAAATTAATATCTTTTTAACCAGTAACTTAGGAAAAAAACGCTGAAACACGTCAATTGATTTTAAATTGTACGCATTTTTTGGCAATAAAAATGAAATATTTTTTTTAAACCCTTAGCTGCAACCCTCTCCAACTTTTTTTTCAAATGCAAACCTATGTCGTGTATGGGCTCATTGAAAAGCTCGTAAAAAATGGAATCTGACCATACCCTTTCTTTTTTTTTTAAAACTTATGTGGTTACCAGGAAATGAGAAAAACTCTCTCTAGTCGATGGTAAACCCTCTACGGAATCCGAATGGCCTCAGCCAGTATGTTATGTGATTCCAATTAATTCTGTTTTGGATCTTCAATATTAGCCGGCCTATTTTGATAAACCTTGTCTTTCAGATATCCCCCAAAAAAATAATCTAATGGCGTTAAGTTTGGGGATCGTGGCGGCCATTCAATTGTACCACGTCGTCCAATCCAGCGTCCTGCAAATATTTCATCGAGATATTCTCTGACGTTAATACCAAAACTGTGGGGAGCGCCGTCCTGTTGGAACCAAAGTGTTTCAGTGGGGATATCTGGATCTGCTTCATTGGGAAACATAACAGCTAAAGCAGGCACTAATTCAAAGCGTAAAAAGTCTAGTAGGGACATACTTTTTTGAGGTTTCCTCAAAAAAGTATGGTCCTAATATTCTGTTGTTGATGATGCCTGCCCATACATTTACTTTCTGAGGACGCTGCGTATGAGCTTCGCATATCCAGTGTGGGTTTTCCTGGCTCCAGAATCGATAATTGTGCCTTTAACTACCCATTTAAATAAAAAGTAGCTTCGTCCAAAAGAGTATGTTCAATAAAACCCATTATTTTTCGTCACATCGCCTCATTATTTCCTCACAAAATTGAAAACGCCTGTCGTAGTCATTTTCAAGAGCTTTGGAAAGATATACCTTATATGGGTGGTATTTTTCTTTTTTTAAAAAACCTCCCAATAGAAAGTCTAGACGCGGGGTTGTTTTGGGCTAATGAAACCGTTGACAAATGTGGATCTTCCTGAAAGGAGATTTTTTTTAATGTCCAATTTTTTGATCTTCGTCTAAAACATGGGGCCGGCCACTTCTGGGCAAGTCCTTACTGTACCATTTCTTCAAATTTGTGAAAAGATCTTACTCACAGTAGCCTGGGAAAGGATTTTCCGGATATTTTGCATTAAATAAAGTACCACTTCACTTTGACTCCGCATTCTACCCCCACACCCCCAACAATATCAAAGACTTGGGATACGCTGCCCTCTGACAAAAACCATTTTTGTTTGGCAAATTAAAAAAGAACACTTTGAAGGTACACAATTAATAAACTAAACAGATTTCAATTTTACCCAAAAATGCCACAATTTTAAAACTGAGTAAAAAAAATGTTCTTATTAGTGGGGGTAAAATTTGGAAGGAAAGTCCCCAGTTTTGAAAAAAAAAACCGGCGTAGAACCAAACCAGACTTATTGGGACCATTAATAAGGTAATTGTGTACACGAAATCACTTTTACAAATTTTTTAGTGGTCGAGAACTTTTTTTATTTCGAAAACCAAATTGGTTTCAATAAGTTTGTTCCAACAAGCATCCCAGTATCGTTTCGAAACCGTTTTTGAATTGTTTTTGGTGCGCTTACCGCATGCGGGACTTAAAATGGGTTTCGTTACGGTACAAAACGTAACAAACGGGATCGCCGGGATCGTTTTTCGGAACTGCCAAATTAAAACCTTAAATTTTGTTTTTTAAAATATAACCCTTCTTTTTTCTTTTATTTTTGTGATCAAAGTTGGGAAATATCACTCATAATATCGTCCCAGATCTTTAAAAAATACTTAAATTCAATGATGGGCTTAGGAGGTTTAAAAATTATTGCTTGAAAGATTAACAAACAAGAAAAAAAGGAAATGATAAAGCACTATGCACGTTAGTCCCTAAATAACAGTAAACATATGAAGATAAAAGATGAAACAGCAGTTAAAAAAACAAAAAACCAGTGCCAAGATGCTCAATGCGAACAACCCCCAACGTTTTCAATTTGGGCCATTATCGAAATTACCGTTCTGAAACCGAAATAAACGATCCCAAGTTTTGGGAAGCAAACAGGATCGTCCGATAACCATCAGTCTCTGCTGGAACGCACTTTAATCATCGCATGAGGTGATCGTTCGGTGACGGTTTTTCGACGTGTTGGAACAAACCCCAATAAAACACGTTTTTTAAATATCCACTGCTATATCTCTAATAATATTTATGATATCAGGTTAATTTTTTTTTAGATTAAAGTAGACACAATAAACGCCAACAACAACCCACGTGAAGCTGACTTTTTTCTTTTTAAATTTTTAAAATAAAAGGAAACTCAAAATTGTTATTTTCAGTAGCGTAATTTTAGACAATCGAGAAAAAAATTTATTATTGAAAATTTTTTACATACATGTTGCGACAAATTTTTTGTTAATTTTCAAAAAATTGTAGTTATTAACTACAATTGTCTTTGCTAATGTTTAAAAAAAAGCAGCTAGTAATAAAGTTTGAATTTTGGACATTTCTTTAGGAAGTAAAAGATCTATCTGAACATCACTTCCAATACTTGCAAAAGAGGTGGATATTGTCGAATTATTTTTGGATAGGTTCGAGGCAGTATTGGGAATCATTTTCCTATTTTTGTGCGTTTTATATTTCTTTCAGATATGTAGTGGCTGTAACATAATTTATGATATTTCGCATCAAACGCAAATAAATCTTCATAGCCATTTAATTTAGATATCATATTAATGTCATTTCTATTCCTGGCAGCTTTATTAATTTTTTGATAGGTAGCTTTTTTACTACCTAAAAATATTCAGTACTATGTAAATAAATAAATACTACCTAATAAATAAATAATAAACAATATTTATAAGGATAAAATTTGTATTTTGTTTCATTACAAAATATAAACTAATATAATTCTACCAACTATACTATGTAAGTACATAATAATATTTAAATTAGTGGTTTAAACGGATTTATTATAATACTTTTTTTTTATTTTTACTTGTGTTGCAAAAAAGCACATTTTTTTAATATTGAAACTATGGCATTTAGGTTTAGTGCCACAATAATTTGAAGGATCGGCGCCACTGTCTGATTGCAAACTGTGATGATAGTTTTGAGAATTTGTGTAAGATTTACGACAGTCTATATGATACTTAATTTTTATTTCGCCATTTAAAATAGCATTTTTTGACAAAATTTCTTTTGCTAGATTGTTCTGCCTTTTTTTCAGCACTTGATAGTAATGATAACAATCCTTGTATTCTAGGTCTTTGTATCACAGATTTGTATTCATCATACACAATTTTCTTACAAATAATGCGCTTCATTGTTTTAGAATTCTTAATACATACAGCACACTCTAAATTTCGACAACCACCACTACTAATGTATTATTACGCACGCTATCCTCATGCAAGGTCTATTGGGTCCCGCTGATACCTTTTCACGTCTGAAAAAAAATCGCTGTTTCCAAACCATACGCTCTAGGACAAAAAAAATGTTTTTTCAAAAACTTTTGTTATTATTTGGCTATATTTTCTTCGCTGCATGTATGAAAATATTTTTAAAAATAAAAAAGTTTATCGATTGGTGAAAATTTCAATACAAAAAATATATATTTTTAGTTTATCTGATTTTTAGAGGAATGAAAGTGCGAATTGTGCCCAAACAGTTTATAAGGTTAAAAGCGCTACAGTGTGGGCTTTAATTTGACACAAAAAAAATGTCGATATATTTGTTTTAAAGTTATGACGGTGGAAACAAAAAAAACAATTTTTTTATAAGTTAAAAAAAATCACTTTTTATTAATTTAAAAAGTTCTAGACCACAAAAAAATGTCGTAAAATACGATTTCATGTGCCCGGTGACATACTCAAAGAAACCTAACAGGTTTAATCTGGTTCTACGCCAAAAAAAAAACGACACGATAGACTTACGGAATCGCTCTGCTATATCAGGGCATTAAATTTGGTAGAGATCGAACGCTGTTAGAACAACACCGATACGTCACGGTCTCATATCAGTTTGCCATATGAGACCGTGACGTATCGGTGTTGTTCTAACAGCGTTCGATCTCTACAAAAAAATTAACAACCTTTTTCTCTTTTTGAAGTACACTGCTCAACAATTGCTTGGGATTATAACTAATTTTATGTGTAATTTTTTTCTGAAAAAATAAATTCCAAAGAATGCTGATGCTAGATTACGTTATCAGTTTTACACATAATCAATAAAATTTGTTGTGCCGCCTGCCCAGGTTGGTCTGTTCTTAAAATTTGTAAACTTTTAGAAACTAGGTACTGATGATCCTTAGCAATTGTTGAGCAGTGTACATACATCATCAATGCTGAATGCCACTTTATTTGTTTATTTGCAACGTTAATTCACCCGTAGATAGCACTAAGAAGGTATTTCTAACTTTTTTGTTTTTAAAAGAGTTTTTTCTCATTTCCTGGTAACCACATGAGTTAAAAAAAAAAAAAGAAAAGGTATGATTAGATTCCATTTTTTACGAGCTTTTCAATGAGCCCATACACGACATAGGTTTGCATTTGAAAAAAAAAAGTTGGGAAGGGTTGAAAAAAAATATTTCATTTTATTGCCAAAAAATGCGTACAATTTAAAATCAATTGACGTGTTTTAGCGTTTTTTTCCTAAGTTACTGGTTAAAAAGATATTAATTTTATTCCGGACTTTTGCGCATCCCTGTATGTCTGCAGTAATAGTGAAATGGGATGCGCTGCACAATAATCCAAGAACTTATATGAAAATGAAAACCAGGTTCCCACAATGATCTTGCATTTGATTGATTGATTGATTGATAAACTAAATACACAAGTTGAGGTTTTGTCCGCCTCGACACTGCAGCCTACAGGGCTTGTTGTATCTCTTGTGTATTTGTTTCAGTTAAAAAGGTTTGACACCTTAGACAGGTGTAGTAGCCCTTTTACTGTTCTTTTCTGGTCTCCAGCCTCCTGGTGGTTAGTGTCCACCATGAGGTTTTGATTTGTTCTCCAGTATGTAAGTGCAGGGCACTCATATGATGTGAGAGGCTGTCTCTTCCTCTTCGTCACATAGTCTGCAAATGGGTTCTTCTCTATAGATGCCCATAGTGTGCATATGTTTTCTTAGGGTGCAGTGTCCGGTTATTAATCCTGTCACTATTCTAATCTGATTCCTATTTAGTTTTAGTAGTTCACTTGTCAATGCTTTCGATGGTGAGTCCAACATTGATTTAGTGTGATTTTGCCTTGGAATGTGGTTCCAGTATGACTGATGTTGTGTTTGAATCCACCGAGTCATGTAGCCACGAACCGAGGCTTTTGGTATTCCAAAACAGGTTCAGGACCCACAAACATTGCTGCGGAGCCTCGCCTGGCCAGGGAGTCTGCATTTTCATTGCCCTGTATTCCCCTGTGTCCTGGCACCCAGGAAAGTGTAACTTTGTTGTGGTTAGCCAGGTTTAGGAGGCATTGCAGACAGTTCCAAACCAACCTTGAGTTGACTTGTTGAGATGCCAAAGCTTTTATGGCCGCTTGACTATCAGAGAAGATAGTAATGTCCCTGCCCTTATATCTCCTCCTCAAGTTCTCTCGCAGACAAAGTTCAATGGCATATATTTCCGCCTGGAAAACAGTGGCATATTTCCCCAGGGAAGCATAAGCATTAAACCTAGGGGTCATACCATGTATTCCTGCGCCGGCTCCATTGTCAGTCTTGGATCCATCGGTATACCAAACCAAATTCCGAGACTGACCAGGAGATCGCTCACTACCGCCCCAGGTAAGCTGGGTTTTGTATGGTCTGTGTGTATTTATCCGTTTTGGCATTGTATCACTGCTCATCTCAAATATTGGGTTTGTGATACTGCTCGTTATTCTGGTGTGTCCTAGGGCAGGCCCAGAGCACCAGTTGCCGTTGCATTTCAGCCTGTATGCCCCAATCCTCGCCTCCGCCTTAATAATTATACCAAGAGGGGGGAGGCTTAGTAGGGTTTCCATGGCTGCAGTTGGAGTGCTTCTAATAGCTCCCGTTATACAGAGACATGCTAGTCTCTGGAGTTTGGATAACTCCAGCTCTGCTTTTCTCTGTTCTAATTTGATTTGATCTTGCATTACCCTGCGCTTGTTTTTCTAATCAAGCTTAGAGCTTAGAGACTGGCGATGGCGTGAGAAACTAATTAATGTAAGGGGTACAATCTTTAGCACAACTATGGATAGAATTGTTTGAAAAAGAAAGAAAATGATGTATAAAAGAAGAACAGGTGGTCCCAGTAATGATTCCTGGGGTATACCAGCATTAAATTCGTAAAAGTCAATTAGTGACCATCTGCAATAAATTATATGCATTGATTTGAGAGAAAATTGAAAGGCCAAGAACAAAGTTTAAGATAAAACCGTTTGTTTAGTAGCGCATCATGCCAGATCTGGTAAATGGCTTTAGATGAGTCAAGAGTAACATTCTGGAACTCGCCAAGAAACTTAAACTACTTTTTTCAGTTAAGTGATACAATGTTAAAGGGATGAGAGTGGCACTTCGTGACCCTCTTAAAATTTGCGAGGGAGAAAATATAATGGCTAAGTTTTTGAAGCAGAAGGTGTGAAAATACTTATAAAACAGACGGAACCCCTACGCCTAATCGGTGGGCAGAAGACAAAAGCTTTTTTTATAAGATTTGAGTCACTTAAAAGGCGAACGGCTCTTTTTTGTGTGAATTTAAGAATGCTTAAAATTATGTAAAACGCCATTTCCGAACAGGGGGAATAGAGCTTTGTTAATTGTAAATACTCTGGTTTTTGATTTGGTTTACAAATAAGTATAATTTTCTCTGTAGTTTTTACCTGATTTACAGTTTTTTGGTGTTATTATTTACTTCTAAATTTTTTTAGGTTGTATCTACTAATATCGAAAGCCCTTCTGAATACTTAGTACCACCAGAGTCTCAAACCAAGAAAGTATCTGTTAAAAGAGCCATTTCACAAAGGTACTTAACAGCCTATCGTAGAAACAGATACAGTACACGTCGAAGATTTCCAAATTATTTCGACTATGACAATTATGACTACTGGACCACCTCAAGACTACGAAATAGAAAGAGAAATCAAGGAGAAGGCCAATAGGATTTGATGATGAATATGACTATGATTACGATTATGGAAAGCCCATAAAAAGAAAAAATCAAAGAAGAAGAAATAAGAATAAGAATAGGAAAGATCAAGACTATTATAGCGATGAAGAGTTTAACGATGACGTCGAGCCGGTGACTGTGGTTATTAGACCAAGACAACAGCAAACTACAGAGCCTTCAACGACAATGGAGACTACTACCATGCAAACAAGTACGAATATTACAAATGGAACGACCTCTAGTACCAGTACTACTACTATAAACACAACAAGTACAGGATATGGTATGTAGCTTGGTTCAGCTTTATTTTAATTATTCAAGGTTTTTTCATAAATTTACAGTTTTTTAGAACAATGAGAAATAACCTGAATTATCACAGTGGTTAAAAAGTAGGTACAAACTTACAATTAGTTTTTGAAAAATGTGTTTATAAGTATTTAAACAAGTATAGTATAATTACGAAAAATGGGTAATAAGAAACACCTATATACCTTAAGTATACTTTCAAAAATTACAATTGTTAAAAATTATTTGATATGATAGGACTGCAATATTTGACACATTGAGCGAGACTCCGTGGGCACAATTAGCGCGTAGCTTGGTTTATAATAAGTATTTCTAATAACATCATAAAATATATTTAATAAAAGAACTATATAACCTATATTAAGGTGTCCGGATTTCGTTGCAGTTGCAGGGTATCTCGTTTATTATTAGAGATAGACTTGCGCTTTTCGCAAAGTGTCGCTACTTTTTAATAAAACGAAAGATGACACTAAAAGATTTTTTATGGCTCTCTTCATTTCTGACATACAGGGCAATTTTTTTCCATTTTTGGACCACCCTCACATTTCAGTTATCTTATAACTTAAAACAAAAGTAAAAACTGATATTAGTAGGCATTTCTACGTACAATCCAGTAGTGTAGTTCGATTTTTTTCAAATTTATTAGGCAGCAGGTTCCACAGTCTAGTTAAGGGATGAACAGAAGAGCAAAGTGGGGAGTTCGAAACCTCTCAAGTTGGACCGTAAGTTGATGCATAAGAGTAGCACTACGTGTTGCTCTACTGGAAGCTATACCAGTAAAAATCGTATTGGCCAATTCCTCGTAATGAATGATCTTTAATAAGTCGAACGGCTCTTCTTTGGCTGAAAACAAGATGCTAAGAATTGTGGGAAACGCCATTTTCCCGACATAGAAGCAGTATTTCAATGATAGTCTGATCTGGGACGCATACAATGTATACAGTTTAGAAGGGAATACTTTCTGGTTTGAAACAAGAGTCCAAAATTTTTTAAAAGTTTTTGTGGCTATCGATATAATAATGTTTATGCCAATTAAGGTTATTCCCGAAAGTAACGCCCGCAAAGCTAAATGATTCTTTGTTCTGTAGAACTTGGCCACTCATAAGTAAAGCATGAGTATTAATAGACTTCTTCGCGACAGCAAACACGATTATGTTTTTGAAGCATTAAACTGGACAAGATTTTTGGCGGCTTAATTTAATATTAATTTAAGGTCCTGTTAAAGAGATATTTGCATTACCCCGCGCTTGTTTTTTAAATCAGATATAGAGACTTGCTTGAAAAACTGAATATTAGAGTAAAGAGAAACATTTTTTATATACAAAGTAATAAAATGGTGATTTCGTATTGTTTAATATTCACTCTTTGTTTGTTTAGCTGTAATGGATATTCACTAGAATAACTCACAAAAGACCCACGAAACATTGTTTTTAGGATTATTCGGGCGGGCTAACTGCAATTTAAAGACGTTATCTATGAGAGTACCCGTAATAATGTTACGTGTAGGGGGATGTTTTCTAAAAATGATATCTTCTGGATAAATATACCAAATAAAAACGTCCTAAATTTAAAATTTGGGTGAGTAATGTTTGCCTAAGGAGGCTAGGCACATATGATAAAAGTTTTATTAAAGTTTTAAATACCTAAAGTAACTCATAATTTAAATGTACCTAATTTTTAACTAAGGGAGAGCAAATATATTTTTTCAAGTCATACCCTTTCTTTCCGACATTATGCCACAATTAATATTTGACACTGGTTGATTTCAAATTACCTCACTTTTATAGAATCTCTCATAATTAGCTAGACATACACTTTTGGGAAAAAAAGGTGGAGAAACTTTCTTTAAATACCTATATTTTTTGATTAACATATCTAATTAATTTTTTTATTACATATTTTTAATGACACTGACACTAGGAATATAATACTACCAAATTAGCAAAAAATATATATTTATTGAGAAAAAAAAAAATATATTAAAAAAAAACAAAGGGGACAAAAATGGAGAAACTTAATACAGATTTTTTTTTTTAAAAAAAATACTTATGATATATTTTCATAAATTAATAATGTGGGAAAACCCCTTATTCTTAATAACTTCCGAAGTCTGTTTGGTATTGACTCTAATAACTTTTTTAAAAAAATCTGGTGAAATGTTTTTCCAAGCTTCATTCAAAATCCGTATTAAATCTTGCCTATTGTGTATTTGTTTTTCCTAACTTCGCGATCCAAGTGCCCCAAAAAGGTTTTCAATAATTTTTAAAACCCCTGGACTTTGTGCAGGAAAATCCATTACAGTGACTTGTTCCTCGGAAACCAATCCTTCACAACTCTACATTTGTTTTCCCCGGGATCGTTATCTTGTAGAAAGACCCAAGTAACCGGTAAATTTTCTTCTGCATATGGCAACATTTGATTCTTTAGGATGTTTAAGTCCCAAAAATCGGTCCATAATTCCATCAATAACAAACGGGTCCTGTACCATCCCCCGAAACACAACCCCAAACCATGACCGACCCGCCTCCATGTTTCACCGTTGATCTAGTGTACTTAGGCCCCTTATCGTTTGCCAATAAGATGGACCCAACGCATGCCATTTTGAACCAAATAAATTAAACTTGCTTTCGTCAGAAAACAACTTTTTTTCCATGTTGTTACCTCCATTTAAAATTTTTTTTTGGAAGCCTTCGGTTCTTACGGCAAATTTCTTTGGATTTTTAAGCAAGATCTTCTCTAAAAAAGATGCTCAGAATTTTTTGAAATACGCCATTTTCCCACAAGGCTCCTTTAAAATTGAGGGACGCCGATTTTAGCAGGATCCTTTTGGGAAAAAATCCATTTTTAATTTTGGGGTTGATCTAATTTTTTGCCTTAAGGTTATTCCGGAACGCCCAAAACTTTAAGAGATTTGAGAACTTCCCCCAAAAATTTTAAATAATTTGGAAAAAATTATGTTTTTAAAGCAAAACTGACTTTTGTAATTTAATTTAATTTGTGTCCTGTTGGTTTTGTTTACCCCCTTTTTTAAAAATCTAGAGACTTGCTTGTTTTAAGTAAGGAAAATTTATTCCAAAGGGGCATTTTTATTTTTCGGTTTTTTATTAATAACCAAAAATAAACAAGCCCCAAAATTTTTTAAACCCTAAATCAAAAAGGAATGAGCCCAAAAATTTTGTAGTGTTTTTTGATATCTTCTATAAATTACCAAAAAAAAATTAAATTTAAATTTTATTGTTTGGGCTAAACTGGGTCAAATATAAAAATTTTTTTAAAACCTAGTTTTACCATGAGTGTAAATGCAAAATTTGTTAACTGGGGGCAAATAAATCTTTAAGTCAATCTTCCAAAAATTTTAAATTTTAAGGTTTTTCTTCCACTTTTGTCCAAATTAGCTGTACATCAAAGTGCCAGCTTTCGGACTTATAAAGGTACTTAAAAAGTCCATTCTAAAAGTTACACAAATTATCACTATTGTTATTCAGATAAATTGCGTTATAGTAAGACAGATATTGCAAATTATGAATCACATAATACAGTAATAAGTAATTCGTTTTAACTGTATAAAGGTTAATATATTAACAGTTCATTTTACAGTTATATTTTTAAATTAAATATAAAAAGCATATTCCCTAAAATATCTTATTCCAAAATGAATATTTAACCTTACATAAAGTATTATTTTTTAGGCTATGGACCATTTACAGGAAACGAAAACATAAGCATTACTTATGGGCCACCCAATGCAATAAAACCTGTGTACGGTGTGCCAGGTTCTTTATCCGGAATTCCACTAAGCGAGTGGATTCCAAGCAATTTGTACGGGTCCCCTAGCTCCTACTATTCTCATCATCACAGTTCTTATTACTCTCCTAGCTCATACCACTTACCCAGTTCATCATATCACTCTCCTAGTTCATCCTATTACTCTCCTAGTAATTATTATCATTCTCCAAGTACATCGTACCACTCGCCTAGCACATCCTACGGATCTCATAGCATATCTTATGGATCACCAAGTCTTACTTATGGATCTCCCAGTTCTAGTTTGAGTTCATCTTACTCTCCTAGTGTGTCATACGGCTCGCCTAGCGCAACTTACGGGTCACCTAGTTCATCATATGGAACACCTAGTGCAACATATGGGACACCTGGTTCATCGTACGGAGCACCTAGTTCATCGTATGGAGTGCCTAAGCCACCCACTTCGACATACGGAGCACCTAGGCCCCCTAGTACTTCATACGGTATTCCAAGTCAATCTTATGGAAGTCCAAGCGCACAAGGAAGTAGTTCCCAAAGTTACCAGTTACCGTATTCTAGTTGGTATGGCAAAGGAACATCGCAAAGTGACATAATCAGAAGGGTACAAAATGTTATTTGATATGATTAAAGTTTTGAATGCCTTTAATATAGTTTTTAATTAAATCAAACATAATATATTTATGTATAATAAAAATAATTATTTTATTAGCAGTTAACTATAATCATTATGATGGTGGTTATTTTTTATAATATATTTTTTACAATGGGGGCAGAGTTTTATTTTTAATTATTTATGTGTAAAAAGTAACACCCAAAGACGCGTAAGAATACAGACGCTTATATTTATATCAAAACTATTTGACAATATAAACCAGTCAGTACAATAATTATTTTTCCGATTTAGATATAGATATTTTCCTGGTTTGACACTGACAACAGCCCACTGACTATATGACTTTTTGAGAAATACCAATTCGAAGCGTCGTATTTGCGCAGATGGACACTAATGTTGCCATACTAATTTTCCAAATGGAGGATAATAAAGCTACTTTTGCTGCGCAGTTTTGAGACTGCAGCAGCAAAAGTTACGTATCGTGTTCAGACAAACGAAAAAAGAAGTATGCAGTATTTCCAGCCACAGCTTTCTTTAAGACCTGCAGATATTATAAAATGTTGTGATGATGTTCAGGCACGTTTTTTTATCATGCAACACCGACAATGTGCCATAAAAAAGTGGATTTGGGTAAAAGATTGGATCAAAAACACGTAACATTTACTACCGGGTCTCCCGGTAAAAAGTACATCGTATAAAGTTAATTAACCACTAAAAAATTCATAAATATAAATAATTTGCATAACTTCCTAATTAATACAATAAAGGACATGGCACATATAACATGGGATTATGGCTCTAGAACGATTTTTTAAAAATTTGAGTATGTTGTTTCTTAGATCAATAGGAACATCTTTTAAATAAGACATTTTTGTGCAGCCCTATAGGGTGGCCCAAAAAAATTACTGAGAAGTTGAAGCTTAACTATTTATTAATTCCAATATAAACGCATAAGAAGAGTAAAAATTCGTCTAAATCCAACGGAATAATATTTTATATATTTGCTTAGACTTAAAATATTTTGATTTATCATTTAACACATACTACATACAACATTTAACGATACTAACACAGGTCTAGTATCGAATAAATAATATGGATTATGCCAACTAAAATGTTAATATCGTGATATACTTGCATATATTTTCAGAATTTATACATTTTTGACCGTTTATTAAGGTAACTTTAAGTTAAAATATTTTGGTTTATTGTCTTAAATATACAGGGATATTTAAAATTAAAGTTTTTTTTTGGTTGTTCTCACAAGATATTTTGTGACATATAAGGAAGTACATAATTTTAAAATCTGCACATTTTTCTGGCAATTTTTTACCAAAGGTAGAATAAAATTAGGCTACCCATAACAAAAATAATTTTCGGGTACACCTACAGGGTGAAGTATCTAGGAGGTTTCATTCACCATGTCTCCTGGATTTACCTTTATTTTTAGAATAGGTCGTACTTAACAATGAAAACATTTTGTTAAATGGAACGCTCTGTATATTTTGCCAAATTTTGACTGTTTATTTAATTCTACATAGAAAATGTAAAAAACACTAGATATACGATATACGTCAATAATTGCTGGTTTTTGAGATTATTAAGTAACTAATAAACGATTTTTTTAAAATTTGGGTATGTTGTTTTTTAGGTCAATAGAACATCTTTTAAATAGCACATTCCTGTGCAGGCCTACAGGTTGGCCCAAAAGAAACACTGAAAAGTTAAATTTCTCCTGTTCCTTAATACTAATTTAAACGCCTAAAAAGTCTGACTTATTACCTAAATTCAACAAAAAATAATTTAAATACTTGTTTAGAGTTAAAAAATGTGATTTGCTATTTAACACATACAGGGTGCTCCAGTATCGAAGCAATAAACATGTTTATGCCAAGTAATATGTTACTTTCATGATATTTGTATATATCTTCAGAATTTTTACTTTTCTGCCAATTTCTTGTGCTCGCAAGTCCAAAAAGCGAGCTAATTTTGCGTTTTTAAAATTTTAAGCTAATAATCATATAAATTAATAAATAATTTAATAAACAATTTTAAATTTAATTTTTAATAAGTAATTGGTGAATGAAACCTCCTAGATACTTCACCCTGTAGGTGTACACAAAAATTATTTGTTATGAGTGGCTTAATTTTATTATACCTTTGGTAAAAAGTTGCCAGAAAAATGTGAAGATTTTAAAACTATGTACCTCATTATATGTCACAAAATATCTTGTGAGAACAAACAAAAAAACCTTTAATTCTTAATATCCCTGTATATTTGGGACAATAAACCAAAATATTTTAACATAAATTTCCCTTAATAAACTGTCAGAAATGTATGCATTCCGAAAATATATACAAGTATATCACGATATTAACATTTTATTTCGCATAATCCATATTATTATACTGGACAACCCTGTATGTGTTAAATGTTAAATCAAAATATTTTAACCCTAAACAAATAATATATATAAAATATTATTTAATTGGATTTAGACAAAATTTCACTCTTTTTATGCATTTACATTGAAATTAATAAACAGTTAAGCTTAAATTTCTCAATGATTTTTTGGGCCACCCTATAGGCCTGTACAAAAATGTCCCATTTAAAAGATGTTTCTATTGATCTAAGAAACAACATACTTAAATTTAAAAAAAAAATCGTTCCAGAGACAGAATCCCAGGTTATGTGTGCCATGTCCTTTAATATGCTTCATTTATTAAATATATTCATTTAATAATACTTAACTATTTCGTGTAATTATTTTTTTTAGGTGAAATATTTTGGGCAGAAAAAGAATAGTAAGTAAATTTTAATTATATATTTATTTAGCAATGATGTATCATACATTTACTACAATAGAAGTTCGAATATGGGGAGAGATTTATATAAACTTTAATAATTAGAACACGAGTCTCAATTTTCTTCTTTATCATCGTCTCCGGCCGCGTGAAATTTTTTAATTCTTTATCATCATCTTCATTGTCCCAGATATCTGCTTCTAAATGGTCAAGGATTTTGGAGTCAAATGCGCTTTCTTCATCGAGATCGTAATTATTAATTACCCAAAGTAGGTAAGTATTATTAAACAAATATATTTGATTTGATAAATAAAAAATATTTTAAATTTTAATGCAAATTATTGTTATTATGGATTTTTTAGTGATTTACTAACTTTATACGACATATTATTTACCGGGACACACGGTTGATCTTGCATTATAATAGGTAAAGCAAGCGCATTCTCAGCGCTCTATCTTAAAAACCGTTAAGCCTATAAAAAAAGTTTGAAACAGAATTTGTTGAGAATTGTATGCTATACAATTTTTATAATAAAGTAAATGTCATTAAAACCATGGGAAGCAAGATATTTGCGAAAAATTAAAATTTGTGACTTTTCACATTAAATATCTTAAGAAGCGGACATGAGACTTTTGAAACAACTTGTAGAATGCTATAAGAATAGTTTATATAAGTTTATAGCTTATTATCTCCCATTTCGAGGTTGACCCTTGTATTTGGCTTAAGTTCCTGCACCATCCATTAATCTTCCCCTTCCAACAGGTGTCCCCTTCCTTATAAAATGTCCCGTATAATTTTTAGAGTCAAGCAAATTAAGTGTATCTTTTCTTCTCTTGATAACAATAAATCGTCTGGGCTGGCATACCAGGACTTCTCTTTAAAGAATATGTTCCTGGGCTCGCACCCATTTTAACTTACTCCTTTTGAATGTTTTAAGACACGGACATTTTCCGGAGAACTGGAATCTGCATGTGTGCAAACCTTTCCCAAGAAAGGATCTAAATCTCTCCCTTTTAACTATAGACCTATATTTATTTTTGCAGTTCTTTGTAAGGTAATAAAAAAAAATAATAATTTCCAAATCTTAAAGCATTTAGAAAAACACAAATTTTTACTTGTACATACTGAATTAGTTTTTCAGATAACTCAGGCTGTATAGTTTGGAATAATTATTTTTGACAAAATGGTGAATACATTCCATTTTAAACGAGTTATAGCGAAAAAATGGTTTAAGTCCGTTATCATGTAGGGTATGTTTCTAAAAAGCCTTCAAAATTAATTTTTTAGACTTTAGTAACTGAACTTACTCTCAAAGTAAATATGGGGAGTAAAATTAACTTAGTCAGCACTAGGGATAATTTTAAATTTTATCGAAACAGTTGTTAATTTTTGAAGAACTGGTGTGTTTTAAAAGTTAATTGATTGTTTTGTTTGGCAACTCTTATATATTTTGTAAGTAAAAAAGTAAAAACAGAAAAATGACATTAAAAAATTGTGCCCACGGAAGCTTGTATAAAGCTTAAGTATTGGGCACCGTGGATGTCGGATCTTCAGATATTTAATCAATTTTTTCCTTCACATCAGCAATTTCCGATTACTGAACATGTCATTTAGCATTTTAAAGTAGTTTTACACAATAGATACACCACAGATGTTATACAAGTTTCTACTTCTCTGAACACCCGGAAGCTAAACATATTAGTTTTGCCCTGAACAAAATTTATTTGCAGGGATTTTTATTATCTTTAAGACAAAGGAACAAAGGCCTGGACCAGGTACCGTAAAGGCCGGGTTTTTAAATGTTTAACCCATTTTTTCCGGGTCCGATAACGATGTCCAGGTAGCAATGCAGATAATGCATTTCACGATAACTTTTAGACAATGCATTAGTACTATACCTTTTTTTAAGTAATTAAGGTTTTCTTGTTATTGCCTAACTTGATATAATAATTCTTTTAGAAGGTATATAGTCCGGTATTGCGATTAAAGTTCATTTAAATGGTAAACGTGTATTTTTTTTAAACTGAGATTCTTTTTCATGATTTAAAGATATTTTAGGATTAATATTTAGTTTTGTTCTTGGGTCCCCTTTGCCATTTATTTGTTTAAATTATAGCAAATAAAATTAATCTTATCATTCAGCATTCAGTCTAGCAGAAAGGAACCTGGAACCCAGTCCGAGCCAATTTGTGAACGAGTGCATGTCTGAAATGAAATATGTTCGATAGTCACTTTGAAATTAAAAAGAAATAAAACACGAGATGGTTAAAAGTAGCCAGTCTTGTCAAAATCTAGAAAGTAAAGATTTTTTAAAAATAACGTCGTTCGTGTAACCAAAACACATTTATATTAGGATCATTGACACCCCTCACTTTACTTCATCTCCCATACCATAGCTATAGCAACACATTTTAAGGTCACCGTCACTTTAAGCTTTAAAGCTTTAAGACCACCTAAATTCTAAGGTCAAAGATGTGGACCATGCATTCAGCCTAATGTCTGGCAGACGGGCTTGTCTCGATTCCAGTTAACAGATACCAATAATCGATATACAACATATTTTTGCAGATACATAGTATTAATAAGTGTCACGCTTTTCCTATTACATTTCTGTCCATTCGGCTTGGACGGATTTAAAAGGATTAAAAAAAATTCTTCCTTAAGCCTGGACATTTAAATGATATGTTATTCTTATACAGTGACCTTTAACTGTCCATTTTATGTTACATAACTGCATTGAGTTCACTAAATAGTGTGTTATCTGTATATCTTAACCTTAAAAATAAAGATTTTGTTATTTTTCTTAAGGTAGTTCACTCGCGACAGTCGTAAACAAAAGTATCGCCTTATAGTAAGTAAAGCCCGGCCCGTCCACAAGTTAAATCGAGATTGGGATAAACATCTTTTATCTTCGTCTCTTCCATGCCATCCGCGCAGAACTTGCTCATCTCTCTCTAACAAAAATGTATTGTTGAACAAGTCGGAAGTCTCTTGACAAGTACCAGTACGGATTATAATATTTTTCCTATTTTAGTCTAATTCGAGATGCAGTATTTTGAATGAACCACAAATTTAGCGTTGTTTCAAATAAGATCGAAGACGCTTTACCAAAACTTAGAGGTTCTCAATGCCTGAACATATTATTTTTGTAGGAGACTGTACACAATGCATGAGGTATGTTCGTTATTCGGTAATATTTTACACTTTTTGAACCCACCTAGTCCTAAAATACACCTTTCATAAAAGCGATTACGAAAAAAAAAATAAAATAGTGAACAATATTTCTTAGTAAACAAACAGAACTTTGTACACTTTCAAAAATCAATATTTTTTTAACAAAACAATAAAAAGAATCAGGTTTTTTTTTTAAATTTTCTAATAGTCTGATTTATATTGCATTAGTTTTAAAAAAATATCGTAAAAAACGTTTCCGAAATATTCCAAAATAAATGCATTTCTGTCTGACATGACAGATATCGACAATGTTAATTATGAACAATTTGATTGTAAATATCTCGTTTCACAGACGATAAAAAAATTGTTTTTTTTTTCAATTAGATAAAAGACACTTTTATTAACCCTGTTCTTTAATTCCATTCAATTCTTAAGAAAAGCCGTTTTACGCGGAAACTACCTTAAAACCAGCCTCCCTTTATAAAGATGTACGTCTGCAGGCAAAAAAAATAAAATGTCAGTCACAGTTCAAGAACTACCACTAACTAACTTAACATGGATGTAACCGAAGTTAATTTTTTTTCCGCAAGCTATCATAACTTTTTAAATTTGATACAACAGATTTTTTTAAAAATAAAATTCACTTTTTTATTGTTAATTAACTTACGTTGTTCAAAATTGTTATAAAACAAATAAAACCAAACAATAATTATCTTTGGGTATAAATTGGGTATATTACAGCTGGTTTAGATAAAGAAAAATGTCCCTACATTCTTTTTTTATACAGTTGAAATCTGACAGGTATACGGTTCACAAAAATTATAATTACTAAATATTCCCTGGTTTTTATTCAAAACCATGGGCTCCAGTTCTACAGATTGGTTCCTGTATTCATTATACCTGTAGAGTTTTACCTGAATAGACAAGAATGTTGAAAATATGTTTTAAAAACGTTGCATGTAACGTAAATTTTCGCAACAATCTCGTTTCTGTCGATGTCGTATACATGTTATTTAAATATTATCGTAATGTTGCCCAGTAATTTTTTTAAACACATTTTTCAGTAAAAAATATGTTTCCATTAACGAAAACGATACAGGGAATACATTGTTATAATAAAACGTTACAATTTTATTTCTGGAATATTTTATTGTTTAGTGGAATATTAGAAAATTAGTGATTTTATTTAAACAGATTTAATTCTTATTAAAAATTAAATTTTATGAAAAAACAAAATAAGAAGTATCCCATAGGTTGGCCACTTCATAAAAACACTCTGTATAAAGTTGGGTATAAAACTAATGTGAGTAATACTCTATGAACTAAAAGGTAAATTAACTAAGTACCTGTACATAAATGTCGGAGAAAAATAAAAAGTTTGTTAATAATAAATATAATAAATATTGTTAAAAAAACTTACTGTAGTACTCAGTAGAGTTTAATCTCGAACCATTAGAACGATCAGTGTCATTCTTATCTAATAAATTAGCGAATAAAAAAATGTAGACTTTTTTAAAATAAATGTATTTGTTTTCATTTTTCTCCTGAATTTGTCATGGCACAATTTTTAATATTTACATTTCTTAAAAAATACTGAATGTTAATACTGTAGAAGAAAAAAAATACATAAAACAACCATAAAATTATCTGAAGAATTAACTAATATATAATAGAATACAAAAGTGCAGTAACAAAAAAAAACCTAATAACCACAATAAAATAAAAATTAATTACCAACGATTAACGTGAATGGAATGTAACTCTACCTTATAATCTCATAATAAGACTGTATTGTCACAGAATAGCATAAACGCCAACAAAAATGTTCCACCAAATATGTAAAATTATTATTATTTGGTTAAAACATATTTTTCTATTTAAGATAGTGAGTTACAGAAACAAGATACAAAATTTAAAATATTATGAATTCCATTAAAAAAGAATAATTAAGATTAAAACCATTAAAAAAATTTATACAGGGTGTTTCCTCAGAAACCTAAAATATTTAAGAGGGTGACCCCTTCAGTTTTTTCATTTAAAAAAGTTCATAGTAACATATCTCGAAAAAAATTTCCTTTCCAAAATGCAGGGTGTTGAATTTTGTTATCTCTTTCGTTTTTTTGTAATTATCAGATAATCGATTGCACTTAAGAAATCATTCACTTAAATATTTAAAATTACTTAGGTTACACCCTGTATAAGTATAACAACAGATTATTTCTTTATATATTTTAAATAGTAATATTATTATCACACTTTGTTTTTTAAAGCCAAAACAGGCCACAGCAAGAACAAAGATCCTGTTAAATATGTTATCTTGGATCCAACGCACCAAAACCCGATGCTTGCAATTATGGGTCCCACAGCTCTAGCTAATGCTCCTAGAGATCGGAAAATACCCATTACGGTCCCTTTTTGTTGTTCATTTCCATGCTGGGACGCCATTGTTGTTATACAGGGAACCACCATGGCAGTTGCTTAAGATTAAAAAAAAAAACATTGTTTTATTTCAAATTTAACTAAATCGGCTTAAGGGGACTTTTGTTTTAGGTGATACCACTGTTTCTGGTTCGAGAAAATTACAATTTGACTATTTAAATTAAAGAATTTGCCTCTTCATATTTTTTGACAAACTTGTAAAAAAAATAAATATTAAAAAATGAATTTCTTCCTATAATGTATTTAATCTAAAACATTTTGAAAGAACAAAGTAGAAGAATACTTTAAGTATAAACTATCTAAATAATAAGAAAAATATATTAATAATCAGTATAAATTATTATACATATTTGCCTAAATTACAATTTCTCTAATTAAATAAAAACCAATACTATTAATCATGCTCTTATATAATATTAATGAATTTCTTAAATTAAATAAGAACTCCTTGCATAAAATTTATTTTGAATCCAAAACACCTGACAAATATCTATGAAAAATTTAATTTTGATGTAACTGCCACTTAAACTTCATCTCTGACCCTTCCTACGTCGAACTAAAATGACGAAACGAGGCAGAAGCCTTTGTCCAGCGTTGCTAGATTTATTAGATGTGTAAGATAATAATGAAGAGTTCTGGCATACGGCAAGCTTATTAAGGCATAACGATGAAAAATTCAAATTTATACATCTTTAACTTTACAAAATAAATGTTTTCCTGTTTTAAACGAAAAATGCGAAAAAAATTAGATTTTATTCGCATTGAAACTGATAATCATAATAAATTTTTAAATAAAAATGCTTTATTAATAATATTTGCCAAAGAGGGTTTAAAGAAGATTAAGAATTGGACCAAAAATCAAGAGAGGACAAATTATATAAAAACATTAAATATGATACTGATGAGAATTAAAAAAGCAGATCTTATTTCAATCTTAGAGTGTCATAATTTCTGTATTATATTAGAGTAAAGTTATTTTTGGTTTCTTTTGTATAATAAATATATTATGTATTTAATTTTAATGTTCTGTTTTTTCTTAATACCTATGAAGGGGAACAAAAATGCATCATATCAAGGAAAATGGTGAAATATACATAAAAACTAATCTGAATATTATATGGATCGAAAAAAATGTAAAGAATAGTTGCTCATGTATTAGACAAGTCTTAATTTAATTTTTAAAAAATATTTCGTAGAAGTATTATTTATGTATAAAGGCCTATTTTTAACACAATAAGGATCAAAAATACTTACAAACAGCATACAAAAATAGGCCAAAGTACAATAAAAACGGACCAGTGGCTAATCCAACACATATGAATGAAGGAATAATAATCCATAGGCCTAAAATAGCGGTAAATTTCGTTTTATGTGGTGGGATTCTCCTTACATAACCGCCCTGCATCAGAGCCATAGTTACACCTTTAAAGCAAAAAAAAGAAGATTTATATATTTGTCATAGCTTATTCTTTTTACACTTTAGGGCAGCTTTTAATGTTTGAGTGGAACAAAATGTGACAGAGTATATTTTGAGATGCCAAATCTAATTTAATTTTAATTTTGTTTTATTACCCTACTGGTTTCGTCCGCCACTTTGTGACCTTACATTTTAAATTAATAAAATAAACAAAATATACTTTGTTATAAGTCACTGATAACCGTAATACATATACTATGTATAGCCGTGCCAGCTGTTTCGTAGTACAACTACATCTTTAAAAGTTAAAAAGCGTTTTGTTGCAATTTGAATCATTTTCTTATGTATTCTTTCAAATTCAAAAAAAAATACACAAGATGACTGTTTAATTTTTTTTGTTAATATGAGAAACGCCTGAAATATGGCGATGTTTGATCCTGGCTGGATGACCCTGTACATAGAGCAATTCTTAGTAATCCAAAAGTCGTACGCAATTTTGCGAGCGACTTAAATATTAAATATAGCACTTTACTTAATATTTTCTATCAGAAGATCAAAACTCTTAACAATATATTAATAAAAATGTAAAACAATAAAATAATTACCTATAGCAAAAAACATCCATCCTTGTTGCATTGAAGTATAGTTAAAAACGTGATGAGTTAAAAATGTCAATGTAAATTCTAATCCACTATAGATAAATAAATAGACAAAATATATCAATCCCAGTCTTCGAAGTTCCTGTAAGTCTGCATCTTTAATACTTGTGACAGCGGTAAACCTAAATAAGTCTTTAACATTTATAAGGGCTTTTGCATTTTGAAAAGTGGCTGACAATCGTTTGGCACGTTTTTCCTACAAGAAAATAAACATTTTTTTATCTTGGGACAGTCCACGAAGGCTAAAACACTAAGTACTTTACTCAACTGTGGAGGAAAGCAGTATATGCGAATTTTCAGTTTTGTGGGAAAGCAGCAAAAACTTTTTATATTTACTAATATCCCCCTTTATAAGAATGAAGTATAGTAAGCGCGAGAACAATTTTAAAAAAAGTTATCACAGAATGGAATAGAAATACTACTTTTAGGCATTGATATTTGAAAAAGCCTCTTTTATGCATATTTATTTGGTCATTTTTTTTTTTTTTTGAATATTTTAAAATTTGGGAAACAATGAATTTTTCTATTATTTGTGGCAAAAGTCTATAAAAGTAGACCATTTACTGAGATTTAACATTAAAAAAATAAAATTTGGGAGTGTTGCACAAATATAAAACACCAATGTATCTAGACGCACGGTAGTGCCCCAGGCCAAGTTCCGCCCTGATGCAAGCAGTGTGTTTATCACACGAAACGTTTCAGTGTGTTTTCCCCCTACCATAGCTCTGTTATCGTTCCACATAAAGGTCCGAGATTTGGAACGTAAATTCATATAAGTATTCTAATTATATGTAAAAAGATTGAGTAAGATATATTAAGTGGTTTCTGAGATATTCTGTTTTGAAAATCGCCTACGGACTGACTGACTCACTCACTACTCATCAAAATCATAGGGCACTTTCCGAAGGACTTGAAATTTGGTGAATGAAAAGGAAAAATTCTAAAAACTGCACATTTTTACTCGAAACGCCCCGAAACAGGGACAGTAATATTGTATATTTACTTTATACTACTTTAGAAGTTTGCAATATAAGTAAACTTAAGTTTCTGAGGTGATTCCCTTAGAATTTAAAATGCAGGCAGGATTATATTCCATTCATTATATTGAGAAAAAAAGAGACGATATCCCACTAAAAACACTTATGTAAAATAAGGGCCAAGTTAATATCCAAAAATCTCGGCCTCTTAAAGTACAGGGTGTCCCATTTTGGGTACTTTTGCGGGGTCTCTCCGTTATTTTTAACGTTAACGGGATGCGGTTTTCGCGACAGTGTGCTGCTTTTTCGTAAAGCTAAAGATGCCGTTAACGAAACTTTAATAGCCCTTTTAGTTTTTACAATACAGGTTTTTACAATACACCACTGCATAGAATGCAGTGGTGTAGATAATTTTTGTTACATATTTACGATTTTTGAGTTATAAACCAAACTTATGTTTTTTTTTTTTAATGGAACACCCTGTATATGTATAGACTATAAAATTTGTCTTTCTTTTAACGTTTTAAAAATATATAATAGTACGCAATTTTTTTTTAAACACGCAAATAAATGACAATTTTCTAAAACTAAATGCATAATTTAATAGCAGGCCATGGCTATTACAAGAAACAAAAATAAATGTTAAATATTTGTCTATCTTATCGGTTTTTTGATCGACTTTTGGTTGAATTTCAGGAACCAGTTTATTTTTTTTTGTTCTTTTAGTATTTTTATTTAATTGATATTTATTAATTTCTTTAAATAATGGCAGAACATGAAAATTATGAAAAATTCGATATTCTGGTATGTTTTATACAGAGTAATGAAAATTCTGAAGAAGCTTCGGAATTATATTTCCAAAGGTATTTAAGCTTTTATGACTAGAAAAAACTCTATTATCATTATATGTTTGTGCTTGTTAGATATCCAGAAAGAAGGCAACCGTTTCTTGAGATATTTGCTTGTTTAAAAGCAAATTTAGTTGAGCACGGATCCTTTGTTCGCCAACGTCCTAAACATACAACAAAGATAACAGTGACACTCAGAAGAGCTTGAAGAAATACAAGTATCATCCATACAAATTTAATATAGTGCAACATTTGCATCCTGGCGATGCCGAGCGCCGGACATTGTTTTGTCAAAGGTATTTGCAGCAAATTAATGGTAACGATTTTTTGGCAGACTTGTTATTTGGTCAGACGAATGCTTTTTTTCAAGTATGGGCGTTTTTAATCGTCACAATACCAGGAATTGGCATACAGAAAATCAGCATTTAATGTTTGAAGATAAGAAGATACCTACAACAAGGACGCGTTGGAGTTGGAGTGTCATATTTTATTTATAGGATTTTTGAAGGAGGTCTTACAGCACGTCGGTACCTAGATATCCTCGAGGAATATGTTCTATAGTTTTGTGGCGGATCCATGTTTTAGTTTGTTTTATTTAGGTTACTCGCCTTTTTTACTTTTTGGAAAAAGGGACCCTCTTGGTCCGGGTCCCGGGGTATGCGGGCTGACCCTGTCCAGCCCTAAAACGTCATTAAAAGTTCAAAACCTATCAGAATTTCCTAAGTTTTCAGACCTAAAATTTCTTAAAATTTAGTTTAATTTTTTTGTTTTAGTTTCAATCTTGATAACGGTGGCCGACTTGCCACCGAAACGTAGATTAATATTTGTGATTTTTTGGGTTTTTTAGGGGTTTTCTTCTTTTTTGTTGCAGGCGATCTGCAAGTTCATAGGGGTCAATAGGGCTGGACAGGGTCAGCCCGCATACCCCGGGACCCGGACCAAGAGGGTCCCATTTTTCAAAAACTAAAAAAGGCGAGTAACCTAAATAAAACAAACTAAATCCTTGAGGAAGTTATTCCACAACTATTGGAAAATATTCCATCATCCTAATATATGCTTACCTACAACAAGATGGTGCCCCAAGTCATAACTTTAGGATCTTAAGCGCATTTCTTGATAATACCTTTACTCAAAGATGGATAGGTACCAACGGACCTGTTAGATGGCCTCCACGATCTCCAGATATCTCAATTTTAGATTTTTTTATGGGGCTATATACAAAATAAAGTATATAAAACACGATATGACAGCATAGCAGAACTTCGAGAGGCAATTCATTTAGCTTTTCAAAACCTCGGGAGCCAAGGCTGGATTCTGTAAAATATAAGGAAAGAATGTCAAAATAGGATTACATGTCTTTTGCCTTAAAGGTAACTCAAAGTTTTCACGTCTTGAAGGATAAAGAAAGGAATGTCAAAGTTGCTCAGAATCGGGCCTCAATTGTTCTTTTTAATGCTATTAAAAAATTACAAATATGTGTCAATTTTGCATTAGAGAAAATGATCCTCATTTTCATCATCACCTTAATTTTTTTTTCTTTTTTTTTAATTTGTTATATTGTTACTTTACGCTACAAAACGGTTGTTACAAACTTACTGTTATAAAAAAACTGCATAGGTATTTTTGAAAATGTTATTCATTTATAAGAAGATACCTACTTGCAAGGTATTCAATTCTTCGTTAGTAATATGTAACTTTCAATTGTTTATTATTGTTATTCATGGCCTACTATTAAATTATGCATTTAGTTTTAGAAAATTGTCATTTATTTGCGTGTTTTTAAGAAAAAGTGCATACTATTACATATATTTTTGAAATTAAAAAAAAAAACATAAGTTTGGTTTATAATTTAAAAATAGTAAATATGTAACAAAAATTATCTACAGCACTGCATTCTACGAAAAAAAAAATCCATTCGTTAACGGCATCTTTAGCTTCACGAAAAAGTAGCACATTGTCGCAAAAACCGCATCCCGCTAACGTTAAAAATAACGGAGATACCTCGCAAAAGTACCCAAAATGGGACACCCTGTACTGAGATCTTAAATTAGACCATGTTCTGTCCACAATTCTATTCTAAATAAATTACATACCCAAGACACCCCTCTCTAAGATATATAAGCAATTAATTGAACGTTTAATTCAACACACATAATGGGTAAGTACTCAGTTATGTATCCTTGAGACAAAAGGTGTGATCGCAGTACTTTACGACGTTGAGATTTTTGGATATGAACTTGGCCTCTATTTTAATAAGAGTCTTGGTCGTTAAAAATACGGTTATTGTCTCGAAAGTTGCGGCAACGCTCTATACCAATTTTGATATATGGGGGCTTTTAGGGCACTGATTAAGAAACTGAAAGAATCTTTAGACGAAAACGTTTCGTTTTCAAAATCCATCATCAAACTTAAAAATTAAATTAACCCCATTTTCAATATATAACCCTTCTTTTTGCACACAATTCTTGATTTTAACACTAAATTGACACAAAATATTTTATAAACACCTTTTAAAAACTTGTTTTTATATTTATTGTTTCCCTTTTTTCCATTAAATTGCGAAGTTTTGCGGCCATGTTTGCTGAAAAAAACCCTAGTGTATACATGGTCGCGGCGTTTGAAAGTGAAGCTTTGCAATTAAATGAAAAAAGGAAGTAAAATAAATATAAAAAAAAGTTTTAAAGGTGATTATAAAGTACGGTATGCCAATTTGGTGTAAAACTCAAAGATTGTGTACAAAAAAAAGAAGGAATAGTGAAAATGAGGTTAGTTTGATTTTCAAGTTTAATAATGGATATATCGAAAACAAAAAGTTTTGAACTAAAAATTCTTTCAGATTCGTGATACGGCGTTGCCGCAACTTTTGAGTCGATTACCAAAAAACCTTTAAAAACGTCGTTAGAAGAACCGTCGCGTTTGTATTGAGCTAAAATGCAGGGTAACAAATTGTTCAAATCTATGTATTTTTATGATATTTAATTAGGTAAATAATTTATTTCTTTTTTCGTCCTATGGTTTCTTTAAAATAATAACCACTAAAGCATTTTAAGCTTTTCCGTTGCATTTATTAAACAAAAAATTAGACGTTGCTGTTTTTTTTTTTGAAAACCAAACCATAAAACTGCAACACTCACTTCCAAGTTTTTAGGCTGTAATTTTAATTTTAAAAAATGACGTTCCAAGTAATAAATATATGATAAAAGCATGTTGTTTATGAAGAAGTTAGTTAATACGGATTAGGGCAACTCCTGATTTCAAATAAATTTATTTGTTAAAAATGACAAAAAAATGTCCGTGCTTGATCAAATTTGATATTCGGTTATGAAATTGCACACAAAAAAACTTCTTCAAATAACACTTTTCGAAAATCGGTTTAAAAATACCATTTCTGAATTTTTTAAAGACAAAATTTCATATTTGATATATAGCGTATGAAATTTAGTGACCAGTGTCTATACTATTTTTTGTTTAATTTAAAGCAAAAATGAATGCCAAAGTCTAGTTTTTAGTCTTTTAACAAAAAAAAAATCCCATATATGTTGTGTACTTAGTTAAAAGTACTGCAACACTTAAATATTTCTAAAACCTCTAAGCTGCATTTACAAAATTAAGTATCTAGGGGCTTTGCGACTGAGCAGTAATATCGACATTATTTCTAGATTTTAATAAAAATAAGATATTGTTATATCTCAACAACTAATAGACATAGAATTCTGATAACTTGGGATCCTACTTACTTTGGCACACCCAATTATTTGCAATAAAAATCTGAGATAACAAAAACTGAAAATTGTGTGCCGCTATTACTGTTCAGTTTCACATGGCCAAACGCAGCTTTAGCGGTTTTAAATACATTTATATATTACTAACCCATTATGTATCTACTGAGAGATGCCACAACTCAGTATATGGGCTATTCCTGGGTAAATGTAGGTTTGCGTCCCTCTAGGTTAATAAGTATTTTTTGTAATTAAATATCCTAAAGTTCTACACTTAATAAAAGTTCTTGAAACAGTTTCTATTTGACCTCCGATCAGTGAAGTGCTCGCGATAAAAAACTACATAGTTTTTTCCGGGAAGGCGGCTAGAGGTGCTGTATCAACGGCTTTTACCGTCGGGGATCAAGGAGAAACTCAAGCCAAACGATGGAGTCCTTCTTCTGGGGCCCCACGCACGAGGTATTTTCCTAATGGCGGAAGATGGTTGCGCGCTCAGCAGGGAGGGGCAGTACTGACAGAAAACGGTTATGCGTGATAACAGAAGCAGTCCTTGGTCGGAATGTCATTGTTTGTGCCCTGCATCGATATTTTTTTTTTGCAAAAAATTCAAGTTTTGGAAAAGTTCGGAATTTCTGGGTGTTACAGAGCCCGACGATCCAGAAGTTCCACCTACGAAGCTCGGGAAAGTTCACGTTGACAACAACGTGTGTCTGGAACGGGAAGAGCTGGCTGAACGTTCACCGACGGAGGCCAAGAAAAGTGAAAGCAAAGCAAGTTCTTGAAATTATTTATGTAGCTAGGTAATAAAAATTTAAAATGGCTTACTAAAAGTCGCAAAAAAATCTGTAAACGCTATATATTTCAAGACCGACCCTTGCCCCGATCGACGATCTTAAAGTTTGAACTGTAGCCAAACCATCAAAATTTGCCGGGACAATAAACTCTTTAATTTTTTTAATAGCCCCATTATTACTTTAAATTTTCTGTATGGTTATTATAATCTTAATTTAAAAAGACATTAAATCATCCCGACGTTTTGATTTAAGTGTTTACTGATACATTTAATCTTTCAAATTTTCATATCTTTCTCCAATCGAAAAGTATTGTTCACATGGCATACCCCTCATGGGTATCCTCTTTAAAAACACGTGGCTTAAAGTGCGCTTTTTTTCCTTTTATTTATTGCATCATTTTAAATGTGACAATTTTTAAGCGTGGCTTTTCTAGTATCAAGACATATCTATTTAAAGTACAGTGGGTTATAAAAATATTTTTTTTTGTTTTCACTAGCTCTAATAATTGCTTCTTGGCTTAAACATAACCTTAAACCACATTGAAATATTTTTTAAGGTTGGAGTACATATAATGTACAACCACACTACACCCTGTATACTTTAAATTATAAATTAATATAGGATATTTGGTTAACTCATCTTAAACCAAATTTATTGTATTGATTCATAATATTAGGTATACAGGATGTAGTGTGGTTGAAAAAAAAAATATGATTTCTCCTGAAGACAATCATTCATAAGTCCGAGACGGTGACTAGCAGTTATACATCGTTGAAAAGGTCTTTTAATTCTTTACATAGATTTGGTATTATATACAGGGAGTTGCATTTAAAAAACTCAAGAAATTTTACAATAGACAAAACATGGCAACACTGTAACATTTTTAAAATTAAAAAAAATTGCCAGCTAATATAGATAAAATAGGCTTTTGTATTTTTTTTACGTGAACAAATTTTAAAAAAATATATAAAATAAATATTTACCGTATTTGTATTAATTTAAAAATAGGTCAAAAATTAAAGAAAAACTTCAATAAATCCGAAACGTCGCGACACAGACCCATACTGTTATATATCGTTGAACTTGTCTTTGGAGGCGCTATCTAAATATATAATAATATATAGGGTGTCCCATTTAAAATAAGGAAGTGAACACCGGTCGCCAACACAATGAACATTCTGTATATGTGAAAGTGGAATTAATTAAAAGCATAAATTATTCCAAGAAACTTTTGTCGGAACTTTTTTGACAAAAGTCTGCAGTTTCTGAGAAAATGTATAGGACCCTGATAAAATGCCCATCCTGTACGTACAAGGAAATTAAAATTTTAGAAAGTTCAAACTATTAGAAGTTGTATATTCTCTTTCAAAAGTAAAATCATATTGGCATTTAGTAGGTATTAAAAAGTAATAAAGGTTAAAATTTAAGACAAAAAATGTTAACTTTTGTCTTTTTTAGACTTTATTAAAAAAAAAATCGGCAGCTACTTATTTTTTATAAATAATTAGAGGCCATCAAACACTGATGTAAAATTATAATGTTACAATCCTAAAAATAAAAGTATTTCTGATGTACTTATCCTTAAATATTTTGAATAAATTAAGAAATTGTGCGCGCCCAGGTCAAAACTTGGTTCGATATACTTCATAGAAATAAATAAGCAACACGTTTAATATGTGCACTTATTTTTTTTTATTTTTTCTGTGTTACTGAGGAATAGCCCATTTACTAGACTTTAGGAGGTTAGGATTTGTTAGACAAAAATTAATGGTTGGCTTTTAATAGATATATTGATGCAAGAAACCCGTCCAAGATAATAAAAAATAATAAGGGTTAGCCAGTAAAATAAATTTCCAGGTAATAAATGATTACCTGGTTTGACTCAAACAGGATGGAATTATTGTGGACCGTAATAAATACTATATTAGAAATTATTAAAATTATGTTAATAACTTCTACACAGGGATAATTTAGACAAATTCAAAAGCCCTCAGTTCTGGTGGGTCCTGGTTATTTTTGGTTAGTTAAAGCGGCTTTTTATATTCCCCACTTATATTCAGACGTGGTACATACCATATTGAACATTATTAAAATTTTGTTAATAATTTCTACGTAGGGATTATTTAGACAAATTCAAAAGCCCTCAGTACTGGTCGGTCATAGTTAGTTCTGGTTAGTTAAAAAGATTTTTATTTTCCCCAATTATATTTTTGACGTGATAAATACCATATTGAAAATAATTAAAATTTTGTTAATAACTTCTATGCAGGGATAATTTGGACAAATTCAAAAGCCCTTAGTTCTGGTTGGTCATGGTTAGTTCTGGGTAGTTAAAGCTGCTTTTTATTTTCCCTAATTATTTAAACTGGGAAAAATTTTATTCCTGCCTATTTGGACCGCAATTCGGCTATGCCGCTGATATCTAATATCTAAAAAAATTTAATATCGAAATCTGAGGTAAATAAAATTGTTTTTCTTTTGTTTATTTATGCCTCACGCTCCATTAAAGGATGTTATTAGCCTCAGTAAAAAAGAAAATAAAAACGGTCTTCCTAAATGAACTCGGGTTCTGATAATACATTAAGTAAGTCTAAAAAAACAAAAATTTAAAGTTGTCAATCAATTTCAAAATTACCAGAAAATCTAAAAATACTTCTTACCTTTGGAAGAGACTCTTTAAAGCAAAATGCAAAAAATAAAAGATCTGCGATGGAAAGCACAAAAGCAAAGATGGCAGGTACAACATACCAGTTCCCACTAGTTTTTCGAGCCCAAACAGCAAATGATGCCCCAATCATTGGCCCCACAATAAATCCTAGAGAAAATGCTATTCCAACAAGTGCCTAAAAATATAGATTTAAAAAAACACGTAAAGTAAAAAGTGTGTTTTTATCTGTTTGTTTATGTACATGTACATCTTGGTGTTTCTTACCATTCCCTTTCCTCTTGTATTCATAGAAGATACGTCGGTAATTATAGCCATGCTAATAGATACGTTTCCTTTACTAATACCACCAATAAATCGAGCCAACATAAATAAGAGTAAATTACTTGACAAGGCCCATAAAACATATGAGAGAGCAATACCAACCTAAAAGGTAAAAATATTTAAATATACATTCCACAAGCGGGTGTTTAACACAATTACTTTTTGACTACTGACTTCACAATCAGTTACAATTAATTTAAAAAGGTAGTAGGTAGGTATCAGGGCCGATCCTGTGACTTAGTGACACTTTTTTATGATTTTATTATTTTTATTATAAGCATATATTTTTTAAATATATAAAGAGGGAGAGAAAATACTAAACAAATGGTACTTAACTAAAATTAAAATGAAGTGCATACTTTTAATTACAATATTAACATACTTTAAATAGATAAATGTCAAACGAAAATAAAATCTTACCAAAACGAAACATAAAAAAAGCACATATTATTATTTTATAATACTTAATACTCGTTTGCTTTTTTTATGCAAATTCATCTTTTGCGGTTGACAAATCTAAATTATTGCAAATGTCTTGTTCTATAGATATTAATGCAAGATTTGTCAGTCTTTCTTGGGACATTGTAGATCTTAAATAATTTTAAGTTTAGGCTTACTAAAACTTTGCTCTCCCAATTTACAGTTACTTGTAAAGTAAGAAATATTCTAATGGTATTGTTAAATTGGGAAAACAGGAACATAGTTTGTTTTTAATTATCTACGTTAAAATGTCCTGGGGTGTTTGCAAATTTATTACAATGGTCCTAAAGGCTAAAATTTCATTTAAAAGTTCTGACTTTTTTTTGTTTAAAAAAAATTATTTCTTTATTTTAAATTCGGCCGCCCCAAAATTTGGCTGCCCCGTGCAGCCGCACCGTTTGCACCCCCGCCAGGATCGGCCCTGAGCAGGATTTACAATATAAATAAAGAAATATATTATTTTTAAAAACGTCTCAAAACTATTGTAGATTATTAGGTTAATAAAGTATGGATAAGGACAAGGTTAATGGTTATAAATAAACTCTTTATCCATATTACTAAGTTTATTTATTATTTAATTGAAAATTACAAATAATTTGCATTCTCGCGAGGTTTTTAAGCCGCGAGTGTAGAGCCCTCTTAAAAGAGTATATAATAATAGAAAAGAATCAAACAAACCGCTTTGCTGCAACAAATTTTTACTTGGATAGAAATAGGAAAACGCCTTTGTCACAACACTAGTAACTTTATTTATTTCATAACTAAATATTTAGATCCATTATGGTTATATTCTTTTTTACATTTATTTATTAAGTTAATAAACAATTCGGCATGTTAATTAGCTAAATGGGGATAACCGGAAGTATCTATACTTTCTAAAAGAACACTATTTCTATCTTCTGCTGTTTAAACGAAACATACATAATATTGGTTCATTATGTATATTAGTCCATCCGTCCAAGGACATGCAAACAGACTATCCAGAAAACATTTATATTTTTCTTGCGATGGCGGAACAT
This sequence comes from Listronotus oregonensis, assembly GCA_019359885.1. Classification (NCBI taxonomy): domain Eukaryota; kingdom Metazoa; phylum Arthropoda; class Insecta; order Coleoptera; family Curculionidae; genus Listronotus; species Listronotus oregonensis. Next base: position 378,245 of record JAHBCN010000011.1, read on the forward strand.
AACCAAGTATTAGCACTGCTATGACCTTTCGAATTTCCCTTTATTTCATTGCTCCAAAACTGCAGTTTGTTGCATAAATGGCTTTGGCAATTTGTCTGTCCAACTCTTTTTTCTTATCTTGCACAACCCCAATTGTCCCCAATGACATTACATTCACTTTCACTTTCACCTACATTCCCTTACCACAGTTCTCACTTTTCTGTTTTTTTGCCAGTTGGATAATTCTAATAATTTTTTCTGACTACTTCCAGGCTGGGACTAACAATCGCCTTAAAGAGTTTTAAAACGACTGATATCACTAATTTTACCTTTGGGGGTTTTTCAATGACTTTTCATTTCATCCACTAGACCTTACAATTCTTTACCATGCTTTTTACTTACTGCACAGCAACTTACTTCGCTTACCATTTTCTTTTTTATAAAATACTGCCAAATACTGAATTTCTTTCTGCCCGAGTTGTCATAATGACAAAGTTTTTGCTAGATTACCCCTAGAAGCAAAAATGTTACTGATAACTTGATTAGGTGCGTGTCATTTATATAGCCGGGCGTTTTCTGCCAGTCTTCGCAAGATTCGACTAAGCCATATACTCGCAAAAATAATAACCTGCTAATAAAAACTTAACAATCAGAAATATTAAATGCCAGTAACTTTAACGATTTTTTTGCTCATATTGCCGACAACATAAAGATCTTCCAGCAACGGATAAAGATCCAATCGACTATGCCAAAAATCTAAATCTAAATTTAAGCAATTCTAGTTTTAATATCCACAGGGTCAGCTTTGTTGAGGTGAGCCATATTATAGCACACCTAAGGAATAGATACAGTAAAGGTCATTTTAAATAAAATGTTAGAATATTAAAATTACTTGTACCTATATCCACTAAAAGGATTATAAATCTCTGTATTAACGGAAACAGATTTTCAGACAGCCTAAAAACGGCTTGTGTGTTTCCTACTTTCAAAAACGTAACCCATGAATGGTCTTTAACTATATACCAATTGGCCTTTATTAGTTATTTAGAGCATCAGCACCGGCTCAATCCAGGGCAATTTGCACATTGCAATAGCAGATTAACCACAGGCATCTTTCTTTGACTTTACAAAAGCTTTTGACTATGTGTCCCATGACCTCCTAAAGCAAAAGCTTCATCAATATAAGTTTTCCAATGGCAGTGTGGATCTTCTAGTCTTACTTAGCAAACTGACATCAATATGTATCATACAACAGCAAAACATCACTGATATGTCAAGTCAAGCAGGGCGTACCCCAAGGTTCAGTTCTAGGGCTCTTTTTCTGCTTTACATAAATAATATAAGGTCAAGTACCTCTAATGATATCACAGGGATTATTAATTGGTTTGTTTCCAATAAACTCAGTATTAACAAGACAAAAACTCAAGTCTTGTAAGGGGCCTTTCATTAATTACATAAGGATCCAGAGAGGGAGGTGGGGTTAAGAAAATCTAGACACGTCCATATCTGGGGGGAGGGAGGGGTAAAACCTATTCTTACGTAATATTTTACAAAGTCGAAATTTATTATAAAAATATTATAGTATATTCTTTTCGTGTATTAATCTTATTTTTATTATTTGGAAAATAAAAAATTATTATTTTATTTTTAAGCAACAATAGCGTTGAATAATTAGTTTTTTTTTTTTTTTTTTTAAATAATAATTTCGGTCTCTACACCGTATTATTTTACTTAAACTAATTTTATTTCAAAACTTTAGTGTAATTCAAAAAATCTACTGTCTGATAGCAATGAAAGAGTAGGTATAACCCAAATTATCTGCTAAAGAATAAAAGTCTTTGATTTCTGTCAAATTGTGAGTTTTAGTGTAAATGATTCATTTCTAACGAGGGGTAAACCACTGCAGGAAGTCTTGGGATGTCTTTGTACACTTAGAGGGCAATCTTTGGGTAATCCCTGGAAATCCTTTGAAATCGGGGAAGTCTTTGGCTATCTTTGGGTTATTTCTGGAAATCTTATGAAATCTTAAGGAAATCTTGGAAAATCTCTTGAAATCTTTAGGAAATCTTGGGAAATCTTTAGGATGTCTTTGGAAATCCCCGATATTTCAAGGAAGTCTTTAACCATTTTGGGAAAATCTTTGGCTATCTTATTGCATATTTCCTCCTTTCTGGCCGCATTTGCGATTTAAATTCACAAGGGCATAGTTGCTGTGTTAGTATTTAATTTAAATATTTAAGATTTAGTATATATTCTTAATAAGATAATTAAAACTAAACATGTATTGCTATTAAATATTTATTAATTTAATCTTAAATTTTTTTTGGTAACAAATCTATGTTTATAAAGCATTTTTTTATTATTGTTTCTGTATACTGTGACAGTAAATTAAAGAAATGGCTTGTTTTCTAAAAATACCTTTTTCCGTGTCAGATTAAAAAATAAATATTTTTAAATATGTTTTACATTATGGGCAGATTCATGTTTGAAAAAGTTCTCGATGGGTATACCCGGCAGAAAATATTTTCTACAATGAGACCGCTTCGGCCCTGGTCCCGAGGTATAGCTACTAACCAACAAAAATCGAGAGACGAGAAGCAGTCGTTTTGTATAAGAAAAAAGTTATATCAATTTCGAAGATAAAATTAATTTTCGATCGATAGAGTTGTTAAGTGTTTCTTAGTATGTTCCTGAAAGAAAATCAACACAACTCTATACTTAAAATTGATTAGTAATATACTGCAGTCTTTTTTGCTACTGCATATAACTGAAGAAAGGATATATTTAATGTGGCATTTGGTGTTTGTGTTACGAATTTGGAGAGCAGGGTTAAAAAAAAATTATCCACTCAATAAAAACTTTATTTCAGTAAACCGTTACTAGCGCATAGAAATAAACGCTCACTCATTAATAAATCTTGATAAACTTTATAGAGATGGTCCCAACTTAGAAGAAAGTAGTTTTGTTCCTTGGCTGTACAAGAGCCAACCTCGTGAGCAAACATTCCGCTCAGCTCGTTTACTAAAGACTATATATACTCCACTGTTGTGAATTTTAGTACACTAAATAACAGGCTAACAAGAATTTACAATTTATAGTACATTTTAAATAGGTAACGTATCAGATGAATTTATATTTCCATGAGAGCAATCCAGTTCAAGAATGGGTGATACAACTCATGTGCATCCGTATCTAAGAACACATGCTTTTAAACTTATGAATAACGAATTTATTGAAAATATTGTTAATCGGGCCTTAAACAGTGCAAAAGGTATTGCTGGGAATGGGAATACCTGTCAAAAATAATACATTTTACAAATATATTATATTTAATTCCCCAAATTCGTTAGATCTTGATGTAGACATTACTGAAGAAAGTGACCTTTCTGGCGATGACGATATATATGCAAGCTCCGAAGTAGACAATTTAAATGGCCTTTTAAAACTAACAGGTTTAGGCTTTTTTTGATAAAACAATAAATTTAAAAGATTAATTTATTTTTAGATCGAAAGTAACAAAAAAAAATCTAATTTTTTAGGTATATAAATAAGCGGCATTCAAAAGCGGCAGTTAAAAAATCTATCTTTTGTTGGTTTTTTAGTTGGAAATCTAAAAAAGTAAGTTCTGATGGATTACTTAGGTTTAAAACTTAGTATTTAGATAATTGCAACGATAACACAGCGGTTCGAAAGACTTTACCTAGGCATCTTAATGTTTTTGGGGTCGCTGAATCCAAAATCGTGGTCAGTTTGACCCCATCAGGTCAGGGTCAGTGGCATTTCAAGATCAAATCGCAACCAAATTTGATGAGGTCAAACTGACCACGGATTCGGATTTAGGAAACTCAAAAATATAAGTACACATTCTTCAACTTTGGTTGCCATTAATTTTGCAGATTGACCTTGATCGTGACCTAAAGTTTCGAAAGACTTAAAAATGGTATCTTTATGTTTTTGGGATCGCTGAATCGAAATTAGGGGTCAGTTTGACCCCATCAGGTGAGGGTCAAGGGCAACAAATTTTGAAGAGTGTATACTAATTTTTTAAGGTCGCTGAATATGAATCAGTTTGACCTTATTGGGTCACGCTCACGATATATTTAAATTAATATAGGTTAAATTTGCCAGACTTGACCACGGATTCATATTCAGCGACCTCAAAAACATAAATATACACTCTTCAAATTTGATTACAAATAAATTTGCAGATTTAACTTTGAAGTGCCCTTGACCCTGTCATGGTGTGGTCAACCTGGCACCGGATTCAGCGACCTTAAAAACATAAAGATATCACGGTTAAGTCTTTTGAACCTTAATATTTTTTATTGGGCTGCGTTACTTTGCAGATTTGATCTGGAAATGTGCTTGACCCTGACCTGATAGGGTCAAACTGACCCCGGATTCGAGTTTAGCGACCCCAAAAACATAAAGATACGATGGTCAAGTCTTTTGGACTTTTAACTTTTTTTGTATGGCTGTGTAATAAATAGTGTACTTTATTATGGTATTGAAAAGAAGTTATTTCTATTTGTTTTTCCAAGCCCAAATGTATTTGCTAGATTGCCGTAATTTAAATATGCCTAATAAAATCTAATAATGCATAGGATTATAGAGAAGCATAATACATTTTTACTCGATTTTTATAAATTTTAAAATTCATATGGCGAATGTCTTAAATATGCCTGGAGTATCTGGGAAATCTATAGGATATCTTATATTATGCTAGGAAATCTTGGGAAGTCTTAAGAAGTCTTAGGAAGTCTTAGGATGTGTTGGGATATCTTTGGAAATTGTGGCAAATCTTAGGAAATCTTTGGAATCTTTGGGATGTCCCGAATTTTTCGGGGAAATCTTGAATATTTTGGGAAGTCCCTGAAATCTTTGTACACCCTGATGATTAGTAGTTTACCCCTCGATTTCTAACAACATGTTATTATTAAGAAAAACTAGTTTGAATCTTAAGAAAGAAGAGATAGGGGGGTCCGAGAAATCTTAGTTACCCTTACAAGGGAGTAGGGGGTCAAAAATCATCTAAATTATCCTTACATAAATGAAAATATTAAACCCATTAAATTTTTTAATAAACATCTGGACACCTGAGTACACAGAGTTCTGTAGAGGGGCGTTTATCTACCTAATAACTACCGTAATATTTACATTACCGAGTACACCTGCTTTCATTTATATTTTTAGCTACCGTATGCATGTTAAAAAACACTTGAGTAGTTACAGTCAGAATGGGGACCTACATGGGTATAGTACAAATATGAAATGACTTTTTTATAAGGTACAGTAAAACTTCCAGGGCAAGGGATGAACAGAACCACTTCGGTACTAGGTTTTTAATGTACTCAGTGACAGACCTTGATATTAGGCTATAAACGGCTAACTCAGATCAGAATACATTATAGAAAAACAAATTGAACTGTTGTATCTTTTTAAAATTAATTTTGAATATTTATTAGGTACCTACTAACTTTTTACCTTAAAGGAAAAAGCAACTTAACATTTCAATACAAGGATTATAGCAATTAAAGTTATTCTATTTAAAATTAAAATAATAATATTACTCTGATTGCATAATAATGCAATTAAGTATTTTAGATTTGTATAGGATTTACAAGTAATCTGAAAAATTTTGGGACTAAGTAATAAAAAATCTAAATTTTTGTTTATAAAGAGAGTGGGCAGATTTTTTTTGTGTTGTAAGTTGTGTATGAAGAAGCATATAAGGGTAACATTAAATTACTTTTTAAAAACAAAGATTTTTTTATAAACTTACCAGGCAAACAATCATTACTTTTTTTCTTCCGGCCACATCTGAAATACCTCCAATAATAGGTGATGTAATAAATTGTAAAAAACTAAACATAGACCCAAGAAAGCCTCCAAATAGTACTGAATTAAATCTGTCTGGAGCTCCAACGAGTTTCTGAAAGGTATATATTTGACTAGATAACCATGTATATAATCCCAAGGTATCATTATCCTTATAATGATCTAACAGTGATGGAAGCAATGGTAATATCATTGTAAATGCTAATAAATCTAACAAAAGTGATATAAAAACCACGTAAACAGTAGGATGAATCCTTTCACGTTCTTCCTTCATCCTGGACGGAGTTAAAACCACTAAATGACTAACAAATTAAATTATCTAGTCCAACTTTCTAAATTTAAACAATACATTATCTTCAGGGGAAACGGTCTTATATTATCTTTCAACAAGATGTATTAAGGAAATAAAGACATGATATTTATTAAACACTTAAAAAAATTGTTGTTAATATAAAAAACATTTTTGTAACAAACACTACCGCACTACATCTACAACATAAGTATACTTTCACTTTTTTAGGTTAGGCTAATACACGGTGTAAATAAACAAGAGTGGGGAGGGATTACTGGAGGAAGTGCCTCTTGCACCATCCAACCGTGTTCAAAGATTTATTTATAACCACACGATCCAATCTGACGCTTGTTATACATTCGCAAAAAGCGAATGTATCTATCTGCCGCTATGTTGTTAATATTTCTGCACTGGCAGAACTAGTGCGCCGTGAGCATCTTTTTTTACATTTAACAAGTTAAAAATACATAAAGGATGACTATCTTTGTCAGTGAAAAACCAAAAAAAAAAAAAAGCCGCTATAAACTTATAATTTTCTTTATGTAAACTAATATTTAATAATACGATTTTTAAATTATTAAAAATTAAGACATTGCTTGCTATTTATAGGGATATACAAAAAATGCGTGAAATTTTTTTAAAAATTTTTGAGTACATCGTTCTTTGAGCCTATAGTCGTATTTTAAACAACCAGTAAAAATCGATAAGCTAACAGCGAAACAAAAAAAAACATCAAAAGCCATAGATTCTTTTACCAATCGCATAAACTCCTCTTTTGCAGGAAATCGTTTTGGTTGGCTTTGCTAAAAATATCGGTCAAAACTTTGGTATAAATAAACTTGTTTACCCGAATCTTTGAAAACAAAATCATGTTTACCTCTAAAGAAAAAATTGAACTTGTGGCTAAGCGATTTTCTGCCAATTCTATCCATGATCCTTCTATTGAACAGCCTCTTTCAACAGTTGCTTCGTTGCCTCTGTTCTGGTTCATATATCATATGTAAAGTGAAGTAAATCAAGCACTTCCTTTTTTCTCGTAATACCGACAAATCCACTTAATAATCATCTTTCATAGACAGGCTCCTGAATTGGCTCCTATACTCGCCTCTCTCGAATTTCTTGACACTGGCATTTTCCGAAGAGCTGGAATGTCGCACGTGCGCCCCAAGAAAGAATGTAAAGCTCTGTCTTATTATGGTCCTATATCTTTTCTTTTAGTGGTTTGTGGGGTAACGGAAAAAAAATCCATAACTTTAAGTATTTGGAAAAACACAAAATATTACAGAGATGTTAATGTCGGTTTCACCACAAAAAATTACACACAGCAGATCTTCTTATATTATTACTCTGAGAATGGGAAAAGAAGCAAAAAGAGACTCACCTTCAGGCCCAAAAGAGACGAAGAGGTTGCCCTCCGAAATATCTCCAACTTCGCGAAAAGTTTGGGAACTGAGGGGATTAACCAAGGCCACAAAAGACCTTCTAAGGTCAAACTGGGGGTAGGGCTAGACAAGCGAGGCCACGTGATATAAAAATCTGCTCGCTCGGCTCTCATCCGAAATTTCAATGCTGTACTTGGCATTTGATTTTAAATTGTTTTTTTAAAAAATAAGCAGGTTATTAATATATTTTCTTAAGTCGATTTGTTACCGCTCTGTAATTTTTGTCGGACAATTTTTTTTCGACATTTCATCAATTTTTTTACGATTACTCTTCATAAAAATGTGCTATTTATAAATGTTTCACATCCATTAAATTCACGTGTTTAGGAAAAATTTAAGCAAAAGACCCTGCTACAAAAATATCCCCAGACGGGAATGTGGTAGACTAAGCGCGATAAAGCCACCAAATAAGTGTCCAAAGGTTTTTTTATTAAATAACTATATATGATGCCAGATGCCTAGACTGTATTATTGACTCCACTATTACAGGTAAGCTTCCTTCTCTTGCCCACCCTGTCGCTCTTTTTTAAGGTATTTTTACGGTTTTTGCTCCGAAGTATATCTTAAAAATAAAATTCCTTCCCTAGCAGCTCCAATGGAGCAACACAAGGTGTCACTATCATGCATCATGCTACAATCCAGATGGAGAGGCCCCAACTTCCCAATACTCCGTTCACTCATCCCTAGACTGTTTAGACGTCGCGTCGATTGGAACGGAAACTAGAGAGCTAGAAAGTGAAAGATAGTAGAGGGAAAGTTTGTTAGGGAGAGCATCATGCCATATACCTGGTCAGAAGCGTGGGATACATCAAGAGCAACGATCTGGGAGTTACCAAGGGACTCAACAGACTCGTTCCCGTTGTGTAAGACAAAGAAAAGATCTGCCCGTGTCAAAGAAATTCGAAAAAGGTGAGTTAAGATGGGTGCAAGATCAGGAAGAACATTTCTTGAAAACGATTGCTGGTCTGCCATTCATCTTAGACGATTTCTTGTTATTAAGACAAGAAAGGATAAGTTAAATAGACTTGATCCTAAAAATAATTTGGAACATTTTATGACCTATAGAAGCAACTGTTGGAAAAGGTAGATTAACGGGGGGATCAAGGGTAGATTGGCAGTAAATGATTTTGCAAATATGTCGGCTAAAGGTAGAAATTTTATTAGCTTCATATCCCGGTCTTGGTATCTTATAGAAGGGAATATTTTCCATAAATTGCCATTGACATCTCGTAGAGTTACCTGACTATTTATTAAGCAAGGCAGGTGGCCGGCATTCAGTAATCGTATTAAAACAAAACATTTGATGTAAAACAAATTTAAAAAAAGTCGTCCCATATAAAGTTTTACCTAGCTTTAATTTTAATGTATTTTCTTGGGTTTTTGTTAACCTAAGGTTACGTAGGCTGAAAACAGGAAGCACCTTGGCTCTATACTGTATAAGCCTGGTTCAATACTTTCTCTTTATTTAATTGGGAATATTAACTTTTAATATATTATAGGGCTTAATGTTTTTAGAATTTATTTTCACACTTTCTATTTTTACTTTTCTCGCACGAGAAAGGTATTCTAATCATAAAAATAAATCAAGAACAAAGCACATGGAAACAACTAGGTACAAACCTGATATTTTTACGTAGGCTTTCACTTGTTTATTAAAACGTGACCACGTGAATTTATTAAAGCGATATAGTCCTTGTAATAGTTAAAAAAATTTTGTGCGCATGCCCTAACTTTCGCCGTGTTTTCGGGCACTTTATTTACACATGTATGAGCAGTGCATATGTTTAAAAAAATAGCAATAAAACATGTAATAATAATTAATTTTTTATAAACAGTTCAATTTAAATTATTGTGCATACGCAATAAAATAATAATACAAATATTTTTATTAAAATATATAATGTTATCTCTAAGAAATGGGGCTAGGTAGGTAGGTTTAAAGTGAGTGGGTATAACACCCTTCCACCGCGACCGATCGGTCTATTGTGGCTCACACCCTTTTATATTTCTCCCACCAGGTCCAGACTTCTAATAAATCTGATGATCCTGTTGGGAGACAGATCTTTCACCTACCCCGGCAACAAGGTGTCATTGCCGAGGATTGCGAATCTTGGTTGTGCCATTGCTGGGCACGAACACAGTATGTGTTCCGCCGATTCATCCCCCTCCATGCACATGCGGCACCTGGCGTCATCCGCTAGGCCGATCTTGTGCATGTGGTATTTCCTGCAGTGTCCCGTGTACAGTCCCACTAGAGTTTTAAGGTGTACCCTTGATTGCTCCAGTAGTTTGACAGTACATTGTTGGTTCGGTGGGCTTATGAAGGCCTTCCAGTGTCTGAGACCCGGAAGTCCATGCCAGTACCGAAGATTTTCTCTTTGTGTCCTGATATGAACTGCTTGGCCATTCCATAAGATATACCGATGACCGGTTTCGGCCCTGTGAATTTTGTTTCCGCCCCCTTTTGGCAAATACAAATATTTTTATTAAAATATATAATGTTATCTCTAAGGAATGGGGCTAAAAACATTGTTGTTATGGAGGATGCAGCAGGGATACGCGTAGTAAATCCTTTTAAGGGAATTTGTATTATTTTATTAGTTTTCCAAAGCCTTATTTTAAATATTGCCAAAAACTGATTAAAATAAGTAAGCGAAAGCACTAAAATGCGATTTCTGGGTAAAGCGGTGTGGACGAGGTAATGGTCGATTCCAAGGAATTGATAATGTTAATTAAGACACATATATTTGTTCACTTCATTGTGAAGGATAATGTGGTCCAACATTCGAATATCCAGCCCCCCTCAGTTAGGTAAAAAAGAAAACTAGTATAAATGTAATGGCTCGCGCCATAACCTCAAATAATAAATTTGTAAAAGTCACTAGAACCTCGATAAAAATATAAGAATAGGATTATTTTTTCTTTTTGGTAACTACTTTTCCTTATTACCATGACAAGTAAAAAATAGTTTTACCTGGTATCTAAATTATTATTATCCTAACCTGTTAACTAATTCGGCTTTATTTCCTCCTTGAGGGCAACCATGGCAGTTTAACCATCGTCGTAACTGAATATAATTGTGCTTCTACAGTAGAGGATGCATAATAAAGCACCATCGATTAATTTTTTATTTAATTGCACTGTGATTAAAGGTGATAATGCTTGTAACCCAGCCATATTTATAAAAAGTGCCCGAATCTTTCATATTGCCGCCTTTTTTACATAGCGGATGCGCTTGCTCTGAGCAAACCCTTTAAAGGCATATTGCGTTTTACCGCAAACATTGTAATAAGAAATGTTCTGAAATATAAGGAGACGCAAACAGTTGAACTTGACTATTTCATGAAACATCTAACAAAACCGAGTATGAATTAAAGCAAAATAATAAAACACAAAATGGCATTTATAATTAACCAAAAATTTAATTTAAAAAAGTTACATAATATAATTATGGTGAAAATAAACGACATGTAACAGATTATTTAAAAAGCTTCTAAAAATAACATATATGGCAATAAATTTTGATATTTTTCACCTTAGAATACTATATTTAACAGAAAACAAAAAATTGTTATATTACTGGAATAAACTAAAAATTCTATTGATATAACTCTACCAAAATTTTATGTACAAAATAAAGAAGAAATCCAATAAAATAACAAGTTTTTGTTAACTTTTATACATGGCTAGTGGAAGAAAAACAAATTAACATAAACGAATAAGGATAATAAACTTAAATAAAATATTTAAACATCAACTTTGTATGGAGACCCAGGGATGTGGTCGTCTCCCCATTTGATTATAATTAAATATTCTCCTCTGTCTCTGACCATGTAATTGACATCATATAAGTTACGTCCCTTATGTTTAATGAATACTTCATCACAAGGTCCTTTAGGCCCGTGAACACCCACAAATAATATATTAGTACCTAAAAGAAATACAGAAATTAAGAACATTGTGCTTCTTGTGATTTCATAAATAAAATAAAAGTTTTGTTTTTCTATCCTTTTATATCAACTTGTAATAAATGATAGTAACAAAGCTAATGATATACAATGACTGGATTTACAACCATAGGTAAAACTGTTTCTAAAAAGGTTTTGGTGTATTTTTGACATACATATTAAAATAGCATACCCCAAGAATTAATATGAATAAGATCATAAATTTAAAAAATTATATAATTTAACTGTAAGTTTTAAGATTATGTCTGTTTCCCAGGAAATATGCACCAATAATTGGTTGGCTAAAACAGGGTTGGCCGCGTGCTCATATTTGCACTGCAGCCTATTGGCTTATTGTGCTATCCCTTTTGTTATTTGTTATAAAATTTCGCTTTTTTAATTAAGACTGATCGATCTCTACCAAAATGTTCACGCAAAGAGGTTTTAGTTCTATATAAACCTGCATGTTGTGGAACCTGTGTGAAGGCCAATTTACTGTTAGTGTTTTCTTAGATGACAGTGACCTGTCAGTAGTCCTCCTACTTCTCTTATTTGTGTGCACCTTCAAAGGAACACCTCAGCTGTTAGTTTTTTAGAAAGGTTGTCTAGCGTTGCCTTTGCTTGTCTTTGACCAGGTGACGCATGCCACGATCTAGATGTTGTTTTTGGGACCATCTGTCTACTGTTTTCGTTGCCCGTTTTGATAGTCCAACTACTGGCTCTAGACTGTTAAATTTTTAAAGGAGCCGGCTTTTGCTAGTTCATCTGCTTTCTCATTGCCTTTTATTTCCGAGTGTCCAGGAGTAAAGAAGAGTTTTATCCTGTTGTTCCTGGCAGGAAGCAGGCATTACATTGTGATCTTGGATAAAAAACGATAGAAATTCAAGGCCTCCAGGGCAGCTTACCTGTCTGAGAGAATGTATATGTTTTGGTTGTGAAATCTATTTTTAACAATCTCATAAACACATGCTTGTATAGCATGGATTGGCGTCTGATATACTGTGGCACACTTTGCTTGGCAAGCAGTAAGTCGCCCTAGATCTTACCCCAATACACCAGCATCCACTTTATTATCTGTCCATGGTGAACCGAACCATTGGTGTACCAAACTAGGTCACTGGAAAGTGATAAAGGTGTTCCCTTTGTCGACTTTAATAGTTTACTAAAGTTATAAACCGCGGCCATTCTTGATTCCATCCAAAGAATAGCCGTTCTCCCTATTAGTGACCCCATTCTCACCATAAACACGATCTTATATGGCAATTTTTACGGCTTCTGCTTTAGAAAATTATCAAAATTCCCCGAAAGATTTTTACAAAAAATTATTTTTTATTAAAATAAAGCAATCTTTTTTTACTTTTAGATGCATATATAAGAAATCCTTAATCTTGCCGCCATTTGAAAAAAAAATATTGAGTGAAATAGATAAATATACAAAGTTGCATTTAAAAATTATTTTAAATTTCTATTAAATTGTTGAACACTAAACTGGATAATGACCTCATGGTCATTTTGTATATCTACATGAATACACTAACCTCCATCTTGAGCGGCTACTGTAAATTGATTCTGTTTTCCTAGGTAAGCTTTCTTTAGGCCCATTCCTTTGGATTGAACCTTAGATGCGTCGCTTTTGAAATGTGGTAATACTGGTCCTTTGTGATTAGCACCTTTACCTACTTTGTTAACAGTTTCCACGACTACGGAGGATGATTCTTGACCGCCGATATCAGCTACCTTAGCATCACCTAAAAAATATATTTATTTAACTTATACACTTTAACTTTTGGCAGTGTTGGCGAAATGGATAAAATATAGAGAACATTTAGTTATTATGACATTGACTACACAATAAAGAAGCTTTAAATGTTGCGAACTGGTTAGAGCAAATGTATAAAATACTTTAAATTTATATATAAATACAGATATAAAAACCTCTTGCATTTAAAAGCCATTTTTGCAGGTTACAAGGTGTCATAAAACGGTAATTTTCAATTGTTATCTTTTCAAAAATTAATTTAGGTATTTAGAGTATGGTAACACCAAAAACATTTTTTTATAGTTAATGCTTTAAAACAACAAGTTTCGGCTTTTATAAACTTGCCACTTATTAGAAAGTACTTTTCCTCAATGGGTTTTAAAAATGATTGTTCTACTTAACTTAGTTAAGAAGTAAAAGTACTTATTTTTAAACGCCAAACTGTTTAGTTTTTAAGAAGTAAAAGTGTCGCATTTTAGTTTAAACAAATTATTCTCACCTTTGCTAGTTACTTTAAATGGAGAACCCACAATATGAACGTTGTTGTATTTAATACTGATATAATAATCGCCAGGGGCTATGGGTGTGTATCTTACTTTGTAACCCTCTTCTACTTCCGTACAATCCATTGCTACTTTACTGGGCCCATCGATGTTAACGGCCAATGTTCCTGCACCAGCATTAAGGGTGTCTACTATGAAATCAGTTTTCACACCTAAAAAATATAATTATTTTAATAAAATACGTTTGTTACATAAAAAAGGAATGTTTTAGAATAAAGCTGCATTTGAAAACGACAGAAAGAAGGTGTTTCTCTTTCTTATAACAAATACAAAAAAAACGTGTACTGCTAAAATACTTAGAAATTTATTTGGTCGGCCAAAAATGGTAGATACTCATGTACTAAACGCCATATATATTATTTGTTAATTTTAATGCAAATTCTATGTAACCTTTAGAAAAGGCATTGTACGATAGTTATATGAAAGCATCCTCAGATAACAGAAGTTTCTAGTTATATTCTAGTATTTTATAAGACGTAAAAAAAAGATCCATCTACTATGATTATATCTGGATTTGTGTAGAACTTGTAAATTTGGTATATAAAGGCTGCAATCAATCACAGTTAGTTATTTTAAATAAGTGATAAAGGTGAGATCAGAAAGTGTAAAGTGTTCGAGTTGTGAATAAAATGTTATAAAGTATTGCCGAACGTTTTAATTGTCAAACGCACGTAGAGAAATTTATAAAACTGTAACAATTGGTGTCAGAAGTGACACATACAGTTGGATGCTTTTTAATATATTTACATTTAACATATTTGGCTTACCAGTTTTAACTTCTTTGTTCAAACCATTCCCTTGAGCATGGACAGCGGCAGGGTCAGCTGTGTCCTTTCCAACCTTAACACTGAATGGAGATCCAGGAATGTGAACTCCGTTGAACTTGGCATGGATTTTGTGAATACCGTTTTCACGGGGCATAAATCGGACTGAGTATTCTTCCATGTCGATAATTTGAACGAAGCAGTCATCTTCATGGCCTGATGGACTAATGATCTAGAGAAGAAAGACGTGTTAAGGAATGACAAATTGGTAAAAATGTTCTCATATACAGCACGTCGTAGAACTACTGGTGTTGGATGGAATAAATAGACCATTTAAACCATCATACCATGTTGCTCGGAAAGAAGATACTGGCTATAATAGTTTTTTTAATCTAATTAATTGAAAACGCTGAAATGTGTCGAGTTGTGGTATATCTTTATTTCGGAGGTAAAAAAAAACACTTTAACCATAGTTTTTAGATTTCCATTCGTTGCTGCCTGTAGCTATGTAAGTTTATCCTAGAATTGTTTTTACATCTGAACCTAAACTATTCTGATTATGAATTATGTGAGAGGTACTATAACAGAGGAAAAAGGAAATACTTTATTGGTCGCCCCATCTCGACTCGTTTTAAAGATATTTACAACTTTTTTTGTTTAAATTAACGAAATAAATGGCTTGACAAAAAATTGCCTGTGTTTTTTAAATTTTAATTTTGCAGTAAGACCCGGTTAATTTTTAAGCCAAAGTTTAATATTTTATTTAATAAAAAAATATATAAAAAAACGGTATCTGTGATTTTTGGTGGGCCCTCGTAATTTTATTTTTTCCAGTTTATTACTAGTCAACCAATCCAACATCGAAAATAATTATATTTTAAAGTGACATTCTGATTCTAAATTATTTATTATTAGAAAGTATTAGTTTTGCATCAGTTCTTAACCTCTTCGAGAATTTATATGTAACAGAAAATTATAGCAGGCAATAGAATAAAGCCTTTAAATTAAAATAATTGGAGAAAAATGACCTGTGTTTCTTGTAAATGAAATTAAAATAAGAAAAAAAACATTCTCTGTTGCTATTAAGTCCCAATTTTTTTTATAATAACAATATCTCCTTTATGCCTTTAAATTAAAAGAATTATTATATAAAACAAAGTTTTCCATAGCCACTATTTATAATTTCGCTTACTAATGAATTAGTTTTCAAATAAGTGTTATTCACAGAGTTATTTTTATTTGCTATTTTTATATACATTTTCAAGTCGCCAAACTATTTCTGACAGTGGTTTAATTTGCATTTTCTTTAAATTTTATGTAAACTAGAATCTTACTGAAAAAAAACATATTTAAATTTATAAATAAAATCCAATGCGACTTTTTAAACCAACAAAAGGTAGATAATTTAGGATCCACCAGAAGCTACCAGAACTAACTAAGGTCCTGAAGCTAACAATTTTAAGATCATAAATTAATAGGGACGTAGCGACGAAGCCAGGTTGTGTGTTATATTTTCGTATTTTAATGATTACATTTTTAAGAAAGTTAGAAATAACTGAGAAATGTGATGTCAAAAAATAATCTAATATTTAGGCCTACAAATTGTAGTTTATTAGATTTTATTAAAAAATACTATGTTTAAAAAAAATGTTTCTTAAGGGCCTTGTATCTTGTTAACATATTCCAAAAAAATCAATACCAAGAAATCAAACTACCTTTTTGTATTCATAATATTCCGGGTTAGTTGTGGTTAGTGTTGGTTGGTGCAGGTTCATAGAACGATTTACAGATACCTCAAATATGCAGGTTTTGTAATAATTTTTGTAGGTGTATGTATTTAGCAATATTCTTATTTATTTTATGTCAAACGTCCGTTTTCTTGTTTTGTTTTACAAAAATATACTAAGGCTAAACTATACAAACGTGCAAAGTAACCTCTAGCAACAAAAATTTTAAAAAATATAATGTGACGATAATAGAGTACGTAACAAAAATGAAAACTTTAAACCAACCGCTAAAAACCCAACTCTTCTGACTCGAAAGTTATATTGTATTTGCCAAATGGGTTGAAGATTTTAAGCAGTGATCATTGTTTCAATTTCTTGCAGTTTGGATTTGAATAATGTGTAAATAAAATAATAATATGTATGGTAAGAAAAGAATGTTTAATAATGTTTCTTACCTTAGCATCAAGATCGCCCTTGGCTCCATTTCTTCGGACAATAAATTGGGACGGTTTGTCTGCCTGAATTGATCCCTCGGGAAACTGAGCTACCTCCAACAGGTGGGCATCGCCTACAGCTGGTGAAATGTAGACTTTGAACGGCGAGTCAGGGACGTGCTCATCGTTGAATTTTAATCCTATTCTGTATTCACCTGATGATAAAAGTTAAGTGTCTTAGAATTAGAATTAAATATGGTGCCTATTGTACATTACTACAATATATTACAGACTTTTTTCATCACTAATTTGCAAATGTATTAAGGGTTCGGCGCTATTTGGCGCTTTTGATCATAATTTTACTTTTTGTTGGGCTTAAAACTAGTGTTTCAAGTATGATGCTATGGGCTTGATCTCACCGAGCATATAATTTTTAAACCTAGCACCAAAGCTTGACTGCTTTTAAATCATAGTTTTGTATGCATTTTCTTATTATAAACTTCTTATACAGAATGTTTATTTTTTAAAAAATGTAAATAAAGTTAGGTATGGAATTTTTCCGTTTTAATTTAATTTCATATGTCACACCTTGGAGTAACCTTAATCACTAACACAAATATCTAAATTCAAACGAAAAGTTGCCGGGATCGCATTTGCAAGTTGTTAAAAATGTTTAAAACTCCAGATTAAAACGGACATAAAAACTCTCCTAATTTAAACTTGTTTTAAATTTTGCAAAAAGATAAAGAAAGAAAATGTTTTCCGATGAGTTGATTTGTCTTAGTTTTAAAAATTCTAAATTTAAATAAAAATATCGTGTTTTGGAAATCTAACGACAACAGTATTTTGATCCAAATTTAAGTCTCATAAAAAATCCTATTAAAAATAAACAACGCAGGTCAACTCTAGAAAATGTTATTGTCTTTAAAAAGCCATGTCAATTTTCACAAGCGAGATAGAAAAAACATCCTCGCATTTTATTTTGGATATTAAACCGATAACCACCTATGACTAAGTAAAAAAAAACATTTAGTTTTGTTTTTTTTTAAACGACTAACTTTTGCTATGGGATGTGATAAATGATGTTTTGTTAAAATAATATTATTTCGTGTAATAAAAAATACATTATTATTTTTACTCTCCAATAGGTGTCCATACTTACCAAACTAAGCAAAGAAATAATTATTTTAAGTTTTTTTTCACTCTATATAATAACAACACCCTAAATAAACTGCTTTTCTTATGTCACATGTTTTCGAGTTGTCCAATAATAAAATTAAATTTTAAAAACCAAACATTTCAAAACAAGAACACGAGTGATGACAGATTTGCATCCTTGCTATTTGCAATCAGCAACTATTACTCTACACAAATTTTTGACTTAATCAATCGATATTAAACAATCGCTACTAAGAATGAAAATACGCGCCCCACCTTCGTTATTGGTCGAACTATTTGAGTCAAACTGTATCTCTTGGCACACCTTATACATTGTCTGTAGCACAAAAACATTGACCGTGTGATAGGAAACTTATTCTCTCTCTACGCCATGTTAAAATATATTTCACCAACTATTAAGCACTATATGATTCAAAGTTCTAAAATTAACTTTAAAGGCTACCTTGAAGTTTTTTTTTGTCACAGATTCGAACTCTAGCGCGCTGCAAAAATCTCCTTGGACCTATGCCAAATAAAAATAAATTTTGAAATAAACTTATAAATAATATTTTTTAAACATGAAAAACTATTTCCGCAAATGACCCGCATAGT
Source organism: Listronotus oregonensis (assembly GCA_019359885.1). Taxonomy (NCBI): domain Eukaryota; kingdom Metazoa; phylum Arthropoda; class Insecta; order Coleoptera; family Curculionidae; genus Listronotus; species Listronotus oregonensis. The sequence continues at coordinate 396,760 of JAHBCN010000011.1, forward strand.
TTTCGTTTCCTTAATAATGGTGTAGTTTATATGATATTCTAAAATAAGTGTTTTTTTATTATTTTTATCAAATAGTGTAGTAGTTGTTCCTATTTTAGCCTATTAATAACTGTTTTAATTTATTTAAAAAAAACTATAGTTTGTAAATACTATTGGTGCTAAGTTAGGTTAATTGAGAGGCCAAAAAAGCCTCACATCCTTAAGCTCGGGACAATTGTGAAGTAACAGAATATCTTGTAATGCACATATTACCAAAAATCTTAAAAGTGTTAAACGTAGAGCAAGGTACAATAACAGGTGACGGCATTGTTTACAGGATGGTTTCAAAAATTAAAAGAGGACTGGGAAGTTAATAAATCTTGTGTGTCCACTAAAACAGGCCACTGTAGCTTGGAAAGATCCTAAGCCGGATGACCACAGCTGCTCCTAAACCGAATGCAAGGCATTAACACCAGATTTAAACTTTTCGAATATAGTTAAAAAAGCATGCTTAAAACAAGACGTCTAAAAAAGGTAAATTTTACCGGGAAAAGTCATTAGGCAACTCCAGTTATTGATCTAACCTAATTTAAAGTAACGAAGCCCATACTTATTATCTTATTTATCAAAAGGCTTTAAAATAATACTAAAAGAATAGGATAATGATAATACATCATATTTTTAATTTTAGTGTTTTCCAACCATATGAGAAAAAATAAAACACTAACAGAGCAGGAAAACAATAATACATCACATTTTTCAATGTAGTGTTTTCCCAACCATATGGTTAAAAATAAAAGATCAGAAAAAGAAGTATTAAGACTGACTACCTAAGAGATATGAGTGTGTCATTTTCTACGTAGGTGAGACCATGGGACAACTTTTTAAGTCAAAATTTAATATTTTTGGAAAATACAGGCGATAAATAGAAAACTCTGTTATTGTCGCTGACTAGGCTGGAATACAAATCCAGTACATGATGTCATCTGAAGTTAAGAATACTAGTATACACTGAATACTTGCTCAGCTTTACACAATTCCACCACTTAATAAACTTTCTGGATTGATGTATCCCTATAGATATGTAAATAGGTAAAAACAACAATTTGTATGTATGCGTAACTAATGTATCTAGAAGACGCACGGTATTGCGCCAGGCCAAGTTCCGGCCTGACGCACGCAGATGTATTATACGATCTTTCTATCACAACTTTATTATACTTCCACCTTAAGGTATGATATTTGGTATGTAAATTCACGTAGTATTGTAATTACCTTCGAAAAAGGTATTATGAACCCAAATATTCGTTTTTAATCGCCCATTTTACTAACAACTGATTGACACATTGACTCATCAAAATTATAAGGCACTTCCCGAGGCAGAAAATTGAAATTTGGTATGTAAGTAAGTTTTGGGACACAATAAGTAAAGGAAAAATTATGAAAATCTCACATTTTTACTGGGAACGCCCTGAAACAGGGGCGGTAATATCGTATATTTAGGGGGTATTTTAAAAAATTGCTATTTGATTAAAGATGAGTTTCTGAGGTCAGCATTGTCTTAGAATTTAAAATGCAGGTAGAATTTTACTCACTAAACAAGAAAAATTGCTACCCCAAACCAGGCGCGATTTAAGGGACAATAATATGAGCAATTTTTGTACTTCATATTTAGTCTAAAAGTTAAGTTCTACCTCCAGAGCTAGGTATACTGAGAAAAAAGGCATAAGATCACTCGTCCCCCTTTTTTTTATTCATCGAAATCAGAAAAAAAAGAAAAGGGATCTCAGCAACAACACTTATGTAAAATTCTGATCTGAAATTACAGTCTCTTTACAATTTTGTTTCCCTATTTTTTGACTTGGTAAGTTTTAACTTAATTGTCTGTATTAATAAATGTTTTTTTTTATTAATTGTCAAGGACAGATCATCAAAAAAAACTTGTCAAAGTCAAAAAAGTTAGTTAAAATCTGTGAACTACGAGAACATGTGGTCCTAATTTTAGATCTCGTGTGACTTATAGAGAGCTCAAGATTTTTTGAGATATGAACTGCATACTGCATAATTAAAAACGCTCTACACTTCTTTTTTTCTAAAGATGCCTACTGTATGTAAGTATTTTTGGTGAAAACAAGAGAAAAGCTATTTAAAAATGCACTTCAATTGTGCTTAACTTATAAAAAATAAATTCTAAAAGACAATCCTGATTTTTCTATGGCGGCCTGATAGCTTTTTTGTGTTTTCTTTTAACTTGAGGATATGCACTGTAGGCTTGAGTAAAGTATAAGTAGAGGGGAATGCAAGGAATGTGGAGGTCGAAATACAATTAGAATCCTTTTTTTTAATTCTAAGAACAGCCCACAGAGGTTTGGATAAAGCCCAAAAGAAGGTTTATTTGTTCCAATATTAGTTAAATATAACTAAACTTATCCAAAAAAACAGGATAAAAATGTATTTATAATTTCTTATCAGAATGGTGAATGCGTCGTTTAATTTATTATACAGTTTTATTTTTAATCCACAAAATCTGCGTCAACCAAGCTTTGGCGTTTGTTAAACTAAAACTACAATAGTATTGTTTATTTAAACGTATTTTTATACTGTATAAAAATATGTTTAATAACACAGATTGGACGAATAGCATTGTTAAAATGACGGCAGTCAAGCTAAAATATGGGCGACTGTACTTGGCACCTTAACTAGAATATTATGTGTAATCGGCTGAATTGGTTGATGAATTTAATTTTTTATTATGGATTCGTCAAATTCAAGATCTGTTAGCAGAATTAATATGTCAATTAGGTGCAGCGCCTGGCGTGCCAATTTTTGGAAGGTTTTTTGCAAATGTATTGGCTGACCGAATTTTACAAATTATACACGTAAGTTATGTGTCAAAACTGATCGGTGATATTTAATTTTCGTTCTATGAAAACGCATTTCTAAAAGCTATTTTCAGATTTGCTCTCAGTAATACACAAGATGAATGTAAAAATGATATATTTATAGAACTCGTTAAAAAGACGCCTTTTCAAATAACCAAAAAAAGCAAGATATAAAAAGTTATTCTAAAATCCCCCTGTAGGTCAAAGTTTTTGCAGATAGACTGCCATTGCGTCGATTACCAAAAAAAGAAATCAGTTTTTACTTCAAAATTCTTAACATGAAAAAAATGACACATAGTTATGAATTTAATAAACGAATAAACAATGTCACCTATTTACAAAAAGTATCCTTCAAATGAATCACTGTTACGTTACGCTGCGTGTGAGAGAGAAAGAAAAATATGTGTACAATCTTTCTCTCTCGAGCCAACGTGCTGTTTGGTAGATGGGAGGGGTATATATCCCGCTCTGTATGCTGATTGGTCCACGTCGACCAATCAGCACGTCAGAGCGAGAGAGAAAGTTTATACATCTATTTATCTTTTTCATTCACATGCTTGTTCGCAAGACTGCCTCTAAAGGTATATGCTCGAAGGTGTTACGTGATAACGCTGCGTAGAGCGCGCTTTTAATATTAATATAATAACAATAATAAAGTAAATCTCTTATTTTTAAAATAGCAAGACATTGCATTTAATGACTTTTATACAGAGTTAAAAAAAACTTTTTGCTGAATAAATCCAAAGTGAATTAAAGACGAACGTGTTGAACATGCGAGAAAGTTATTTTACCATAATATTGAATGCTGCTTGTCTTTTATACACGCTAAAATAAACTTGCGAACACACGGAGTATGGAGGGTAGAAAGATAAGGAGTACCATATCTTATGGCCGATTGGCTTAAAAAGAGGAGCGACTATCTAGAGAAAGATATTCCAGCTTATAAGCATGCGCGGTCCTTTTTTTCCACTAGCCCTAAGTTCTAGTCGGTCATTGTTAGTTCTGGTTAGCAAAGCAGCTTTTTATTTTCCCCAATTATATTTCAGACGTGAAAATGCGGGGACGTGTTAAAAAAGACCGCGCATGCTCATAAGCTGGAATATCTTTCTCTAGATAGTCGCTCCTTTAAAAAGTGGCCCCAGAATAGCATAAACTAAAGCGGCGCTGGTGTAGCGGCAGGTATGATGTCAACCAATGAACTTGTAGTCCGGTCAAATTAGACCCAAAAATAGTAGTGACGCTACAATATTCGCATAGACCTAAAAACTGGTTTGAATGTTCGGAGCACCATTATTTGTGAAATCCGTGTGCAAATCAATGTGCTGAAGTTGGTTGTAAAAAAATCTTAATTTAAAGATAAAACTATAGCCATGTGTTCTGGCTGTCATGCCGCTCTAATAGCTAATCAGTTCCTACAAACTGAGTTTTGAACTTACTTAGGATTATGTCAAAACCTTATCGCATGTAGGTAGGTAAGGAATACTATCCCGTGCTAATAGGAAGCTGAAAAAGTCCCAAAACAAGTCAAGAAGTTTTTTGTTGAATTTTAGAGAGTATCTTAAGAGCATTTGTGAAAGTATTGATCACACATTAAATTTAAATATGTTGAACACAAACACAGGGATATCACGCATCCTTTTAGCCTACTACCATACTAAAATACAAAAACATTTACCCAGGATAGGCCTAACAAAAGATAGCCGTTGAAGGGCTTGTACAAGGAAGGACACACTGGTGCCAATGTGCCCAACTTACCACGCTAGAGCGAAGGTACATTGGAATTTTCGGTTAGGTTTGTTTAGAGTCTAGCCGTGTGACAGAAATTAGAAACACGGACTATCTATAATGCATTGCAGTGGAAAAGATTCGGTGACCAACTCCAGAGGTTAATCTAATCTAACGTAACAAGACAAGCGCAAATAACACTAACATTACATAAGTGTTCTTACCTGGCTCAGACACTTTATAAGAAACATCGCAAGATCCATCTTTGCGATCGGTAAAGTTGATCTCGGCTTTGCTTGGACCTTCGACAGATATGGCAAGTTGCCCGCTTCCAGCTTCTCTTGTCCAGACGTTGAATTCATTAAGTTCGCCTTGTTCACCCCTTTCCAAACCTGATCCACCGGCTTTGACCAAATGAGCACCGTGATCTCGGTAGGGGCCCACCGTAAATTGGAAAGGTGATCCTAAATAAAGGGGAAATCGGTTAACTCAAGTCATTAATAATTATATGAATACGGTCAATGTTTTAAATATGTGATTTCCCCGCCACTAAACTTGAAAAGAAATTATGTAGTTTATTTTCAATATACATCAAATCATGAAGAATGCGAAAAAAGAACGTGTACATGTCTTTGAATATATTTTGGAGCCCAGGTGAAGCCCATATTTTTGATCTAAAAATTGCGCGATACTATTACTTCGGCGTCGAATCATTGGGAGTGGAACAAAAATAAGTAAAATGATTTTAGTACCTTAAAATTTAAAAAGAGACAATCACAGGGGTCCTTACTTTCTATTATTATTATTCTCGATTTGACTGTTTGGCCCACGCTTCTCTTAAGGGAAATATTAACTCATTCTAAATGTCCTACATATTTAACGTTGTTAATGTTATTGGGCCTTAGATAGCCCACAATGCTGGAGCATTTTATATACTTTTAAATAGTTCCTTTGTCACTAGGCACTGCTTTTTTCATGCCTTGTATAGGTGCTTACTACTACAGGCACGCACCTTAAGTAGAAATGTAGTAGATACCGCGGGGTGCGTGCACAGTCTACAAGAACCATATAGGTGTAGAGATAACGATTAATGTAAACCATGGACCACTAATTATATTATTTCTTAAGCAAAGGAATTGTAGGGACTGTTTACAATTTAAAAATAAGGTGCCTTCTATCGATAGTTTTTTTTTTAAGTTGTGGTATTAGGAAATAATAATAAATATTTTTTTATTACACTGAATGCGATGGTACACGTTCATTAAAAACTCGTACAGCAATGTTTTATATAACGCTCTTAACTAACTAATAATAATTCACATACAATGGTGAAGTACATCAAAATGTAGCTCTACAGTAGTGATCGCGGAGCAAAATTCTAGTGATCTGGTGGCCGAGTTAACTATCCAGAGATAATTTTAGAATATTTATATATTTTCCTGTTGGTTTGTATTTATTGTACCTATATGTATGTTTACTATGCTAAAAGTTTGTTGACTTTTTATATTATATTTATTTCACATCACAAGTTGATTATTCTAAATAGTGGGTGTTCAACAGAAAATCTGAATCAACTATCTAATGAACGCGACCAATATTAGAAATTTGAGGTCTGTCCAGAGTAATATTAGACAGACCAAAGACAGTTTTTTTTAAAGCTCAGTTGTCGTGGAATAAAAACCAGTAATAAATACTTTACGGGGCCATATAAAAATATTGTATGTGTGGGCTCTGGTAAAAACAATGATCTAAAAAGTTGGCTAATTGAGACTATGTGTCTTTTAACAGGTTCGGAGTTTTTCAAGTTTCTTTTATAACGCAGTGTTACTTATAAAATTTCTACTATCAACCTATCAAAATAGCGATGTAAAAAATGTGTTTTAACTGTTAACATCAGACGACAGTAAAAGGCACAACCCGGCATTGTAGTGATTGGTCGAGATATATCGAGTCCTGATTGGCGTAGCCAAGTTCAAGTTATTTGACGTTTTTTGGTTATGTTATGTTTTCTTTCTTTTCACATTGACAACAAACCTTAGACCCACAAAATACGAAACTTAGACCTTAGACAAGGAAATAGCCTTAGACCAACAAACGAACAAACATATTATACATATTTTTGTTTTGCTGTTTGAAACTTTTGAAAGAGATTATTTTACAAACCTGTTCGTTAGAACATATTTTTTAAATAGTAAAGACGTTGTTTTAGCAAGGAATCATGGATTCATCCTTATGTGTTGCATCCTCTTCAACAAAGTCGTCTGAAGAAAATTATGTGTGTGTCATATCAGCAGCAAAAGATTTAAAAATGTGGGACTAAGGAATCGTCATATCACAAGATTCCATAAAATAGAGGTGTTGAATCCCAAAATTAGTTATATATTATTTGTCCATTATGTGAGGAAGAAACTGATTGTAAAAGTCATGAGGGATTACAAAAACAACAAATTCAGAAAAGGGAAATTAAAATACTGTATTATGATTGTAACAGAAGTAACCACAAAGGTAAGTGCAATACTTGTTAGGCCGGTTTTTAGGTACCTACCTATGAAAGTAAATACCCTCTTCAATAGCTATTTTAAAATATATACTGGTGTATATAAGCACCCTTTATATACTCATCTATTATATATAAATATATCTTCAGGATACAAGCTCAACTATAAAACAAGGACGGAGAAATCTGGTGGGACAATTAAAATTAAAAGAGTGTGTCCCTCCAGACTGATTTGCAAATTATACATTGATGGGCAAGTGTCAGTAAGTTATTGGAAAACACACGCTGGACATGAACAAGAATTAAGAAGCAAACATCTCTCGAAGTGAGAAGAAAAAATGGTGCACTTGGTAAGAATGTATGAGGAGCGAATGGGTACTAACTCTGTTTTAGATAAAGTTGCCAAGTCTTTGGGAGAAATTTCAAATATCAAACCACAGCACGAACAGAAACTTAGTGAGTTTATCAGAGAGAAGGTAGAAGAGACAAATCATGCAAAGGATGGGGTTCAGGCACAAAGCAAACGAAGCCTTCAATGGGAAAACTTACAAAACTTTGTAGAAGGACTAGATGACGAAAATTTTACTGAGTTTATGAAGGACATCCAAGGAACTGTGCGTAAATTTCAAGAGAAGATAAATAAAACTACACAGAAGCGAAAAATGGAGAAACAGGAGTATTTTCCTTCCAAAAAAAACCCAAAAGTGAAAATATAAAACTATCCAGCAATGTTTATAATCCTATATAATCCCACAATATACCTATTTTATTATTTGTATCTTGCTGTTATATCTGTATTAAATTTTTATTTTAGCTTTATTCGGATTAGTTTATTCGTAAAAATTTGAAAATTGTTTAAAATAATTTATAAATTAAATAAAAAATGAACTAAATATGGGACATTAACATATTTAAGATTATTATAAGTTTATTTTTGTTAAATATATCCATGGTAGAATTATTTGTGACAATATTTATATATAATATATAAGTTAATCTTTTTGAATACTGCCTATAATATTAACCACAGATATGTGTTTTAAATTTTAAGAACGGGATGTACTGGGTCCTAGGCGAGGTTTAGAGGGGTTTTACCTCCGCCATTGCACCAAATGGACGCCCCCTCCTTTGATTTCCTGAATTTTTAATAAAGCCAATTATTTTTAAACCTAACTATCTGGTGTTTTATTTGGGTTTACGACTGATGCCATTCCCCCATCACACATGAGTGTCAAATTTTATTCAGTATTCAGTCAATATATTCACCCATTTTAAAAATAAACATTTATAAATAGGTATGATGTTTGGTGATGGAATGGAAAACGTCTGCCTTTTAAAAATTATTTTTTCTTTTGACATCTATAATTATCATAAAAAAATTTGGTTCTGTCAATAATGATATTAAAATCTAAGACAAACATTTTTTAGTCCAGCCGAACATTTTTCATGCAATAAAAATAATATAAATATATAATAATTAAATACAAATAATAATTCAATACAAATATAAATAATAATTAAATACTCATTATCACATTTAGAATTCTGGATATAGGTATACCTACATTTTTTTTTTGGATTCTCTACAAGTCTACATAACATTTTAGGCCTAAATTATTAAATTATATTTTACTTCTCTATTAATTTCAATTCCAATTATGGTACATTACACTTTTAAATGAAAAAAAATAGACATATATATTAATTTTTTTTTTGATGTTTTTAAATTTAAACATTCGGTAGAATTAAATTACAACATAAAAATATCTTTATTCTACAATTCAAAATATCTTCATTTTTACTAACATAAAGCCCGCCAAAATTTGAATTAGGACGCGCCCAGCGGCCAATCACCGCAACGCCAGGTTGTGCTTTTTACTGTAGTCTATCCCCATCCCGTTTTTGTTTACATTTAATTCAAAAGAGTTTGGAGCTTTAAAATACAAAAGGAGAAAGATTAATATGCGGTAGAACAGCAAAATTTTAAATTAATAAATAAAGTATTACAATTTGGCTAGGTTTTACAAACAGGAGGTTTCTGTATAATTAATAACTAATTTAATACCGAACTGATTTATTAATTTACTTAATATTAGAGTGCCAAGAGTCAAATGGCTCACATCTAATTTGTAGATAACCTATCACAAATTATAAAGTTACGTCACCTTTTATAAACTAAATTTAAAATGTCAGTAATGCCTTGCTGTATTTAATTTTAAACTTTTACCCAGTCCCAGAATACCATGTGTCAAAGAAGTCAAAAAACTAAAAATATTTTGTAAATATTTTAATTTAAAATTATGGTAATAATTACAATTTTTTGAGGTCTGCCAATTTTTAAAAACTAGTAGCAACCTTAGGGTTTCTTATAAAAGACCGTATTTTCTGTTATAACGTTAATAATAAAGGATTTTACGGGCCTATCTTAGACTGTTCTCCTCAAATTAATTTAAAATTCCTGTGTAAGCATAACCCTATCAGTATAAACAACATGGTACAATCAAATAACAGTAAATATTAACGCGAATTATTTGCGCAGTTTTACTCTCAACATAAACTTACTGCTGCGCAGCACCGTATTCGCATCTAGCGGTTTAGGTTCAATTTAGCGTTATCTTCAATGTTTTTCGGTAGTATATGATAATTAATCAGCATTGGCGACCATTAAACGTGTAACAAGGCGAGTTAAGGAGAAATTCACTATTGTGTAGTGTTGTGCGTGTCGCGTCAGAGCTATATAAAGCTATAGGCCTACATAAAAGAGAAATTGTCGCAATTTTTAAAAACCAAAATGTGCTGGTGCACATATAGAAAATTGCAGCAAGAAAAATTTCACGCAGGGAATCTTGCAGACTGTAAAAACACTTTAAAAAATAATTGACCAAAAAAAAAATTAAATAGTTAGTAACTTTATTTTAATGAAATGGCTAACTCAAAAGGATGGGTTGTATATAATATGTGAAATTAACTGACAATTTTAAATTTAAGTTCTAATTTAAACTTTTTGTAAGTCTTTGACACCCTATATAGTTTTATTAAATAAACACTTACCGGGGATATGTATGTCCTTGTATCTGACAGAGACAGTATGAACACCTAATTCCTTAGGCACGAAATGGACAGCGTATAATCCGTCTTTAACTTCATTGATTTCAGCATCTTCTGTTACGCCGCCAGGTGATGTTACAGTAGCACTAAGGTCAAAGGATGTAATACCTGCAAAATTGAAATTTTACTTTATTTAACAGACATACATATATGTAATTTTTTAACGATTTTTTTGTTGCTAGTGCAACATTAACATGTGACCTTTCTTTTTCTAGGCAATCACTTTTTTGGAGGTTTTGTACGATAATTTGTTTTTGTTGTAATGTTAATCACTTTTCTATTTAATACAACAGTAATTAAAAGGTTGTTGAATTTTTATCAGACTTAAGCCTAAAAATAAAATTAAAACTCGATTCTAAAAAAACATAAACTCATGAACCTTTTTAAAAGGTAATGAAATTAATAGTAATCCCAATAATAAAAAAAAAAACTAAAAAGCAATCTCATTTTAATAAATGCTTGAAGACTTGCCCTCCTGAGCTTTGCAATACCGATTTTAAAACTCCGTTCTAACATTCGACAATACCTCCGGTGTAATGAAGTTAGTAATGTCGAATATTTTTGCCCTTAACTCAACTAAATTTACAGGCCTCTTATGTGGATACCTGTAAATTAGTCGAGCTAATTGGCCTTACAAAAAAAGTCAAGTCTATTACAAGTGATGCAGAAAATAACTGGACGCTTGTACTGCATCCCCCTGCATGCCTCACCCAACAATATGCTAACGAATCGCCGTCGTCCGTCGTCGTATTGGAAGTGGAACAGGTGAAATTGTTGTCATTCTCTTTTTAATCTGGGGCTGAGTAAGACGGGAGTTTATTTTTTATTCGTTAGTTAGAACAATTTTTTGCCTCTGAGTACTGTAATTCTGGGGGTTTCTTGCTCCGATTTTTTCTCTTGATTTTCAGGAATAGGATATTTAAGAAAAAAATTTGAACATAAATTTCTAAGAGTTTAGCTTTATCGCAGGACTAGGCAACCGTGTATAATTGGAAATTTTGGAGTTTTTTTTAATGGGAACACTGTTTTAATTATTTGTTAACATATTTGGGAGGGATCGTAACAAACAACTAGTAAGCTAAATACCGGTGGACAACTTTGTGAATTGCTAATATTTAAAGAGATTTTATTAAAGCTAAATTTAATTAAATTTTAAAAAAAGCACATGCATGTTATAGCAATCATATATAATCTGGCCCCTGTCATTTATTTCCAGATTATTTAAAGCTTTAAAATTATCGACTTGAAAAGTATAATTTTAGGAATCTAGTTATTTATCTTGGCCACCACGATAATATTTAGTCGCCAAAATGTACCTGTTTGATAAATAAATAACTCTGCATTTCATTAAAAATTGCTGATGCATACGCAGACTATTTCAAAGGCCAACTGAAAAATATTTGTTTACAAATGAAACAAAACATATAAATCTGGAGTGTATGACCGCAAAATTTAATTCACTGTGACTAAGTATTCGACGTCAATTAAAAACCGCTCATTATTATTACAAAGGTAGGAGCAGAGACATAGACACAAAAACACAGGTTTTACAGGAGACCAAAATATACACTAAAAAGGCATGACCTTCAATGTATAATTTTCGCGTTAAAATAATATAGTGTATCTCTATAACCATAAAAAAATACATAGTCAAAGTAATTCTCTCTGTAATTTCGACAAAAATATAGCTCTCATATGCATATCTGGATGGAGTATTACGGGTGAATTGTGTGGATAGGTCACTGGCCTTTTTAGACTGTAAGAAATGGACGCGTCCAAACCAAGGAAGTTTGAAGGTATACCTTCCAACTTCCTCGGTCCAAACCCACACGGCACTAACCGAAAAAATAATATTATACTATCCTAAGTACAGAGCTTCCATAGTCTGGGCAGATTTCGTTCGGGTATATGTCTGAATTATCGAGGTGCCCGGATTACTGGAGTATTTTTTTTTTAATTTTGAAAATAAAATAACCTTAAATTTGCCAAAATTCTCAGTTTTATATAAAGTTAACAAAGAGTTAAAAAACAACTGATATTCTCATAAATTAGAACAAAAGGGAGCTGTCTCAGGCATGAGTACATACGAGTATGTATGTACTATAAATATATTAATCACCAAAAAATCTGATTTTTCCTCAATACTTACAGTATGTGTCTTATTAAGTTTGAACCAATTTTAATATACCCAGATCAGTTGCATTTTTCTTTAAGCCTTTTAGGAGCAATACATTTTCCATGGGCCCACCTAATGACCAATAAGAACGCGTTAACAGCATATGTATGTTTTACTTTCTCTACGTTTAAACCATCCTCTGATTTAAAAGATTCTGCTACATTTTAAATCTTGCTCCCTAATGCATCTTAAATAAGTTAAATTAATGACAAACTCTTGTCAGCCTTTTAAGTAATGTTTTCGCTGTTCAAGTTCAGCAAGGTAATCTCATATTTTAGATATTTCTGTGCTTGCTCCACGCCATAACGCACGGTTAAAAAGCAAATGTAATATAATAGACGCTGCTAGTAAACTTATTCAGACAGAAAAAATTTTGTTTTGCATTGTTTAAAATAAGTAAATGGATACTTTTGTATTAACCTAATGTAGGTAATATTTTTATGGTCGAATTCCAGGTGCAAAATTTTCAAAATGCTTAAATTGCAACAGTGTCTGGATTACTAGAATGCCCGGACTAGCGAGTGCCTAAACTATCGAAGTTATACTGTTAGGACAGCCGGGATACAAGGATAATAAGAAGGCTGATTGGGTAGTTTAAAAATGCCATGAGCGGATATTTCTCTGGCGGGACGATAAAGTGCATGTTTAGAATGTCTTCCATTTACTTGCTAAGCTACTCTAAGAATGATCTTAAGGAAAAAGTGATGCAGGCATTTTTATGTGTTAAACAAACAAGACATTCTTATTCTTTACAGAAAAATTATCAAGAATCTACAAAATGTACCTAATTATGATTAAAAGTTGGAAGTAAAATTTCTGTTAAGAGATAAACTGTGGATTAAAGAAGCACCTAAGCAAGATAAGCCTAAGTGGTGATTACTTGTGATGTAGGTTTTTCCTGAAAGAGAAAAACATACCTGGTGTCAGTGAAAGTCATTAGTTGTGCCTAGAGAAACTATACGGGTAACAATAAAAATTGGGTACACACTCCCATTTTGATTTAGGTAGGTTTAAAATAGTTACCAAATGCATGTTTCAGTTTGTACCAGTTTTGATAAAACCAGAATGGGTCTTAACTTTTTTACTTGATATGCAACTTTGTATATATTCCATAGTTACATAGCACAGAAATGAAATGCTTTATTTACATGTACTAAATTAATTTGTTTTAATTTTCTTGTGATATTTTAACTACCTTGTGATAGTTTGTAAAACCAAGAGTTAACTTAGATTAGGATGGTAGAAAAAAAAAAAAAAAAAATATATATATATATATATATATATATATATATATATATATATATATATATATATATATATATATATATATATATATATATATATATATATATATATATATATATATAAAAACAGTGTGTCCCAAAATGGTTAAATGGGAAAAGTTTTGGACAATTCTGTTAGTAAGCTAGTCCCGTTTACTACATGGTTTTATCTATTTGGGTTTTTTGATAAATTTTGAAAAAACCTGAAACCTGCATTTTCGAAAATCGGCCATATTTTTTTATAAGTGAAAATTTTTCAAATCTGTAAAAACTTCTTCAAAGCAACTTTTTTTGTAAAACATGACCGAGAAGTCAATTTTTATTTTCTACGTTTCGGGTTTTTAGAATCATCATCAACTTTATTTTTTCATATGGGCGCCATATTGGATTTTTACGCAGCCAAATAGTGCTTTTTATTCTTATTTTAACAATGTATAACATGTTATAAGTTAAGAGTTTATAAGCTCATTTATTTCAAAAAACAAATATTTTCTCAGTTGGCCTTGATTCCGGCGGACGTCCTTTTTTTTGTAAACAATAAAATATTAGTAATTGGCAAAATAGATAAGCTGAACAAATATTTGATATTTTGATATACAGAATTGGGTTTCGCGAACATAGCTATAACGTTAATACCGTGTTACAACAAAACTACACGTAACAAGTTAATTGAAACCAGTGAAAACAAAATTAAGGAAAATTGGCTAAACTAGTATTCCTACTAAAATGAAGATGTAAAATAACGACCTAAAATTCAAAATTTTGTCCATATTTCCAAACATATTAACGATATTTTTTTAAATAGTTCTAACTACCCTATGAATGGTTGACTTAGGTATGTGAAATTCACTATCAACATCCCTGGCTGAAGATGTTGGATTTTCTTTAAAATGTTGGTTAACTGCAGCATCTCGTTGTCGATTTTCTTCAACGTACTTCTTAGGTCGTGGTTTTTTAAAACTTCCAAATTTTAACAAATTTGTAACCAGTTTTCGAAAGTATGTTAGTTTAGGATGCTGCCTTTCAGGAAAATTTTCGAAATACGTTTGCGCAGCTATATTAACATTTCTATTGCTTTGGAAATAACGTTGCAAAATATTAAGTTTTTCTTTAAATAATTAACCATTTTACAAAGTTAAAAAAGTTTTAATAACGTACCCAAGCTAACTTGATAATGGCGCTAGATGACATTCGCCCGAATCAAGGCCAACTGAGAAAATATTTGTTTTTTGAAGTGGATGAGGTTATAAACTAAACTATACATTGTTAAAATCAGAATAAAAAGCACTATTTGGCTGCGTAAAAATCCAATATGGCGTCCATATGAAAAAATAAAGTTGATGATGATTCTAAAAACCCGAAACGTAGAAAATAAAAATTGACTACTCGGTCATATTCAACAAAAAAAGTTGCTTTAAAGAAGTTTTTACAGATTTGAAAAATTTTCACTTATAAAAAAAAATAGGGCCGATTTTCGAAAATGCATGTTTTAGGATCTTTCGAAATTTATCAAAAACCTGAATAGATAAAACCATGTAGTAAACGGGATTAGCTTATTAACATAATTGTCCAAAACTTTCCCATTTAACAGATTTTTTATCTATCGTGGTTTCCAAGATCCCCATACATTCCCCAATTTGGGACACACTGTATATATATATATATATATATATATATATATATATATATATATATATATATATATATATATATATATATATATATGTCTGAATATAAATTTAAAAAGTTGAAGCCACCTCTAACTTTACCGGAGTTAGAATCAAGTTACTCATGTTAAGATATTCGCACTACAATATAGGGACTATTTTAATGATATACAAAAATTTAATCAACAACTATAAACAAAGCAAAAATAAAAAGGGCAGAGTTTCTATAATAAATCAGCAAAAGCTTTAGTGGGAAAGGCGTTAAAGCTACTCCAGTAGGTATGAATTTAAAAGATATAACGGAAAGATGGAAATATTGAAAAGATGAAATATTTTACTTACAGAAGAATCGTCAGTCAGTTTTGTATCGGTATAAATCCTAAATCATCTTTTTAGGGTTCAAATTCAGAGCTGCATTCGGTTTTTTAAATTTTTGCTTATTTTTTAGTATTAAGATAATTTTTACATATAATAAATACCCTTAATACTAGGCCTACAATATTTTAGGGTTAAGGTAAAAACTAACTGGTAAAGCAAAGTGGCATCGTTGTAAAAAAAATGGTGGTAAAAAAAATCAAAATATATTACTCCTAGACTATTACAAAAACTTGCATGTCTGCATGTGTCCTGGACGAATTTTAATGATTTGAGTTAGGTGTCTACAATTCTACTTTACTACACTTTATTATACAAAGTAAAAATAATGGCAATCAAAATCCTCTTGTGAACCAGCATTTCGAAATATTGTTGTAATTTTACGAAATAGATGTATCATATTAGATTTTTATATTTCTCTAAAGAACTCCACAGTACAAAAAATTCTACCAAAACCTTATAGGATTTTATCATTTTTAGTTTTCAAATAATATGTTTTGTTGATCTTGTTTTATAACTTTTAAAAAAGTGCAAATATGGTTTCGTTTGACAAGCATTTCAAGTTCTTGAATTAATTATTATTGCTTATTTAGTACATATTCAAATATAATTTTATATTTTGGAATATTGTGGAAATTTTACAATATGTCGTTTTAAACTTTTAAAGCAAGTGTTATTGAACATTTTCTTTCCTTTAGTATTGTCAGAAATTTTTTAAAATATTGTCATAAGCATTGGTTTACTTCCATCGTAGATTTTTTCAAAATATTCTGTTATTTTGCATTTTAACAAAACGTGTTGCTAGAAATTGCAAGTATTAATTTAATTAATTATTTTGATAACTGAAAGCAGCAAACTATAAGAAAATGATTAATTTATTTCATCATTTATATGTATTTTCAATGCTTTCCACTATTAAAACATCATTACGTACATTAAGCGATTAGTAAACCAAACCAGTTATTTAAAAAACAAGCTGCTTTTAAAGCTCTATTTTCTTTTTCCTCCGACACTTACCAGGCATTTTAAAGGTCAGCTTGCACTGGCTTCCAACCTCAGTAACGGGTACAGCATCTCGTTGTCTTTGGATTTTTTCACGTTGCCTGTTAGAACCTTCTCCAGTTACCTACAAATAAACAAAAAAAAATATAGAAGAAAAACCAGTAACGAGCCTAAATTTCCTCTTGGAACCACCAATAAAAAAACAAATGTAAATGCAAGATGCAAAAATAAGTTGAACTAACAAAAACCTGATACAAAAGTATTAATGGTAAGGAACATATTACACTTGATGCTTATACAAACAACAAAATAATTTTTTTAGAGATGTAATGATTTCTTCTTATAAAATACTATTTTAACACATCGTTCAGAATCAAATGCAATACATGTTCTAAGCACCCTAAAAACCCCTTAAAAGTGACATAGGACGCCCAGGTCAGTACTAAAAAATCTAATGATAAAGCCCATATTTAAGAATAGAAACCATCATCCATGCTGCTAAAAATGGTGCTTCGAGAAAGTGATGTTTTTAAATTTTTTTATTGGATCTAAAATCAAAATTTTGGTATTTTAAGGATATCTTTAAAACTGTTTGAAATATTTACAATCTTTGACCACAGTAATATTGGAAACAAAGTGGTACAACTCTAAAGTGGACTTTATCATGTTTTTTAAATTTTTGATCTGATTTAAAATTAAAATGTTGGTATGGTCGGTGGTTAAGAGTTTTTGATGATTATACAAAATTATATGTGTTATTTTAATCCACTAAATTTCATAAACATATAATATTTAAATTAAAATTTTATTACGAAGAATGTAATTTAGTTTATACTAGATTTTAATAATAAACTTAGGCAATTAGTTTTGGCTGTCAGAATATTTAGACGTAAAATTTTAGAGATTAGGATAAATGAATAACTTGTTTGCGTCCGGTTTTTTAAAAATTTAAGACGAACTAGCCGTAATAACTTTTACATGCCTGGGTCAGTGTTTCTGTAGGTAATAAACAAATCTCATTAATAGTGTGAAATCCACAAATAGAATAATAAATCATTTTATGAACATTTATCTATTAGCACATTTTCACCTTTTAAAAAACTATTTCTATTTTTATTTACAAGTTTTGCATTTCCACTTTTTGCGTATTTGGTAAAATGAAATGCTTATTTTTTAAACAATAAAGAAATTTTATATAACAATATTTATACAGAGTGTTCCACTTTACACCAAAGAACTTTTGTTTTTTATCTTTATGGCAGCCCACGAAGCCTTGTATGAAGCCTAAGCACTAGATACTGTGGGTAGCCGGTTTTTAAATGTTTAACCCATTTTTTATCAGTTCCGTCAACGTTGTCCAAGTACTGAAACATGCAAATATTGCTTTTTTACGGCACCTTTTAGACAACGCGGTACTGTCACCACGGACGTTATACAAAAAACTACAACCTCTGAACCATTAACGTCTGGGTAATATCATCAAGACGGGACCTACAATTAAAAGTAGATTCCCAGTTATTAATAAAGCGGCATAATTATTTGCCTTTTAAAGAAAATTTGTCATTGTTAAGAAACAATACAGTCTAAGTACAAAACATCAATTTCTTAGCACATTACACAAATAATATTAGCCGGTGTAGTCTCACTGACAAGACAAGGAAAGAAAACAGACAACATAAGGAAAGAAAATTGCGTTTTGGAATAGAGTTACAGAAAATAAATATTTCTCTTTTAACTTCCTTAAAAACTAAAGTAGATTTGAGGCAGCATACGCAAAGCAAATATTTTTTAATTTTTTTAATACTTTTATGTTCCATAAAATTTCGTAAGTAACAGTAGGCTTAAAAAAATTTTAAAAAATGATTTAAAAAAATGTCTGTAACTTTTTTGTTTTAATTTATCTTTAATTTCGTGGAAAATTAACACATTAGTTGCAACAATCCGATTATGATTTTTCGAAAATGAAGAGCAGGCTTAATTCTTTTTTAATGCTAATACACAACACCGAACTACTTAACCCATTGTTAAAAATTATATATTACTTTCAATATCTTTTTGCACATTTCCTTTTTTCGATTTTAATGGTAGAAGTAATTTATGTATTTATTATCTTGATTCACAAAAAGTATTTTTGCTAACATGTAGTGTAAAGATAAAACTGAGTATTTTATTTCCGTGAAAAAATAAAACTAGTGACGGAATAATATTAAAAATATCTTTGGAAAGATTCTTACGAGTTAACTCGTAAACTACGTAGTAAACTATTAAAAATGGATATGCAATTTTTAAGATTAAAATATTTTCATTTTCCACCCAAAAACCGCTTGCGCCATTCCACAAAGAGCATTATAATTTTTGAGATTTTAATACATCCATCACCATTTTTCAGAGCTGGGTAGGAATCGAATCCTTTTGGAACCGAATCCAAAAATCGATTTCTTTTAAAGGATCTGAAGGCGGGAATCAAATACTTTTTAAAAATAGGATCCGTGATCCGGATTCGTTATATAATTTTAATATGATCCGGAATCGATGCCTTTTTGGAAGGATCCGATTCCAAAAAAATCAATTCCTTATATTTCTAATTTAAGACAAATGCCAAAATCCGCCATTTTGAATACGCCATTTTAAATTTCCAAATTTGCACCCAAGATTCTTAATTTCCAAATGTTGACCTAGCCCTCCTAAAATCCTTATATCCTGAATCTAAGGCAAATTGGTTTATAAATGCCAAAATGCGCCACTTTAAGTTTTTCATTTTAAATTTCCAAATTTTTACCCAAGATTTTTAATCAGCATAACTTTGATTTCGAAAATTAAGATAAAGAATTAAAAAACATCTGCCTATTAATTGTACGATAATAAAATTAAAAAAACACAACTAACATGGGATTTTTAACTAAAATCTGGTGTTTTTTAGGTCCGGAGAAACAACGTTTAAATGAAACTTTTTTTTTCGTAACCATAGAGTGTGGTATTTAAAAACGGGCATAACTTTTACTTGCATTGCGGATATTATGTAAAAATTAAAGATGATTCGGATTCGTGATCCGATAAATAGGAATCGTTTCACTGGATCCTTTTTTCTTTAAAAAAGAAATCGTGATTCGTATTGGTTATTCAATTTCTTTACAAGTATTCGGATCCGTAAATCGATTCCTTTTTTGAAGGATGCGTCCCAGCTCTGCCAATTTTAAATACATGCTTAAGGTGAAAATAACAATATTACATTTAAAAAAAAATCTACCTTGACAGTGAAAGGTGATCCTTCTACATGGTGGTCGGCAAACTTAAGATTAATAATATAGTATCCAGGTTCGGTAGGCTTATATCCAATGCTCAACGTTCCGTCGGACTTGTCGTTGCATTGAATTTCTGCTTTGCTGGGGCCTTCGATGGAAAGTGAAAGGCCACCAAAACCTGCGTTTCTGGTATCAACAGTGAACGTATTGTCTTGGTGCGTTTTACCCTCTTTTAGTGCATTTCCTTGGACTTTAACTTTTTTCGCATCACCAACTTCGCGTTCACAAACATTAATCTTAAAGGGGGAATTCGTAATGTGGTTGCCCATTTTCTTTACAGATACAACGTGTTCACCTACTTCTCTTGGAGTAAATGAGATACCAATATTTCCACTGGCTAACCTCTTTAAAAAGCATGGTTCTTCGAGCCCACTTGGTGCTTGGATTGATGCATTAAGAGAACGAATATCAGCATCAGAGATTTTTCCTGGCAAAGACACTTCACTACAAGAACCTACTGAAATTTGGTTTCTCTTTCTACCTTCACCAGTAATCTTAGCAAAGAATGGTGATCCTTTGATATGTTTGTCACCAAACCGTACGGAAATTTTGTATTCACCAGGGGCAGTTGGAAGATATGATACAGATACTGTTCCATCCTTATTATCATGGCAACTAATTTCTGCTTTGCTGGGGCCTTCAACGGCCATGGAAAGACCTCCATCTCCGGCACCTTTAGTTGAAATAGTAAAGTTGCTAGGCTCTCCGGTAACTCCATGGGTAAGGCCTGATCCGTATGCGGTGACATAGCCTGAAGTGATGGAATCTACATGGAATTTGTAGGGTGAGCCCTGAACATGTTCACCGTTAAATTTAACCGCAAGCTCGTGCACTCCTTCTTCACGGGGATCATATTTTATTGATACTGTACCATCGTGGTTGTCTTCGATAATAGGCCTATCAACATGTCCACTGGGCATTTTTACTTCGGCTGAAAAAAAGAAAAAAATTAGTATATTTATACCATCTTTTAAATTATTCTAAATCTTTTCAAGCCGTTTTTAAATAAATAATATAAAAGACTGTTTCTAGAGAAAATTTTAAGTGTAACTGGTGTAAATGGATAAGATATTTGGGTAGTTGATGTGAATTTTTCCTAACTCTTAACACAACTAAACGCAATACAAGGGCTTTATAGTAACTTGGCAGTTTTTATAATACTTTAATAATTTATTGCAAATTCTTGTGTGAATTGTGTGTCGAATATTGCCAAGTTACGTTTAAAATTCAAACAACTTCTTTAGTTATTCAGTTAAAGCATTTGCCTAAAAAGCAGTAGATTCTGAGTTCAAATCTTAGACAAGTGAGTTTTATTTTGGGATTTCTTAGGTATTACATTCACATTACCTAACATTTTTAAATTTAATTTAAAAATATAAATATGAAACCAAAGGCCGTTGGTTCATTTCGGCAGTGTAAATTTCAAGGTTACCAGTTATAATAAACACGATAATAGCAGTTCTACTAACAACAAAGAGTCAGAAAAATCACATAATATTCGAAGCTATGGGAAGTCCAGTCATATCCAGCAACGAAATAAAATACCTGGATGTTTGGCTGGATACGGAACTTACCTTCGCCAGAGACATTAGAAGAATAATACAAGAGGCAGATAAGACAATCATCGAATATAGACGAACTACCGAAAATTCTACGATATTAACCGCGGTAATAATTGGTAACAGGACTGGGTGATAACTTTGACATAAATTATATAAAAGTCACAACCAAGTTAGCAGAAGCTACTGGAGTCATAGCTGGTATAATTTCTAGAGAGCGCCTAAGTAAGGAAACATTTAAAAACCGCATGGAAATGTAGAAGGCCAAAAAAAAAACTGTCAAAAACTCCTAGCAGGAGATGTATAATTTGGGAACCTGTGGACGTTGGACACAAAGACTTATCCCATGTATCAAGACTTGACTATTTTCTTATCCAGGCCTCCTATACAATCAACCTCTAGAATCTGATAAATGCATTTACTGTGGGGAAAGAGACGATGTGCCTCACACTTTATTCATATGCTCCGGATGGAAGGAGGCCGGATTTTAATATAGTAAGGCTAAAAGTAGACCGTTTACGAAAGAAACCATCAGGGTGGTCTACTGAAAATAATGGAATAGTGGACTTAGAACTATAGAGTCATTAAATACATCAGAGACCACAAAAAGAGGGAGATTAGGTAATAGATAACATCGACTTAAAGTAAAAGCCGCCTTCCTACCGAGGAAATGCTAACGCGGTTACCAGTACGAAGTGGTAGAATTTTGCGAAGGGGTTTAAGTTTCTAGATCGTTTTAGGAGAGAGGGAATCCAACAGTGACTAGTATTTATATTGCTAGGCCTTTTTATATTTCTGATCCCTATATAAAATAAAAACCAATAATGTAAAGGAAACTAAATCATTAGACCTGCATTAGTTGCAAATAAATAATTATGTTTTTATTTGCTTTTTTAAGTTTAAGATTTATGGTACGCAGTTCACTGTTTGGAATATAAACTCTACGCCTTAATTACGCTAAATTTATAATGACCCAAATGCTTAATGATACCACATTAAATTACGAAATAAACTAAATTTAATGTTGCAAATATTTGTTTTCAGTAGTAAAATTATTATTCTAAAAATATTTATTTAATTCTATTTTTGCTCTGCCACGTTGAATCAGACACAGTAAGAATAATATTAGGACAAAATAACATTTTAGACAAATACACAACAGCATGTTTTCTAAATATTTTGATAATATTGGCGGTTATAAAAATTTATTATAATAAATTACGAATCTTTTTTTTTGGTATTTTTAAACTTCTATTTGTAATTCTGAAATTTTTCAATAACTTTTGTAGACAGTTAAATATTAGTTTCCTATGCATATAATTTTAAATTATACAGGATGTTGATAACTTGATAAACAATACGAGTAAACTTAAGTGGTGTACTGTGATCAAGTACAAAGCACTCTTAAATAATTGACAAGCTACTCATCGTCATGTTATTTGCAAGAAGTTCTTCTTTGTGCAGATATTTTTTACCGTGAAATTATCAGTGCTGGTAAGTAGTAGGTATTGGGTCGTATGAGCCTGGGAACTTTTTTTCCTTTGATAAAAGCCGCCAACCCTTTGATACAAGCCGCTTTCCTTTGATAAATGCCGCCAGCCCTTTGTTAAAAGCCGCTTTTGTTCGTGGGAATTTTTCCCACGCTCCCATGCCATCAGGGTCTTATGTCACGGGTATTTTCTTAAATTAAATTCTTTCCCACGCTACCATATCATCAGGGTCTTACGTCACGTGTATTTTCTTGAATATTGATTTTTCCACTGTCCCATACCATCAGGGTCTTACGTCACGAGTATTTTCTTAAATATTGATTTTGTAAAGCCAAGCCACATCTGTTTTTATTAAAAAAGTTCTCGGAGTCGTGGTAGAATCGAACTCGGGATCTTCGTATTGCGGGGCAAAGGCGCTACCATTGGACCACTAGGCTTTCGTACTGAAACAAACAACAGACGACGTCCTATGCTTTAGCGTGCGAGACAATGCCTACTACCAGCGCCATCTACAAAACGTCGCTGGAAGAAATAGGAACTACGCCCCTCCGACTGCGGCGGGCGGTACAGTAACCTCTGCTTTATGTATAAATGAAAAAATCGATATTTTCGCTTTACTGTGGGCGCCATCTACAAAACGTCGCTGGAAGAAATTGGAACTACGCTTCTTCGACTGGCGGCCAGCGGTACAGTAACCTCTGCTTTCTGTATAAATGAAAAAATCGATATTTTCGCTTTACTGTGGTACTAATACTTTCGACTCTTTATGCAGCGCTTTGAAGGATAAATCAATACAGTTGGCCTTTGTTATACAAGGTTAACATTTTTACAAGTTTTAATTTTATTTGGGTAGATATTTTAACAAAATTAGGGGTTAAATATTGATATTAATTTTACATTTTGTGCTGATGTATGATACTTCTTTTGAATCCACTCTTATTTGACAGTAAAGGATTAAAAAAAAGTACCAATGTAAATTAGCTAAGATTCACATTATAATATTGTGCAAAAAGAATTATAGAGACTTATTAGACTTCAAAAAGTTGGTTGAAATTACTAATAAAAAAAAAAGTAAATTTCAATAATAATGGTTTGTCCAAAATATTTAATTAATAATATACCTAATCAGAGTTAAATATCTTAATTAAAATTAAATGAGATGAGATCATGGCTATCAGTTGAAAAAAATTCGTTAAAATGAGGTAACACATGTAATTGGGCTATATTACAGCTGTTTTCATTTTTATCTATTATATATTTCCTATTAAATTATTGTCCGGTAGAATAGTTGATTTTAGACTATTTTATGCTTTAATAGTTTTTATTAATAGTTATTATTTTAGTTATTTCGTATACTTTCAAATAAAAAAAATATTATAATCCCTTGTTTAAACTATAGTGTCATAAGTATATATTTTAAACTGCTTATTATGTAAAGGTACTCCGAAAGAAATTCAAAAAGCCATATAAAAATTGATACTAGCATAAATATAATACGTGAAATAAGATTCTATTTCCTATTCTTTTTTCGTGTATATCAAATCAATCTGATTTTTTAAAGTGAACAAGAGAATAACCCAATTTTAGGATGTCGTAGTGCCCACGTCTACTGTATATTTGTATTGTTTTATCAATATGATACCTGTTACTTACATAATCTGTATAATCTATGTTATATTTATAGGGTTTTTACCAATACTTAGTCTTAAATATATCCCTGTTTCTTTTTTTTTTCATGACAAACCTTTTTTATCATTATTTAATCAGTATTCTCGAAAGTAATGTAAAGTAATCATTAAAAAATAAAAATATAAAGGTTTTTTTTAAGAGAAAGGTACTTTATTTACCCTTTCCAGGTAATAAATTTAATTTTCTTTAAAAAGTCTATTTTGGTGTCACATTCTATTAAAACTATAGTAATATCAAACTTACTGTTCAGATAAAAGTGTGAATTTTTATGGGGACTAAAAATCAAAGTTAAGAAATTTTACAATTTTTATAAATAGGGGAGGTGTTTAAAAGCTAAATTGTTGTATAATTTTTCTTTGACCTGTAAGTTTTTGCTGTAAATATTTTATTTTTTGGAGTTTTGGTTATATTTATTGCTTTAGGTATTTAGGTATTCAGATTTTAAATAATTAATTTTTTTTTGTAAAATTCGTATTTGTATAGCTTCTAACATGAAAGACTTAGTTTTAGAGGGTACATTTATCAAAACAGTCAGTCTAGATATTTTTTATTGGTAAATAGCTTTGTCTTAAATATATCTGTTTCTTTTTTTTCATGACAAATTCTTTGGTAATAAGATTAGTAGTTAAAAATAAAGCTTTTTAAAAATAAGGTATTCGTCAAAGCAAAAATATATCTGTAAAAAATATTGTTTACATTTTTTGTTTTATTTAAAGTGTATTAAAAAAATAAAATCAGCTAAACAATAAAACAATAAATGTCACTTTATATCTTTTATTTTTACCATATTGACAATTAACAGAGTTAAAAATTATTATTTTTTGCTTTCTTGTAACCATATGGTACCGAGCTGCCATCTGGAAGAAATTTTCTTTTGATTGAATTCGGTCTGTATACCTTTACTTCGGTACAGGTTGTAACCATATGCTCCTTGGTTCTTCGGATATTCTTTGATACAATTGGTATCGGATCTGTATTTTTGAGGACCATGTCCCTAATTGAATCGAAATTTACCAGCTGAGATGCTTCATAGTTTAATCTAATTCCTTTTACTTTACAGACAACTTCCTCTATTTGTTGAGTATAGCTTAAAAGCATAATTCTTTGGTCCGCCAGAGACAAATTCAGTAATATAGGAATTTAACCCATATCCATCCAGTTCATTTGTCATATCACCAACAAATTGACCAGTTGGTATATCTGATTCGGTAGGCTTTGAAACGTAGATAACCGAGTCGGTATCGTAGTACAAAACTCTTTTATCAAGCTGTTCCAGATAGCTATATAACTTAAGTCTTGCCTGGGCTGTTACGTAAGCTGCAATAGCTACATTTACAGTCGATAATGGTTCGTAAACCTCTTCAACGCTTTCGTAACCGACAATTAAGGTGTCTTCGTTAACTGGAATAACGCCGTTAATACGTAGTGTAGGATCTGTGATCATTAAGAAAAACTCTGATGGTTTGTTTATGATCTTGGTTTTTGGTTGATTTTCTCTTTGGCCAAATTTACCCCAAAAACTGTTTAAAATCAATTTCGCTAAGGACCGTAATCCTGGATTTTCGGTTATGTTGTCGTACTCTAGTCTAATATCTTCTGTTTTGAAAA
Organism: Listronotus oregonensis; assembly: GCA_019359885.1. NCBI lineage: Eukaryota > Metazoa > Arthropoda > Insecta > Coleoptera > Curculionidae > Listronotus > Listronotus oregonensis. Next base: position 423,102 of record JAHBCN010000011.1, read on the forward strand.
ACTGTTCGATATATTTGTTCTTTTCGGCGAATGTCATACAATTTTTTGGCCAATCTGATGATTCCTGCTTTATTTTTATAAACTTGTTCATCATGGACGTAAATAACCCCTGCAGACCAGTTTCTTTATTAAATTGTTGAACATTATATTTCCAAAATTCATGAATAGATAATATTTTATACCCTTTCTCTAATGCTTTTAATACTTCATCTAATACCCAGGTGCCTTCGATGGCACGATCTGTATCTTTATGATTACATTCACTCTCATTAGAGTGCATTTCTTGTCCACACGTGAAACAAAGAACAAACATGAGCTTATTATTTATTTTAGCTGGTAACACAGGGTGATACAAATTTTTAGGTGGAAGGATCGTACATTTTATAATTCCGTCAATATTATAAAGGTTCAGATTTTTACAGTCTTCTCCAACAATTACTTGCGGATGACCTATTGGGAATTTTCCATATTTACAAATGTAAGGGTATAGAGAACAAACATCAGCGTATTTAATTTTTTCCATATCTTTAACCTTGTAATAGTTCCAGACATTACCGGTACGGCCCCCGTAGAAAGCATTTCTTGGATTTAATGGTGTCAAAGCTAGCAAAGGATGGTTCTTGGTAAATGTTTCAATATTTGGATCTTCTTGCAGTTGTTTTCGAAAGTCGCACTCCCACATCTCGTGAACTTTAAAACCAAAACTTTTTAATCTATCAGTTGTAGCAATAGTTGTTTCATATATTAAGTTTAAAGTTTGCGACGGATCTGCTAAAAATGGTTCATTTCTGCCAAATTTATAGCATTTAGGGCATCCGTGCCATAGGCAGCCATGGAAAAAATAAATTTCGTTTGTTTCAGGGCAATATCCATCCACTTTTACTCCATGTAATTTGACTTCTTGATCTTTGGCTGCATGCACGATGTTTATACCCATCTGGTGTTCCATCCAAAGTAACCACTGAACTGCAATTTTGCTTTGTTTATCCTTATATCTGTAACCATGTTTTGGAATAATACCGATTGTATCGGGTTTTAGGAAATTTCGACGAAATACTTTGTTACAAGCTGAAGCAATGGTAGTGGATTCGCTAAATGGGCAAACGTTTGTAGTAGTAACAAGTTGTTGTCTAAATTTTAGACATGCTCTGGTTAAAATTTCCACATCTAAGATACAGTAGCTAACTAGTGCTCTTTGCATATCAAACTGATCGTTTTGGTGTTTTTCGTACCATCTTATAAATATATCTCTGTCTTCATTCTTCATCTCATCGGGACTGTAAAATTCTTTACTTGGTAATTTTCCAACATAATTTTCATTTTCTTTCGTATTAAAAAAGGTGTGGAAAATAGCCCTTCTTAAAACTATCTTCAAGACCAAACGCCTTAGGCAGCTTGCTTAGGGGCATGGGAAAATAGTTCACCGAATCTATAAATTTAATATTTCCAATCTGCATCATTATTATTTTGGTTCCTCTCATAATTAACTGTGGTGTCAAATCAGTGTTCATCATTACATGGTTTAATATAAACTGGTGATCAAAGGCCTGTCCATTGTGGGCGATTACTGTAATATATTTAAATTTTTTTCTTAACTGCAATAAATGTTGAATAAAGAAAGCAATTGCATCTGAACCTTTGTGCATCTGAAGTCTCAGGCCACATTTTTGACAAAAATACAATTTTTCGTCGTTTATACAAACATCACAACGTTGGCTGAACACACAGAGATTGACTTGATGAAGAAATGATCCATTTTCCAATTCTTTTTCTTGGCGTGTTTCCAAATCATAAAACACAAATAGCTTATCTTTTATTGTAGCTTTTCCTTTGTCTAACTGAATGAAGCATAAGTGATTTTCAGGTACATGCAGGTTACAATTCCGACAAAATTTTTCATTGCATATATGTTTCCTATCACCTTTTACTGTCTTTAAACAAATCGAGCATAATTTGATTTTTTCACATATACTTGATTTACCTAAATAATTTGTGTTTTTATGATAATCATAGCAAATCTGACCTTTGAACGATCTCAAACAGTCTGGGCATTTAATGGTAGCTTTAGTCCTACAAGCAGGCGATCTTTGACAAGCTTGACAAGTTCCGCCACATCGATGGTCATTTTTGTTATTAAAGGGAACATGGCATTCTTCGCAGTAATAGACTGAGCCAAATGCAGCTGTTAGGGAAGTTATTACGTTAAAATGTTTTTCATGATAAAGAAGGCTAAGTCGTTTATTAGATTCTGTTGTCCCCTTAAATATAACGTCTCGTCCTTTTGACGCGTAATTGTAGACAACTATTTTAAAATCTTTTAAATGTTGTTGGAATTTCTGCAATTCAGCAATTCCACACCCTTCCTCAGGAATAACAATATTTGCCTCTTCCATCAATTTAATGGTTTTCTTGGTTTGTATTTTCCCTATATCTCGTCTAATTTTATTAAACTCTGGCTCTTTATTAACGTTCGCCATTGCCACCACCAAAGCACGGGGCAAACACAGATTATCGGAATTTTTTATACATATAATACCTCTACGCATACTGCATTCTTCTGCATAGGTATTATATTTTCCTTCTCTTCCACACCCCGTTGGTAGTCTAACACTTGTGACTTCTAGGCAAAATGATTCTGTATTAAGTCCCGTCGAGTTAGATTGGTAAATACTACTTATTACTTCCCAAACATCCTCGTAAGTAACTTCTTCAGCGGGTCTAAAACGAATCCAGCCCTCGCCACGGCTGAAGTCCTTAGAGCAAAAGCTAAATCCCACCTGGTCTGACCGTTGTAAGTTCTCAGTGGCTTTACTAATCACTTCACTAATAGCTTCACGAACCCAACCTACCGGTTCGATACCTTTCGGAACGGCTTTCAACTTAAATTCTAAACTACGTCCGGTCAAATTGAATTTTCGTACCTTTTTGACAGCATCTTTAATTATAATAAATTTTTCCATTTCAGAGACGGATAAAATAAGACACGTATGCACTATTCGGCGGTGTACTTTGAACTGAACTGCTCGCCCTACCGCAGAACCTTATATTAGAGATAAATTAACATGTCTGCTATCTTATTTTGAAAATGTGTATATCAGACGGTGCAGAGAAGTATGAAGGCGGCATCTAGCGACGATTTATTATACATAATTTAGTTTTTCTGTTATAATTTCTCTGAGGGGCCATACTTATAAAAGTTTTACAAATATTTTATATTTTGTATTGTTGTTGTGTTTTGTTTTGTTTTTTTATTCTGCCAAAACGCTGTTTTGTTGTTATCTAGAGATCTTCATTATTAAAATCGTTAGTAAGTTAGACGCTACCCAGTTAAATAAAATAAAATTTGTGCTTCTGAAATTTTCTAAGCTTAACATTTTGTAAAATTAGGTATAAAGAAAGTAACTTAATTATTAGATTACCGCGTAATTTAGGGTAAAAAATGAAGTAACTATATTATCAATAAAATAAATGTATGAAGTTTCACCTTGTTTAATAAACACGTATGAATATTTTTTTATACAATAATATTTTATTAATTTGTCTTAAATTAGGTCTTTTTGTTATTATTCCCAATTTATCCGAAACATCTAGAAGTGCTTTTATATTCTCGTAAGAAATGAAAAGAAATAGAAATATTAAAATATGAGTAATGTATTTTAAAACATATTATAAAAGTTACTTAAAGAAATTCTGGCAACCATAATTCATTATAGGAAATAAACTGTTTTCAGACTTTTAATTTTTCGTTTTTAAAATGATGGACAAAAAAATGACAAAAGCACCAAATATTTATGAATGAAATTATTCAGATATCTGTTAAAATGCCATTTTTTTTGTTTTGCCGTCGTGTTAATTGGACAATTAGGAGTACTGCATTATAAGTTATACAATGCAGAACAAAAAATGTAGAGTTATTGCTTAAGGGAGTATAGAAGCTTGTATGTCATTATTTTTTCTTAAAATACGACAATGAGTACACATGCTACTAAAAAAAGGTTACAATTGCAGAAAAGCACTAAGCAAAACATGCCACTAAATGTCGGTACAAAAATGCTGAAAATGTTGAAATATACCACCCACTTCCGAAATTTAGGTTAGTGTGTTTTGCGCCACAAAAAATACCTACCTTGTTTGTATTTTTAGTTTATGGTTTACATGACTGAAATTTTCGTATGAAAAATCGAGGTATTTAATAATTTAATTTGGGTGACTACATAATTTAAAGTGTGGAATACTGGGTCAAAATGCTGTTTTAGTTGTTATTTACAGATCTCCTTATAAAACTTCGATAGTAAATTACACGCTTTCAAAAATTAGATCACAAACAGAAGAAGAAAATTTGTTTCTAAAAATGTTTAATGCAAATATTTTCGAAATTAGCCCAAGAAAAAGTAACTGATTTATTAGATAATAATAGTTTACATACCATCCTACTGTTCTGTACTTTCAGAACTGCTTTCAACTAAATTTAAGCTATGCCAGTCAAAATGATTTTTCGTACTTGACAGCATCTTTATTATAATAATTTTCATTGCAGAGACAGATACCTACATAGTAGCGACTATTCGATGGTGTGAGTTGCTGAGACGCTTGTCAAAACATGCAACTGCTTGCAAATACTAATTCAGTGAATGGTAGGTGTTGCCGCAATACTATTCAATGATTCAACTTACAAATTTTAGTGCCATGTTTTGCAACAGACTTAGTGTTTTTTTTTTCTGCAATTGTATTTGATCAAAAGGTTGTGCAGTAGGGCAAGCAGTTCAGTTCAAGCTACACCATCGAATAGTGCAGACGTATCTTATTGTAGGTATCTGTCTCTGCAATGAAAAAAATTATTATAATTAAAGATGCTGTCAAGAAGGTACGAAAAAATCATTTTGACCTGGCATAGCTTAGAATTTTAGTTGAAAGCAGTTCTGAAAGGTACAGAACCAGTAGGATGGGTATGTAAAGCTATTAGTGTGTATCTAATAAATCAGTTACTTTTTTCTTCGTGGCTAATTTCGAAAATATTTGCATTAAACATTTTTAGAAACAAATTTTCTTCTTCTGTTTGTGATCTAATTTTTGAAAGCGTGTAATTTACTATCGAAGTTTTATAAGGGAGATCTGTAAATAACAACTAAAACAGCATTTTGACCCAGTATTCCACACTTTAAATTATGTAGTCACCCAAATTAAATTATTAAATACCTCGATTTTTCATACGAAAATTTCAGTCATGTAAACCATAAACTAAAAATACAAACAAGGTAGGTATTTTTTGTGCGCGCCAAAACACACCTAACCTAAATTTCGGAAGTGGGTGGTATATTTCAACATTTTCAGCATTTTTGTACCGACATTTAGTGGCATGTTTTGCTTAGTGCTTTTCTGCAATTGTAACCTTTTTTTTAGTAGCATGTGTACTCATTGTCGTATTTTAAGAAAAAATAATGACATACAAGCTTCTATACTCCCTTAAGCAATAACTCTACATTTTTTGTTCTGCATTGTATAACTTATAATGCAGTACTCCTAATTGTCCAATTAACACGACGGCAAAACAAAAAAAAAATGGCATTTTAACAGATATCTGAATAATTTCATTCATAAATATTTGGTGCTTTTGTCATTTTTTTTTGTCCATCATTTTAAAAACGAAAAATTAAAAAGTCTGAAAACAGTTTATTTCCTATAATGAATTATGGTTGCCAGAATTTCTTTAAGTAACTTTTATAATATGTTTTAAAATACATTACTCATATTTTAATATTTCTATTTCTTTTCATTTCTTACGAGAATATAAAAGCACTTCTAGATGTTTCGGATAAATTGGGAATAATAACAAAAAGACCTAATTTAAGACAAATTAATAAAATATTATTGTATAAAAAAATTTTTCATACGTGTTTATTAAACAAGGTGAAACTTCATACATTTATTTTATTGATAATATAGTTACTTCATTTTTTACCCTAAATTACGCGGTAATCTAATAATTAAGTTACTTTCTTTATACCTAATTTTACAAAATGTTAAGCTTAGAAAATTTCAGAAGCACAAATTTTATTTTATTTAACTGGGTAGCGTCTAACTTACTAACGATTTTAATAATGAAGATCTCTAGATAACAACAAAACAGCGTTTTGGCAGAATAAAAAAAACAAAACAAAACACAACAACAATACAAAATATAAAATATTTGTAAAACTTTTATAAGTATGGCCCCTCAGAGAAATTATAACAGAAAAACTAAATTATGTATAATAAATCGTCGCTAGATGCCGCCTTCATACTTCTCTGCACCGTCTGATATACACATTTTCAAAATAAGATAGCAGACATGTTAATTTATCTCTAATATAAGGTTCTGCGGTAGGGCGAGCAGTTCAGTTCAAAGTACACCGCCGAATAGTGCATACGTGTCTTATTTTATCCGTCTCTGAAATGGAAAAATTTATTATAATTAAAGATGCTGTCAAAAAGGTACGAAAATTCAATTTGACCGGACGTAGTTTAGAATTTAAGTTGAAAGCCGTTCCGAAAGGTATCGAACCGGTAGGTTGGGTTCGTGAAGCTATTAGTGAAGTGATTAGTAAAGCCACTGAGAACTTACAACGGTCAGACCAGGTGGGATTTAGCTTTTGCTCTAAGGACTTCAGCCGTGGCGAGGGCTGGATTCGTTTTAGACCCGCTGAAGAAGTTACTTACGAGGATGTTTGGGAAGTAATAAGTAGTATTTACCAATCTAACTCGACGGGACTTAATACAGAATCATTTTGCCTAGAAGTCACAAGTGTTAGACTACCAACGGGGTGTGGAAGAGAAGGAAAATATAATACCTATGCAGAAGAATGCAGTATGCGTAGAGGTATTATATGTATAAAAAATTCCGATAATCTGTGTTTGCCCCGTGCTTTGGTGGTGGCAATGGCGAACGTTAATAAAGAGCCAGAGTTTAATAAAATTAGACGAGATATAGGGAAAATACAAACCAAGAAAACCATTAAATTGATGGAAGAGGCAAATATTGTTATTCCTGAGGAAGGGTGTGGAATTGCTGAATTGCAGAAATTCCAACAACATTTAAAAGATTTTAAAATAGTTGTCTACAATTACGCGTCAAAAGGACGAGACGTTATATTTAAGGGGACAACAGAATCTAATAAACGACTTAGCCTTCTTTATCATGAAAAACATTTTAACGTAATAACTTCCCTAACAGCTGCATTTGGCTCAGTCTATTACTGCGAAGAATGCCATGTTCCCTTTAATAACAAAAATGACCATCGATGTGGCGGAACTTGTCAAGCTTGTCAAAGATCGCCTGCTTGTAGGACTAAAGCTACCATTAAATGCCCAGACTGTTTGAGATCGTTCAAAGGTCAGATTTGCTATGATTATCATAAAAACACAAATTATTTAGGTAAATCAAGTATATGTGAAAAATCAAATTATGCTCGATTTGTTTAAAGACAGTAAAAGGTGATAGGAAACATATATGCAATGAAAAATTTTGTCGGAATTGTAACCTGCATGTACCTGAAAATCACTTATGCTTCATTCAGTTAGACAAAGGAAAAGCTACAATAAAAGATAAGCTATTTGTGTTTTATGATTTGGAAACACGCCAAGAAAAAGAATTGGAAAATGGATCATTTCTTCATCAAGTCAATCTCTGTGTGTTCAGCCAACGTTGTGATGTTTGTATAAACGACGAAAAATTGTATTTTTGTCAAAAATGTGGCCTGAGACTTCAGATGCACAAAGGTTCAGATGCAATTGCTTTCTTTATTCAACATTTATTGCAGTTAAGAAAAAAATTTAAATATATTACAGTAATCGCCCACAATGGACAGGCCTTTGATCACCAGTTTATATTAAACCATGTAATGATGAACACTGATTTGACACCACAGTTAATTATGAGAGGAACCAAAATAATAATGATGCAGATTGGAAATATTAAATTTATAGATTCGGTGAACTATTTTCCCATGCCCCTAAGCAAGCTGCCTAAGGCGTTTGGTCTTGAAGATAGTTTTAAGAAGGGCTATTTTCCACACCTTTTTAATACGAAAGAAAATGAAAATTATGTTGGAAAATTACCAAGTAAAGAATTTTACAGTCCCGATGAGATGAAGAATGAAGACAGAGATATATTTATAAGATGGTACGAAAAACACCAAAACGATCAGTTTGATATGCAAAGAGCACTAGTTAGCTACTGTATCTTAGATGTGGAAATTTTAACCAGAGCATGTCTAAAATTTAGACAACAACTTGTTACTACTACAAACGTTTGCCCATTTAGCGAATCCACTACCATTGCTTCAGCTTGTAACAAAGTATTTCGTCGAAATTTCCTAAAACCCGATACAATCGGTATTATTCCAAAACATGGTTACAGATATAAGGATAAACAAAGCAAAATTGCAGTTCAGTGGTTACTTTGGATGGAACACCAGATGGGTATAAACATCGTGCATGCAGCCAAAGATCAAGAAGTCAAATTACATGGAGTAAAAGTGGATGGATATTGCCCTGAAACAAACGAAATTTATTTTTTCCATGGCTGCCTATGGCACGGATGCCCTAAATGCTATAAATTTGGCAGAAATGAACCATTTTTAGCAGATCCGTCGCAAACTTTAAACTTAATATATGAAACAACTATTGCTACAACTGATAGATTAAAAAGTTTTGGTTTTAAAGTTCACGAGATGTGGGAGTGCGACTTTCGAAAACAACTGCAAGAAGATCCAAATATTGAAACATTTACCAAGAACCATCCTTTGCTAGCTTTGACACCATTAAATCCAAGAAATGCTTTCTACGGGGGCCGTACCGGTAATGTCTGGAACTATTACAAGGTTAAAGATATGGAAAAAATTAAATACGCTGATGTTTGTTCTCTATACCCTTACATTTGTAAATATGGAAAATTCCCAATAGGTCATCCGCAAGTAATTGTTGGAGAAGACTGTAAAAATCTGAACCTTTATAATATTGACGGAATTATAAAATGTACGATCCTTCCACCTAAAAATTTGTATCACCCTGTGTTACCAGCTAAAATAAATAATAAGCTCATGTTTGTTCTTTGTTTCACGTGTGGACAAGAAATGCACTCTAATGAGAGTGAATGTAATCATAAAGATACAGATCGTGCCATCGAAGGCACCTGGGTATTAGATGAAGTATTAAAAGCATTAGAGAAAGGGTATAAAATATTATCTATTCATGAATTTTGGAAATATAATGTTCAACAATTTAATAAAGAAACTGGTCTGCAGGGGTTATTTACGTCCATGATGAACAAGTTTATAAAAATAAAGCAGGAATCATCAGATTGGCCAAAAAATTGTATGACATTCGCCGAAAAGAACAAATATATCGAACAGTTTTTCAAAACAGAAGATATTAGACTAGAGTACGACAACATAACCGAAAATCCAGGATTACGGTCCTTAGCGAAATTGATTTTAAACAGTTTTTGGGGTAAATTTGGCCAAAGAGAAAATCAACCAAAAACCAAGATCATAAACAAACCATCAGAGTTTTTCTTAATGATCACAGATCCTACACTACGTATTAACGGCGTTATTCCAGTTAACGAAGACACCTTAATTGTCGGTTACGAAAGCGTTGAAGAGGTTTACGAACCATTATCGACTGTAAATGTAGCTATTGCAGCTTACGTAACAGCCCAGGCAAGACTTAAGTTATATAGCTATCTGGAACAGCTTGATAAAAGAGTTTTGTACTACGATACCGACTCGGTTATCTACGTTTCAAAGCCTACCGAATCAGATATACCAACTGGTCAATTTGTTGGTGATATGACAAATGAACTGGATGGATATGGGTTAAATTCCTATATTACTGAATTTGTCTCTGGCGGACCAAAGAATTATGCTTTTAAGCTATACTCAACAAATAGCAAAAAAGAGGAAGTTGTCTGTAAAGTAAAAGGAATTAGATTAAACTATGAAGCATCTCAGCTGGTAAATTTCGATTCAATTAGGGACATGGTCCTCAAAAATACAGATCCGATACCAATTGTATCAAAGAATATCCGAAGAACCAAGGAGCATATGGTTACAACCTGTACCGAAGTAAAGGTATACAGACCGAATTCAATCAAAAGAAAATTTCTTCCAGATGGCAGCTCGGTACCATATGGTTACAAGAAAGCAAAAAATAATAATTTTTAACTCTGTTAATTGTCAATATGGTAAAAATAAAAGATATAAAGTGACATTTATTGTTTTATTGTTTAGCTGATTTTATTTTTTTTTAATACACTTTAAATAAAACAAAAAATGTAAACAATATTTTTTACAGATATATTTTTGCTTTGACGAATACCTTATTTTTAAAAAGCTTTATTTTTAACTACTAATCTTATTACCAAAGAATTTGTCATGAAAAAAAAAGAAACAGTTATATTTAAGACAAAGCTATTTACCAATAAAAAATATCTAGACTGACTGTTTTGATAAATGTACCCTCTAAAACTAAGTCTTTCATGTTAGAAGCTATACAAATACGAATTTTACAAAAAAAATTAATTATTTAAAATCTGAATACCTAAATACCTAAAGCAATAAATATAACCAAAACTCCAAAAAATGAAATATTTACAGCAAAAACTTACAGGTCAAAGAAAAATTATACAACAATTTAGCTTTTAAACACCTCCCCTATTTATAAAAATTGTAAAATTTCTTAACTTTGATTTTTAGTCCCCATAAAAATTCACACTTTTATCTGAACAGTAAGTTTGATATTACTATAGTTTTAATAGAATGTGACACCAAAATAGACTTTTAAAGAAAATTAAATTTATTACCTGGAAAGGGTAAATAAAGTACCTTTCTCTTAAAAAAAACCTTTATATTTTTATTTTTTAATGATTACTTTACATTACTTTCGAGAATACTGATTAAATAATGATAAAAAAGGTTTGTCATGAAAAAAAAGAAACAGGGATATATTTAAGACTAAGTATTGGTAAAAACCCTATAAATATAACATAGATTATACAGATTATGTAAGTAACAGGTATCATATTGATAAAACAATACAAATATACAGTAGACGTGGGCACTACGACATCCTAAAATTGGGTTATTCTCTTGTTCACTTTAAAAAATCAGATTGATTTGATATACACGAAAAAAGAATAGGAAATAGAATCTTATTTCACGTATTATATTTATGCTAGTATCAATTTCTTATATGGCTTTTTGAATTTCTTTCGGAGTACCTTTACATAATAAGCAGTTTAAAATATATACTTATGACACTATAGTTTAAACAAGGGATTATAATATTTTTTTTATTTGAAAGTATACGAAATAACTAAAATAATAACTATTAATAAAAACTATTAAAGCATAAAATAGTCTAAAATCAACTATTCTACCGGACAATAATTTAATAGGAAATATATAATAGATAAAAATGAAAACAGCTGTAATATAGCCCAATTACATGTGTTACCTCATTTTAACGAATTTTTTCAACTGATAGCCATGATCTCATCTCATTTACTTTTAATTAAGATATTTAACTCTGATTAGGTATATTATTAATTAAATATTTTGGGCAAACCATTATTATTGAAATTTACTTTTTTTTTATTAGTAATTTCAACCAACTTTTTGAAGTCTAATAAGTCTCTATAATTCTTTTTGCACAATATTATAATGTGAATCTTAGCTAATTTACATTGGTACTTTTTTTAATCCTTTACTGTCAAATAAGAGTGGATTCAAAAGAAGTATCATACATCAGCACAAAATGTAAAATTAATATCAATATTTAACCCCTAATTTTGTTAAAATATCTACCCAAATAAAATTAAAACTTGTAAAAATGTTAACCTTGTATAACAAAGGCCAACTGTATTGATTTATCCTACAAGCGCTGCATAAAGAGTCGAAAGTATTAGTACCACAGTAAAGCGAAAATATCGATTTTTTCATTTATACATAAAGCAGAGGTTACTGTACCGCCCGCCGCCAGTCGGAGGAGCGTAGTTCCAATTTCTTCCAGCGACGTTTTGTAGATGGCGCTGGTAGTAGGCGCGAAATATCGATTTTTTCATTTATACAGAAAGCAGAGGTTACTGTACCGCCCGCCGCCAGTCAAAGGAGCGTAGTTCCAATTTCTTCCAGCGACGTTTTGTAGATGGCGCTGGTAGTAGGCATTGTCTCGCACGCTAAAGCATGGGGCGTCGTCTGTTGTTTGTTTCAGTACGAAAGCCTAGTGGTCCAATGGTAGCGCCTTTGCCCCGCAATACGAAGATCCCGAGTTCGATTCTACCACGACTCCGAGAACTTTTTTTAATAAAAACAGATGTGGCTTGGCTTTACAAAATCAATATTTAAGAAAATACTCGTGACGTAAGACCCTGATGGTATGGTACAGTGGAAAAATCAATATTCAAGAAAATACACGTGACGTAAGACCCTGATGATATGGTAGCGTGGGAAAGAATTTAATTTAAGAAAATACCCGTGACATAAGACCCTGATGGCATGGGAGCGTGGGAAAAATTCCCACGAACAAAAGCGGCTTTTAACAAAGGGCTGGCGGCTTTTATCAAAGGAAAGCGGCTTGTATCAAAGGGTTGGCGGCTTTTATCAAAGGAAAAAAAGTTCCCAGGCTCATACGACCCAATACCTACTGCTGCGATCTCCAGATCGGTGGTTTCGTTCGTTGGAAAAAAGCTGGGCTACCAGCCTGCATTGACCGTATTGTTTTAAACGGAGCCGAGTCGAGTATTCCGATCTAATTTACGATTGGGCGATTTCGGCTGCTTTCCGAAGAGTGTAATCGCATGGTCTGGGTCAACACCGCGAAGAGGAAAATTACGCATTTTTTGAGGTGTTTGTTTGTTGTTTATTTATTTTTGAATTTTCTTCCTTTTTTCTTTGGGGTAAACGTCTGTGTAAAATCAAATGCCTAAAATTGAATCCTACAGTCATGTTTTTTTACTAAAAATCAGTTAAGCCATTTGCATTTGAAATTTTAACGAATGACCTCCCCGAAAGATTGACCACTAGCCGTCACTCTTTATGGAAGTGAAAACTCCTTTAGGCGTGTTTAGCACTTTTGTGGGTTAAATGAGACTGAACTGTCAGATTCGCTAGGCAACGCTCATAATCCAGTCGGGGAGAAAAAGCCAGATACCAAAAATATGACCAAATGCATATTGTATTTGCTTTTTATGGATCGATTCTTTTATCGTCTTAAATTTGAGATTTGCGGATGTAAGATTGTGAATGGTTATTAGGGAATCTCGTCTTGGTGAAATTTTCACTTCTGTCTTGTTATCTTAAACACAGACCTAATTTTCTTCTTTAAAATCACTACTAAAATTTTAGAAACAAAAATCTACCTTCGTCAGAAAAATTGAAACTGAAACTTTAAAATCTAAGGCGCAAAAAATTTTAATTTCCAATAAATATTTTTCCATGCTGTTAATATCACCCTGGTGATGATGTGAGAAGATTGGAATTGTATCAATAGTTTTTAAATAAATTTAACGAGTATCTATTTTTCACTAAAAAAATTAATTTGTCAGATGATTGTCGAATAAGAAGCTGCGGTATCCTTAACCGACATAATAAAAGATATTAGAATATCACAAATCCCCACATGGTACGACCTGTTCGTCAACAAGGTCAATTTGGGGTAATTGAAGTTGTAGTTAGGGTGCCCGTCGGCAAAAATTTTCTTGATAGATAACATCTTTAAACTTCTTGTATCGCTTATTCAGACCGAGTCTGACACCGTTTTCCTCTGTGACTTTTTTTGGTTTTGGGGCGTTTTCCCTCTAATTTTTCCAAAACATGACGTTTTTACGACATGTTTAAATTTTATAGATACTGTTTTTTTTAATAGTTTAATAATTTTACCTAACACGCGAAAATAAATTTCTCTGACATGAAGTATGGTCCAATCAAAATGTCTGACGCTTCAAACATGGCGGAAAAGCGACTAATAGAAATTTTATAGATAACCAGCTGATTTTTTCAGTATGGTTTGTTTGAAAATAGTAAAGACAGCTTCTCATACTGCCTGACGATGAAAATGAGCCGATTTGCCAGTCTGACCCGTCAAAGTTGACGGTTCTACGAAATAAAAAAAATTATACATAACCGTCAGACATTGAAATATTTTATGTGGAAAGGTATTTCTTATTAACTAATAAACGTCTCTGACAAATATATTAGATCGTAACGGGAGTCTGACGAAGAAATGTAATTTTCCTACGAAGAGTTCTATATCCAACTTTTGTCCTAATTATTCAATAAACTAATAATTATTCTACTTTTTTACAATATAATAAATATAATGGTCAGTATTAAAAGAATTTGTGAATAATTATTATAGATTTAAATAAATTAATTCAAATTTTATTTATAAAAATACTAAATATCAAAAATAAAAAATTCCGAATTATTTTTCATTTTCATTTTCCCTTTCCATATCGCTGAAATCTTGATCACGCTCAATTTTAACTTCACTCCCCGAGTCTGAATTTTCATCAGAATCTGAAAATATAATAACGCTTAATTAATAAAATTGTTTTTTGGCCAATTAGACTTAATTTTTTCAAACATAATTAAGCTTAAAAGAAACTAAAAATTTGATCAACCGTTCTTTGAAAAGATTGGTAATCGTAATAAGCTCAAATTTTTGAATTTTCCTACAAATTTTCTAAAAATTGCCCTAATCAAAAAGAAAAAAAGAAAATTACTTTTATTAGTTTTTCATTTTTCTTTAAATTTAACAATTTTTTGACCCTGCATTAAAACGTTAAATTTATGTATTTCAAAATATAAAATTTGTAGATTAAAAATTTTTGTTTTGATAATTACAAAATTTTAAGTTGCTTCATAAATGTAGCTGTACTTTTTGACGAGGAAGCTTTTTGCCAATTTATTAGCAATGGTTTTTAAAGTTGAATATTAAATATTTATCTATTTTTTATGGAATGAAGTAGAATCGAAATAAAATGTAAAAAATTGAGAAAATGATCACATTTAAAAAAATGTATGTTTTCAATCTAAGGTTTTACATACTTTATTTGGCAAATATTGACCAACAATTTATAAAAATAGTAATTTTTATTTCAACGATTACTAATATAGTTAGTAATAAACATAAGTAGTACCGTACCTGCAGTATGTACGCTGATTGAATCAAAAGAAGGACTTTGTGGCCCGTCAAACCAATAATGGTGGTACTCGTTATCTATCACAGTCCAACCACAATCTTTAGGTTTCAGTGTGGTTGTTCCGTTTGTCCAATTTTTTATAACTAAAACCGCAATCTAGTAAAGCATTTATCAACGTATCTAACGCTTTATAGTTATAAAAGGGCTATTCTCGCAACTTATCCCGAATCATTTTTAAGGTTGGTACTTTATGTTGATAATAAAATCCATACACAACTTGATGAATAAAATCGTTATCTGTCGAATCAAGTTTATTAAGTTTTTGTCCAACTCTTTTCCGTTTAATAGAATGGTTCACTACATCTCCGGCACTAATAATCCTATACATAGATGCATAACTAACTTTGGTTAGTTTACAAATTCTATTAACAATTTTGTTTTGTGAAGAATTACTACTTTCACTCTTAAGACAAAAATAAATATTTAAAATAACTCGTTGAGTTTGAACGTGTAGGTATTTGTTTAAAATTTCCGTTTCAGTCGACTCTAAGTTAGCATAATAATCCTTAGTTCCGCCGTCCCTAGTATCGAAAGGCCGCCAAAATGTCATATGTTTTCAAATTACTAACCAAAACACTAATTCAATAAATTATTTTACAAAATATATTCACTAGAAATAATTACCCAGATGTTACCACACTGCGAGGTAAAAATTAAATATATTTTAAAATAAATCTGCTATCCCCTCCAAAAAATAAAATATCTCACCAAGCAGAATATGCCGGTGACCATTCACAAATACTTTTTGGATTTAAATTTCCTGAACTTGATATTTTGATACATTATAAATTAAATATGAATAATTTATCATTGATTTCCGACATTACAAAATTTATTTTTTAATGATTAAAAAACATAATTGTGGAATTATGAGGATAGATTTCAAGGTTCGAATAATTTTATATCTCGCGTCAGATTGAAAAATGGGAAAGATACTTTTGTCAGACAATTTAAAAATTGAATTTTATTCACATTTGTTAAGCTGTGGTGAAAAATTCAGCTGGTTATTATTAAAAATAACTATAACATGTTCTACGAATGCAATACCCTAACACAGCTAGAAAACTTAATTCCAAAAATTAGATATCTAGTATTTTCACGTAAAATGTCCCATTTTCAATGTCAGAGAATTTGTGCATTGTACTTTTCATTTAATTTAAAAACCAAAAATCACTGAAAAAAATTGTTATGTATAATTTTTTTTATTTCATAGAACCGTCAACTTTGACGGGTCAGACTGGAAAATCGGCCTATTTTCATCGTCAGGCAGTATGAGAAGCTGTCTTTACTATTTTCAAACAAACGGTACTGAAAAAATCAGCTGGTTAACCATAAAATTTCTCATAGTCGTTTTTCCGCCATGTTTGAAGCGTCAGACATTTTGATTGGCCCATACTTCATGTCAGAGAAATTTATTTTCGCGTGTTACGTAAAATTATTAAACTACTAAAAAAAACAGTATCTATTAAATTTAAACATGTCGTAAAAACGTCTTATTTTGGAAAAATTAGGGGGAAAACGCCCCAAAACCAAAAAAAGTCGCAGAGGAAAACGGTGTCAGGCTCGGTCTGAATAAGCGATACAAGAAGTTTAAAGATGTTATCTATCAAGAAAATGTTTGCCGACGGGCACCCTAACTATTGTTTTTTATTTAAAAATAAGAAAACAACCATGCACACTTTAAATGGGTTTTTGGCGACCGGTGAAATTTAAGCAAATATTTAATATGTTATTAGGGATCTCAAAAGAAACAATTCTTGTCATTGCACCAAAACTCTAAACCCACAGGGTAAGCCGCTAGAGCTAGGTATTATTTTTGTCTTGCTAATTCAAAAAATAATGGTTTGCTAAGGATTAACTGTATTTAAATAGTAAATAATACTAAAACTTTTTATATTTACTGTGTATATTAACTTATTTGAATAGTGCTACTAGGTAAAATTAAGATACAGGGTAAATTACAAAACCAATTGTTTAACGCCATATATACCTATATGAAAAATAATAATAGGTATCCTAAATAAGTAATCTGTAATCTGTGATATTACTGTTAGAAAATAACAAATTAAGCTAAAATAAGTGTAAACAAGTAGGGATTTTAAATCATTTTTTAACTGCAGATTATACAGGGTACCACAAATACAATACAGAAAAATTAAATTGAAGACCTTGGTGCAAAAACCGGCCAAGTCCACTTCTGGCCAAAATGGCGTTTTTCCACTGGGTATATAATTTAAAGTATCCTTAATCGATTGGTGCAAAAATTAGACAAGTCCGACGTATATTAATGGTTTAAAATGCTCAAAGGACTCGGCTAACCATACCCTTTGGGGCAAAAAAACAAGAGAAATAGAGAAGAGGAGAAAGCGCTTCAATCTGCGCGAAAAGTCTAATATAGGGCGCCGCCATGGTTGCTTTCGCTTGTCATTTGTCATCATTTGTCCTTGTCATGTCATAATCTTGTTTGTAAACAAAAATTTAATTAAAATGTTTTTGGATGAATAATTATACGTTTTATGAATAAAATTAAAGTTTTAAGATGAAAACATGTACCATTATTAAACAGTATACTATGCAGGTGTATTATTTGTATGAATTCCAAAATATTTATGGGTTGAAAGATGTTTTTCTTGGTAAAAAGCTCAAAATATTGAAACCCTACATATAAATGTGTTTTTGAATTTTTTAGTAAGGATAAAGAAAACAGAATACGTTATAAATATGCATATAATATATATTACAGTTTTTTAATGAAAATGCCAAGAAGATCCAGGTGACTGGACAATATTTTTTTTTTAAAGAAACTGTATATTTATGGAAATGCTAAAATCGAAATACCAACCTGTTTACCCAAAGAAGCTTTAATAAGTTTGGTAAAATTTTACTTTACGGACACCACGCCGATTTTCATGAATTTTTGCATACGGGGGTTTTTTGCAATAACTGCAGTGCTGTCTTTAGAACTCTAAAGTAAACCTATTCTTTTAATGGATTTTTTAAAAGTCAAAAAAGGTCTCTGTTATTCAAAATTAGTGTACAGTATTTCACATTCTTTTCTGTTATGGCAAATAAAATAAATAATCAGTAAAGAAGTGTTTTTTTACTACACTGCATTTTATGTCAAATATTTTTTTTTGCATTAAGAAGTAAACTTACTTTAAGAAATGACACTAGCTAATACATGTAGTGAGCCCAATAGAAAAACTTTTATTTTAAAAAATGAACATTTAAAAATCTTGATAATCTTATATCATCTTAAGCAGTTGATTATGAGTGTAAGTTTTTTCCCTACTAAGAAAATTATAAAAGAAAATTCCTATATATTCCTATTCCTATAAATTAAAAAAAAATTACATGCTATATATTAACTTTTATATGCACTATGATGATACTAACCTCTTAACTTATGCCACTCGTTTTGTTTAGGGTTATACCTTTTTAAAAAATGCTCAGGTCACGTCTTTTTCTTATGAGACTTTTTCAATACATATATCCCTTTTTTTTCAGAATACAACCAGACATAGTCCTTGCATTTTTAGCTTATTTCCCCAAATTTTTTAAAATAATTTTTAGTGGAAAATAGTTTTTTTTGACAATTATTGTAAAATTGCGAACATAAATTTCTGTTTCCTATTAAACTAATTTCATTGAAATGTATAATTTAAGAAAGTTTCTATTGATGTTTAAATACCTTACGTCAGAAACACAATTGTAATTGAACAAATTATTTCATAAGTTTAAATTTAGGCTGCTGCAGAGACAATTTGAATGATTAATATGTGAAAATTAACAATACTAAGATACCGTAATAATATAGTTACATAGAAACAATCATGGGCAAGTTTACACTCTCCCTCTGAGGAATAGAAAAGTGGCATTCTTACACTTAATCCGGTAGGTTAGTTTGACAAAAGGCCTAAACTGTTGGGCTAACAATAAAACAATATAATTTTTATTAATAGGTTTTATTGACCATTAAATGGAATCAACATGGTTAACTTAGTCCTTATTCTTTGACCTTAAATAGTATTGGTATGGTGTTTCGCCATGGAATTGTTGATATTTGGTGGGGACTTGGGGGGAAATGCCATCCAAAAATAGCAAAGGTATAACATTTTGCCTTAAAATCTTTCCTTGTCCTATATGTTCACTATCCAGGCACTGTATTGAACAAATGTATCTGCTAGCTGACCAATTGTTCATTTGTAGTACACTCAACCATTTTTTAACCAAAACTGCCTCTTTTGGAAATCTAAAATTAAAATATTACTTGTAAATTTTGTTGCGCCTGCAAGTATGCAAAAATCAAGAGACCTAATATATTATAATGTATGTTATATTAAATAATTACAATTAAACTATTTTAGCTTTAATTTTTCTTCGTTTTTATATTTACACAAACTATTTTCACTATATAAAATGCGGTACTTACAAACGAAAATATATCTTCTTCTGTTCATGACATATTTTATTAAACAAAAATTAAAGTATTGTAAATGGAACACTTAACTACAATAATATAAAACGAAAGATATAAAACAAATCTAATCCAAAAGTAAACATTCAACATTTACGAAAAAATCTTGTTTATACGACAACCCTTTTTATTCCATGAGTACAACAAAGAAAACAAAACTTTGTTATGTCAAATGTCAACTTTGATTTGACAAGTAGAAGCAACCATGGCGGCTCACATGCCGTCCTCGTAAAATTGGATGCGCAGTGGTCGAAGCGCTTTCTCCCTCCTTCTATTTCTCTGCAAAAAACAGTCATGTCCAGGACTTGGTCGATTTTTGCACCAAAGTTGATAGTCGCGGAGTCTCGATCAGCTTGTTGACGATCCCGATGTAACGGTAGAATTATGTTTTGACTACCAACAATACAAGGGGGAGAGAAAGATTTCCCATGTTCCGGCTGGGGACGTTTTTTACAAGCAACAGCTGAGGCAATACAACGTTTGTATTTTCTCAGGAAAAACCGGATTATCAACATTTTACATGTACGACGAGGACACATCAAAAAAAGGTAGCAACGAAGTCATAAGTTCCACCATTATATTATTACGTTTCTTTCCGACTCTGTAACAACATTTTATCTCTTTTCTGACAACTCATTCGAACGGAACAAAAATCATACTATAACTAAATATTTGTTCACCTTATTTAATGGGCGTATAAAGAATATTTCTCAATATATTCATCAATATCCTGAGCCTGGCCATAGTTTCAACCTGTAATCGATCCTTTGGTTTAATTGAAAAAGAGAAAAGAAAAAAAACGAGTTTACCTACCTGCCGAATGGAAAGAACTAGTAAGAAAAACTGGCTAAAAGTTTCGGGTCATAGATGTAACACAAGACATAATAATGGACTTTAGCGAGCATTTTAAACCCATTTTTAGAGCAACGTTTACTAGCCAAAATATTAAAATAAAGTTTTCTATCTCAATATTCCAATTACTTAAATATCAAAGCGGTTGTAACTTTATTGAATGTAGCACTACTGTTTCCCTTCCACTTTTACGAAGTTTTCCGCTACTAAGTTTGATTTATTATTATATTTATTATTTATTTATTATATATTTATTATTTATTTACATCCTACTACTTAAAACAAATCAATTTTATAAAGAATTAAACCTTTTTATGTCTTTTCATGTTTTTTGTTACTATTATTGCGAGAGCAGACTAGCTCTCCATAATAAAAAAGTATAATTTTTTAAAATAATATGTAAAAATCTTTATTCTGGAGAAAAGCCAAATAATTTTTCTTTTAATTTGATATTCCCAGAAATAAAAATAAGCTATAAAAACCTATCTATATGGCTAAAAGTTTTATTTACTTTTTTATACATATTTTTTAAATATTAAAGGTACCTACACGTGTACCTTTACCAGTAACTATTTTTTTAAAAAAGTCATGTCAGAAGTCAATGTCAGTTAATAAAACACAATGTTTTAGTTTCTTATCTGTTTTAAGTAATATAATCAAATAATTTATGTGCTACATCCGTCCGTCAATAACCAATAAATTTGAAATAACATATGTATCTTATAACGGGTTGCCAATGTTTTAAAGTAAGTTTATTTTCCATTTTTATATAATTTCATAAAAATAATTATTTTATTATAGTACTTAAAACAAATCAATTTTATTGAGAATTAAACCTTTTTATGTCTTTTCATGTTTTTTGTTACTATTCTTGCGAGAGCAGACTAGCTCTCCATAATAAAAAAAAGTATAATTTTTTAAAATAATATATAAAAATTTTTATTCTGGAGAAAAGCCAAATAATTTTTCTTTTAAGTTTGGATGTCATAATTTGTCGCTACCTACGACAAAAATGACCCAAATTTATCCTTTTCCAATAAATGAAAAAAAAGGTGGCAGATGTAAACATATTAATTAAGAAATATGTTCCAGAAGCATACCAGGATTACTACAAGAGCATATTCGGAGAAGTTGGGGAAGAAGCAGAACCACAACCCCCAGTAAAGGAGGCAGAACCCGTAGAAGACGCACCTTATGAATCAGACTCTTCTTTTATGTAGTTCTGTACCCAATAAAAAGTTTTTGTGAGAAATAAATAATGGTTTTTCATGTTTATGTTTTTTGAACAATATTTTGGTGCAAAAGTCAGTCAAGTCCCAATTTTCAAAAATCACTTTTGGCGTGATTTTTTAAAAATATCAATTTTATACAAAGCCGTACATCAAATCCCACTAAGCAAAAATCCATCCTAATTACGTCAGATTTATGTTTTCTTGTTTCTTTGTTACGTTAATCATCTTGAAACAATAACAGCGCCTTGAACCTAATAGTTTCGTTACATTTCCAACTTAACAAAATCATAGTTACGTTAAAAATACAACGTTTTGGTTTCGAAACTTACACGGCCTCGTTACGTATTTTGCATTGGTTGGGCCTAGCACATATTCTGAAACATCCACGTTATATAACTTACGTTATAAAGAGGTTTTTCTAAGGATTTAAATAGGTGGTTCTGTTATGTTGATTATATAACATTAAAAGATCTTTTGGATCCCTAATGTGTGGTGTATGGTAAAAATACAGAATGTTTAATTAAGTATGGTCGTAAATTGTATTTTGTTAACCATTTAATGTCCAGCAACATAAGGATGGTACAGCTTTAAAATAAAAATTAGTATAATGAAGATGGCTTCAAAAGTCACTAAACATATTAACTTGGCGACTTTATCACTTGGAGGCGCATGATACTAAGTATATTAAAAAGGGCAAACTTTTTTGATATTTAAGTAATTGATCACGGATTTGATTAAAATTACTAAACGATTTTTCACGCCTTTTCTCATATACTATTTTCTGTTAAACATCTAGAGTGGTCGAAAATTTACTTATACGCAAAAAAGCACTAACAAAGTGAAACATATTTTTTAAAATGTAGGCTGGTCAAGTAAAAAAGATTTGATTAAATATCCTTTGTGTTTGAGTTTTCTAAAACTAAAACTGTGAAGTACCCTATCGATTATTAAAACCTCAAGAAATCAATTAATTAACAATATTTGTTTACCCTAAAGTTTTAGCATTTTTGTGTATAAATGTAAATATTGCGTCCACTCTGCTATTAAAGATGCCACAGAAAAAAAATGGATGTAAAAAAATGTTGTGATAAATCGCCTGTTATTTTTGATTATTATTTTTTCATTCAGCCTGAAATAGTACAGGGTTTTCCCGTATAATTGCGCACCCCTTTAAAATCTTTATTTTTATAGATAGAAAAAAATAGTTGATATGAAAGTTGCAGGATTTTTCATGAAGATTTTCATGGTGTAAGATAGAAAAACAAATGATGATCGGAAAATTAACAAATCACTATCAACTTCGTTATTTTAAATGAAATTGACTTCTGTCAAATATTTATATTTTTGTTTGGTTTCCAAGACGAACCATGGCTACGCGACTTAACTTTGCCAAACTTTGGGTTGTATCCATGGCTAACTATGGCTTATAAGAACAGATTTTAAATTCAAATAACTTGCAACTCGTTTATCCGAACATAGATAAGTTATATATTTGAAAAGAGGAAGATTAGCAGAATTTGAATTTTCAATCATATACAGGGTGTTTAAAATAACGAAGTTGATAGTGATTTGTTAATTTTCCGATCATCATTTGTTTTTCTATCTTACACCATGAAAATCTTCATGAAAAATCCTGCAACTTTCATATCAACTATTTTTTTCTATCTATAAAAATAAAAATTTTAAAGGGGTGCGCAATTATACGGGAAAACCTGTACAATAGTTTCCAAGATAAAACCAGTAACAAGTAACTATCCCTAATTTAAAAAAAAACTAATATAAACTATAAGGAAAAATTTATTCATAAAAATATCTGATGTCTACAACTCTCCTTTCATATTTCCCAAATTTTTGTACAGACTATTTAATATGGAAAGCTTATTTTCTAAATCCATATAAACTGTAACAGTTCATATAAAAAAATGTTCATGTGATAATGTTTATCTTTCTTAATTTACTTTATAAAAAGTCTTAAATATTTTGTGATGTGTAAATATGAGTAATATTTTAAAAAAAAGTAAAAAGGTCTAAAGTTAGGAATAAAAATTGCCTACATAATTTATAAATCCTTATTAAAAATCAACCGTATGTACATGTATTTTTAATATCCATGTTCTGTTCTATTTTTCCTCCTAGTTGCACCTGAAAAAAAAACTTTGTAAAATATTTGCCCCAAAACTTTTGGTTACTGACATAATTGCTTAATTAATTAAAAAGATAATTTTATATCACAAGTTTAGCAAAAAAAACTGTATTTGCAGATAGTATCCTAGATATTTTATTTCCCAATTATATAGGATAAAAACCTTGTGTTGGCTTTAAAACCTACAATTTTTTAAATATATAGTCAAATTTTCTCTTATATTAGCTACTCGATAAGCCATTACTAAATGGTAGAGTAAACTACTGATAAACCACCCAATTTAAAAAAAACATTTAGACATTTTGTACTACATAATTATTTTGCTTCTATTTGAGAAACAATCCAATTAAAAATTCAATTTATCCCTTAAGAAAATTTTTACTTACAGTTATACTAGTTACGTTCCTTGAGCATGTTAAACCTATGCCTTCTTTTTAATTGCCAATCCACTTTTTGATTAGTTGTCATTTGAAAACATAATGTGCTGCATCTACAATTTATTTAAAAATTAATTTACTAATAATTTTAATATTATTATTATTACTATTATTTATGTGTCAAGTGTCTAACATCAGGGCCTCTAAAAAGTACAAAATAAAATACTTCACAGTGAATACTTTGAGTTACAACTTTGATCAAATTTATTCAACCGAAGTATTTCATTTATTGAAAATACCCAATTTTTGCTATAAAGTCCCCTAAAAAGTTTTTTTCTGACCGATCGGAAAATACTCATTTGTCACTAAACCCATTTGTTAGGTACTTTGCCATGAAATAAAAAATAAGCTGCTATTTGGAACATAGCCGTTTTTATGCATGGTTGTTACGGAAACGAACTGCAGTGGATTTTTTTTATCTTTGTACAGCCCATGAAGGCTTAGCCTAAGTACTACCATTCTGTGGGTGTCTTAAAATATTCTTATTGTTATAATAAGTATCAAATCCATGTCAAGCGGATAAATAGACCTGTTGTCGATTATTAAAATATTATTATTGTTTTTTTTTAAATAGTTTCGGTTGAAAAAAACATTGTACATTACATGACCGAAAAACAAGTGTTTTGCAGGTCTCGCCAAGCTTCCAGAAGTCGCCTACGGCCAATTACGGCTCGCCCTACAAACCGCTTGACTCGACTTGCAACAACACTACTTTCCAGTCTTATAAAAATGACTAATATGTAAGGTATAAAGCAACCAAATTTTAATCTATACTTTCTTTAATTTATATGTATCTAGGAAATGGGAGGTACCTCACCAAACTAAATCCGGACTTATTACCCCAATATTTATCTTAAGGAAACGGCTAATGCTGGATTTTCTAGACTTATGGCTTAAAAACCTTACCTTCAAAATCTGAATTTTTGGTCAGTTTATCTATATACCTACATACATACATAAAAACTGAAGTGTAATAGAAAAGAGTGTAATATACTTACTTTCCGATCCATATTTCCCTTTAATATCTCGAGAAAAAAACTTGAAACTTACAACACAAAAAACAATGTATCTTAAAATAAAGTAAGGTTAAGTACTAAAGCGAAGCTAATCTTTCTTTCTAAACCTGGCGTCGTTGTCAAAAAATGTAACTATCTCTGTGCGGGGTACATTTAAGCAAACGAGGTCGATATGTTAATTGTGTTTACATTTCCACGAGGAAATATAATAGACGCAGTAAACGTAACGATTCTGCATTAAATAATATTATTATTATAACGTTACACCAATAACATTTTATGTCTTAACAAATTATAATCGTATCTGATACGTATATTAACAGATGTATCGAACTTGTATTTAAAAGACCATTCTATACATGGCAACATTTTAACGTTAATATAAAAATACATAAAAATTACGTCAGTAAGATGTTGTTCTATACCGTATTAAAAATATTCACAAGGGTATGTTACAGAAACGGAAATTATCAGTAACAATTCAAGAAAACGAAACAGACATGATAAAATAACGTTTAAAATTAAACGTTATCACAGTTACTTTGGAAAAACGTTACAAAACGTGCTCAAGATGTTCTTTGCTTAGTGGGTACCTTATTTTACCTAATATAAATAAATTTAAAAAAATGTGAAATAAAAACATAATAGGAGTGTTTTACAATTTAATTGCATTACATGATATAACTAACGTCTTTTCAAAGTTGGTTTGGTTCTTTTATAATTTAAAATATGTCTAACTCTAAAAAAGCTCCTTTCGACATCACAGCTTGTAACCGGAGTAAATCGAAAATGATTTTACAAGTCAGTTCTTTTATTTTGTTGTGCCTCAAAAATATGTTTTATTTCTAAAAATCCTGAATTTCTTTCCAAAATTTTATGTATATACAATTTTAATTTGTCTCCAAATTTCATTAGGAACAGATTTAAGCTTGTTTATAGTGATTTGAAATACATGAAATGAAGGCACTAGGGGGACATTTTGTTTTTATAACTGTTCAATCACATTCGGAAGATATCCAAAATTTTCAAAAATAGATTTTAAATTAGATTTAACATTTGGTGCATTTATAACTTCTTTATTTTTTTTACACTTAAAGCATCATCCTGTAAACTGTCAATAACATTTTTTACCACATTATAATTTATATGGTAATATGTTAACTGCTGATAGCCCTTGTAAAAGAAGGTTGTGGCGGTAATGCGACATTAGGACACATATCTTTAAATTTCGTAATACGCGCAGGTGGCTTAAGAAAAACTTTTTTACCTCGATAACTAAAGTATCAATAAGTGGATAAAAGTTACGTACCATTTCGCACATTCTATGTAGGGCATGATCTAAACATGTCAAATGAAGCAATTTGAAAAAATGGTCTTTTAACTGTCTTTCTGCATTCAGCATATATGCAGCACTATCCGAAAGAAACAAAACGCCACTTTTCTGAATAATAGTGACTGACAGTAGTAAAGTAATACTTTCTACTACAGATTTTGTTATTGTCTCACTATTGGTTTTAGAAAGAAATTTACTGTTAATTAAAAATAAGTTTTTAGGTTCGTGATGACTTAAAGGTGCAACTAAAATATAAGTAAATATATTTCCTTAATATCAGTAGTTTCATCGACACTAAACCATAACTTTTTTCCTTCCAGATTGTGTCGTATATTGTCCATAGTTTTTAAAATGGACCTTATCAACATAGTTTCATGCAGAGTTGATTCGTCTGGTACTTTTCTGTGGTAGTATTTTTTCCAAAAATGTCTTCGTGTACCAATAATTTATTTTATGAAGAAGAATATCAGCTACAATAAAAGCTTTACATAAATCCATGAAGAAGTCTGCGTTTGATACATAATGTTCTCGTTCTGTAGATTTGGATGCCCCCGGAAAACTTTGCATATTTTCTTAATGTTGCAAACCTTTAACATGTCGCTCCATTTGATATGGTTTTGTACAAATAAATTAACCAAACTCCAACTGCACCATTTTCTTAAGCCAGTCAATGAGCCTGATTTGAAGACCAAGCGTAGGTCAATGCGAATGTCTGGGGCGGCAAAAATTTTGTTCAGTTTAATGCTTCCAAAACACAAGCAGGTTCTCTGTCGCGAAAAAAGTCTATCAATGCTCATCCGTGACATATGAGCGACAAAGTTTTGCAGAACAAGGAGTCATTTATTCTTGTCGGTGTTACTTTTATTAATAACCTTAACTGGCACAAACACATTACATCCAAAGCTTTAGCGGCTTTAAAAAAGCTTGAATTCCTCTTTCGAGCCAAAAAGTATTTTTTCCAATCTATATTCCAATCTGTATACCCATTATGTATTCCAAATTAGACCTTCTTAAGAATATTGTTCTTATGTCTGTGGAATGGTGTCTCCTACAACTCATCCAGAGAAGAGCTGTTCTTCTTATAAATAATCCCACGCTCACAGAAAACCTTAGTCCTTTTGCCCACCGACGAGCTGTAGGAAATCTGTCGCTCTTCTTTAGGTATTTTCACGGCTTTTGCTTAGAGGAGTTCCAGTATAATACCTCCTCTGGCAGCTCCGAACGGAGCAACATTTGGTGCAACTTTTATGCACCTTTTTTCAGTTTATCTAGAGTGGCTCTAACCAGACTATAGAAACTGCTACCCGCAAAAGGTTTCCTTCTTATTTCAGTCTCCAAATATTTAAGTCCTGTGTGAACAAACTCCCTCTCACCACTCTTAAGACACCCACGGTACGTTAGTGCTTGGACCACAGCCTTCGTGGACTGACAAAGATGAAAACACCTCTTTCACTTTCAAATAAAAAAGTAGAATATGGAAGGAGCCACTCCAACTTCATTTTTTTAACTTGAACTCATTATTTATTTGCCTGTAAGCGACTTACACCTGTTTAAATATAATAAATTATTTTGGCACAAATATAATATCATTTACCCCTCGATTTACCCTATGTAACGGAACTGGTTTTTACGAGTTCACAACAAATAGGCCCGGAGACACAAAACTATGTTTGTGGGGTTAATTGCATAAATATGAACCCTAATAGAGGTGCAATCAAATATTTGTACATTTATAATGATAAAAAGTATATTTTAATTTTAATTTATTTCATATAATTTCTATAAAAGCATTATAAAATATCATAGTTTAATTATTTTGTTGTTGCAAAAACTCCTCTAAATTTTTTACTATTGCCACGGCCTTTGTATTATTCCACAAGAAATCACACCGAATAAAAATACCAAAATAAAAACCATAAATACCTAACGAAGTTGACTTATTTATTGCATTATTATTTGGTATATTCTATATCATTTTAAGCTCAAAATTGTAATGGTTTTTTATCGATGTCCGGTCCCTACTGATTAGTTGTTATTTGAAAACAGACTGTACTGCATCTACAATTTGTTTCATAATTAATTTTCTAATAATTTAATTATTATATAATACATCACAGTAAATAGTTTTAGTTAAAACTTTGATAAATTTAATTTAAGTATTTTATTTATTTAAAATATCAAATTTTTGCTTCTTAAGTCCTTTAAAAATGTTTTTTTTCCGATTAATCGGATAATACCCATTTTCTGGAGAATTTTTTGGCCAGAAGGTAACTTTTTTCCGGGCAAGACAGGGAAAATACTTTTGCCGGGCTCATTTGTCACTTTTCTAGTCTTATTTGTCACTTAACACATCCATGAAATAGAAAATAAGCTGCTAATTTAGCAGCTTTTTTATTTATGGTTGTTATGGAAACAAACTTCAGTTTTTTTTAATCTTTGGACAGTCCACGAAGGCTGAGGCCTAAGCACTAATGTATTGTGGGTGTCTTAAATAATTCTTATTGTTATAATAAGTGTCAAATCCAAGTCAAGCCGATAAATAGACCTGTTTTTATATATTAAAATTTGTCTTTTTAATAGTTTCGGTTGAGAAAACGATTGTATATTACATGATCGAAAAACAAATGTTTTGCAGGTCTCGCCAAGTTTTCAGGACTTGCCTACGGCTCGCCCTAGAAACCGCTTGGCTTGACCTGCAGAATAAAACCCACAGAATAAAAAACCGAACACTACTTTCCAGTCTTCTAACGTAAATTTTACTACAGATTATGTAGGTAGGTATAAACACAGCCCTACTTCAAGTGGAGTAGGGCTGTGGTATAAAGCAACGAAATTTTATTTCATTCTTTTTTTAATTTATATGTATCTAGAGGATGGGAGCTACCTCACGAAATGAAATCCGTATTTATTACCCCAATATTCGGGACGAATGGTATTATAAGGAAACGACTCATCTTTATAATCAGGATTTTTGGTCAGATTATCTATATACCTACGTACATAAAAACTAAAGTATAAAAGAAAATAGTATAATCTACTTACTTTCCGATCCATATTTTCCTTTAATATTACGAGAAAAAACTTTAAATTCACAACACAAAACACTATTTGTTCTGAAAATGCGAGAAAATAAGCATAGTAAGATTTAAGGTTATGTACTAATACTACTAAACTTCCTTTCTAAACCTGGCGTCGTTGTTAAAAATCGTACACTCTCTGTGCGGGCTACTTTTAAACAAACGAGGTCGATATGTTAAATTATAATCATATCTAAAACATATATTAAGAGATGTATCGAACTTCTATCTAAAAGACCATTCTCTACATGGCAACATTTTAACGTTAATAAAAAAGTACATAAAAGTTACGTAAGCAAGATGTTTGTTTTATAACGTATTAAAAATAGTCACAAGGGTATGTTACAGAAACGAAAATTATCAGTAACAATTTACGAAAACGAAACAGACATGATAAAATAACGTTTAAAATTAAACGTTATCACAGTTACTTTTGAATAATGTTACAAAACGTGCTAAAGATGTTCTTTGCTTAGTGGGATATCATTAATATCTATAACCAATCCAAAATTTGGGCGAATTGTACGTTTATTTCCAGAATTTTTCGATTTCCCACAAATTTTGATTTTGGGACTTGGCCGGTTTTTGCACCAATGTCTTCAATTATACCCATGTTAAAAGTACTTTTAACTTGATAAAAAAATTTTTTTTAGCATTTTGACTATTTTATTAAACTGCTGACAAAAATAAGAGGTTAAAATAAAACAAAATTATTCTAAAAGATGGCATTATTTATTTTAGATTCGAAAGTAACTTAAAAAACAATGATATGCCCGAAGATAAACGGAAAACATTACTGAATGTTGATAATCAAATTCTCGACATAGTAGAACAGTCACTAAGGAAAGTGAATTAGTATATACGAGGTTCTGTATAATAGTATTTTAATGATAAAAAAAATAATATAATTTTTTTAAATAAATGTATAGGTACCGCCATTTTAGAGATAATAATCATAATTGTATGTGGAGATTTACACAATCATTAACATCTCAAAAACTGTAACAGCTATGAAAAAAATAAATAAAACTAAAAATTAAGATTATTAAATTTTCTAAAAAAAAGTTATTTATAAATTTTGGATTGGAGAAATATTAAAGTAAAAAACTCGTGTTATACCTTAAAATAGTTTAAAAAATTTGATTTTTTGATTATAACTCAATAAGTATTGAAATTATACAAAAAAACTTATAACCTAAATTAAATATCTTGTAAGAATATATAGTTTTTGTTTAATACAATTTCGTATAGCTTTTATAATTTTTGAGATATTTAAATTTAAAATAAAATCAATATTTCAAAACTAGGTAACAAAAAATAAAGCTCTTAAAATTGTCCATATAAAAAGTTATATAAACATTTTTGATAAGATAAATAATAAAGGAGATATGACCAAAGATTTGATTTTTTTTTAAATTTCAGTCCAAAATAGTAAAAATATATAATATTATATTTTTCTAATACTCCAATTTGTTTATATATTTTTTAATAATTTATTTTATTTATTTTAATCCCATATCACTTCAAATTAAAACAAATAAATAATAATATTTTTTAGGATTTGGTATATTATTTTTGGCTTACCTCTATTTTTATTTTACCGTATAACACTTTGTAAGTTAAATAAATTAATACACAAAGAAAAATGTAAAACTTTTTGTAATATTAACTACTTAAATACAGTTAATACTTAGCAAACTATTATTTTTTTAAATTAGTAAGACACAAATTATACCTAGCTCTAGCGCCTCACCATGTAAGTTTAGAGTTTTGGTGCAATGATGAAAATTGCTTCCTTTGAGGTCCTTAATAGCATATTAAAATTTGGTTAATTTTCACCAGTCGCCAAAAACTCATTTATAGTGTGCATGGTCGTTTAAATGCAGATAGATATCCCGACTTACTTTAATGAAACCTTTTCGATATCCTTAATGATGTTCCTTTAAACGAATTAATAAAGATTTACTTTTAACAAGATGGCGCCCCTACCAAGAAGCCTCTTCAAATAAAAGAGTATTTATACTCACTTTAGAAAGCGTTGGATAGAGAACCCGCGTAAAAACTATAGTGGCGCCTCTGTCGTTAGTTTTGTAAGTTCGTCCGGGCTGTTCATGTAATTTTTTTATTAATTATTTCCTTGTAATCTTTACAAATTTAATACATAAATATACAAGTTGTAGAAAAATAGACGGAGATATTGTAATGGACGATTCCTAATTTAAAATTATGAGTAAAAGTTTCTATAAGCATGGGTCCGGAAATGCACAGTTTTCAGGATACAGAGTGATAATTTTTTTTTTTAAATATTAAATTTTTATTAATATTTTAAAAAATATTTACTCGATTCTTTTGAAATTTAGCAATATTATTTGTTGTATAAAGAGGCTAATTTAGCCCTAAATAGATTAAAATTATAAGGTCCAGTGGCGTTCCGGGAGGCATCTTAGCGAATAAAATTGGCAAAAAAATGTAC
The DNA here is from genome assembly GCA_019359885.1 of Listronotus oregonensis. Taxonomy (NCBI): domain Eukaryota; kingdom Metazoa; phylum Arthropoda; class Insecta; order Coleoptera; family Curculionidae; genus Listronotus; species Listronotus oregonensis. The sequence goes on from JAHBCN010000011.1 coordinate 455,383, forward strand.
GCCACTGCCTTTTTTGCAACTTTAATATTTGTTGTTTAATTAGGCATCTAAAAATACAACTTCTTTACCTCTTGTATTTTTTTCGTAACTTACTTCGTTTTCGAGAAAAAAAATTTAAACGGTTTCATTGCATGCCACTGGACAAAATTGGTTTATTAATTTTTGCTAAAAAATCACAGGTGCCTTGGAAACCAAAAAATCATTTCTGCATGGAGGTTTGACACTGACAAGCGTCAGTTCTTCTAGAATAGTATATTACACAACAAGTGAGGAAAGTGAAAGATTTCACGAGTGTGGGAAATTCACTTTCTAACAAGTTGTGTACACTATTTTTCCTACGACCACAAAATATTGACCTCAATTATATTTTTTTTATGTTGCAATTTATTTACTCGTGGAATACATTTTCCTCTCTAGAGAGGAAAATATTATTTTAAAAATAAATGACATAATTGGTTGTCAGTTATTTTCCTCTCTAGAGGGGAAAATGTTTTCCTCTCTAGAGAGGAAAATGAAAATCAGTATGCGTGTGAAATATGCATGTTTCCGAAGCAGTAGTAGAGAGTGCGAATATGTTCATTTTCCTAAGTGTTAGTAGGAAAAATAATTATTTACCTAATTTTTTTGGAGAAATTTCTCTAAAAAGTTTTTATCTCTGTTTTTGTGATGGAAAATTACACTTTTGTGGAAATGACAGACATGCATGTAATGTATGCACTTGCTTACAGTAACTGTTATGCAGCGAGGCACCTGTATGCAGGAGCGTTTCCCCAACGGCAACTTCCAGATAGTAAAACCTTTGAGAGCGTAGACCGTAGATTACAGGAAAGAGGTAAATTTTCTTATTTCTTTTTTGTAATGTTTTTGACAATAATGTTATTTAGGAAGTTTTGCCATTCCCACCAATGATAGAGGCCGGCCGAGGTCCGTAAGAACGCCTGAGTTTTACGTGCCGGTATAAGTACCAGGACTATTGCAGCTCGATTAGGGGATAATCAATCCAACAGCACTGTGTGGCAGGTTCTCTCCGAACAACTTTTGTATCTGTATCATGTTCAACGTGTGCAGGCATTACTACCAAGAGATTTTCTGCCCCGTTTGCAGTTTTGCCAATGGTATTACGAAAAGGTTAATAATAACATACATTTTGATAAAACCATACTTTTTACGGAGGAAGCTGGATTTCGGCGGGATGGAATCGTTTTAATTAATAATTTTACGAGAAAAACAAAAAAAAAGTAATTTTTATGTAAAGTTACCCAGGCTACCAAAAAAATACCCTCAGGAAAAAAATAATTTTCCTTAAAAAACATCAACTTAAATCCCGCACGGACGCCAGTGGTAGAAAATAAAGAAATTGTACTCCAGAAAATGCCTCTAAATGCATCATAGTGTCGTATCGTATCATATAGTATGGTGAGTTCCCTCTTTACACCATCTACATATACCTGTCTCACTTTTTTCTATCTCGTGGAGGTAGTGTCCATGTTTCTACAATGACCTGTTTGTGCTTGTCAGGCTTTTCATTTGCACTCTACTGAAGTTCTTTGTACTTATCGCTAAGTCCTTCTACAGGTCTTACCCAATAATAGCCTTTGATTGTCTGGATTTTGTGTTTTTCCGGTTCTCGTGAAACCGTTTCTCTATCCATGTTGCTATCTTTGTCATATACGTGTTATATGAGATGTCCACGGTATATTCAGGCCCGTTGTCCTCAGCTCCCATATTGGCAAATTTGTCATCCATTTCATTCCCCGGGACCCCTTTGTGTCCAGGAACTCATTGCAGGGTGACTCTCGTGGTTTTTGTTAGTTTATTAATTGCTTCTCGACATCTTATTGTAAGTTCTGATCTGTGCACTGTATTTGTTAGCGCGCCCCGATGGCTGCCTTATTGTCAGTACATATGGTTTTCTTTCCCCTGTATCTTCTATTAAGGCAGTGTTCTATGGCTTTGGCTATTGCCCTAACTTTTGTCTGAAATACGGTTGCAAATTCTTCCACTGTTTCATATAACTTGTAGTTCGTTCTTTACACATAGAAACCAAAGCCTGCGCGGCCACCTATCCTCGAGTCATCTATATAGATGACTCATTCCTTCGCTTGGTGTCCCACAGCGTTTGTGATCCTAGTCATTCGCCGATGCCATGTTCACCTTGTGCATGAGGTCTAAATGGATAACTAGGAGATGCTTCCCTGCTTCATCAAAAGAGCCACAATCCTCACCTGGCCCACGATGACACAGCGCCTCCCTCCATAATCAATGCCTCTGCCCTCGCCAAGGCATTGATCATTATATGGAGAGTTGGAAGCCGCGTAATAATCTCCAACGATTCTGTCGAAGTACTAGGTGCTACCCCAGGTATTTCCTCATTGCCATTCTTTATATGTGTTTCAGCATTATCTGTGCCGTCTTAAGTTCTATGCGTCGCAACCACATCACGGTAGCATACAGTATGCGTGGTCTGATACTAGCGTCTAGACATACCCCGGATATTTTGACTCACGAGCTTCTTGACAGTGTTGATGAAACATGCTTTATTATGCAGGGACTCGGCTAAAAACTTACATTTTAATGCAATAATTTGGGGTATTTTTTTATACGCCCCGAATTTTTATGTCTGAAATAAAATTGGGAAAAAAAAAACCGCTTTGCTAACCAGAACAACCATGACCGACTAAAACTTAGGGCTTTTGAATTTGTCTAAATTATCCCTACATAGAAGTTAATAAAATTTTAACAACGTATTAGAAAAAAACCCGGGGAATATATAATTACTATTTTTTAAAAAATTATAACTTCTACCATATCAAAAATTATAAAAATTTTGTGAATAACTTCTATCTAGGGATAATTTAAACAAATTTAAAAGCCGTAACTTTTAGTCGGTCATGGTTAGTTCTGGTTAGCAAAGCGGCTTTTTATTTTCCTCAATTATATTTCAGACGTGAGAATGCGGGGACGTATTAGAAAAGACCGGGGACGTATTAGACAAGACCCCAAATTATTACTTTACACATTAAAATTAATTTTTTTAGGTAATAACACTGTCAAGAAGCTCGTGAGCCAAAATATCCGGTGTATGTCTAGATGCTAATTGGTCTGATGACTGCTTCGTATATTCATTTTATGTCCCCCAGTCCCGTCTGGATACTCTTCTACAGAGCCATAGCAATCCTGTGGCCTTCCTCGCTATCGTTTCAAGACGTACGTAGTTTTGCTTCTTGCCGTGTATATGAATGTTCTCTTGTTGAGTGGGTTTTCCTTCAGGTATTTAACCTTTATGTGCCAATCTATCATTCTCCTCATCGTCTTTAAAAAGGACGATGTGAGACTTATGAGTCTAAACGTTTTACTGTCGCAATAGTCCGTCTTGTCAGATTTTGGTATGAAAGCCAGTCTGGTCCTCCTCCATCTCTCAAAGATATACCCCAGAGCCATGAAAGCCCCCACCACCCTTAGCATAGGCAGAGTAAGAATGTCCGGAGCCCTCTGCAGGAGTGCCGGAAATATTCCATCCGCCTTAAATGGCCCAAACGATGCCACCGCCTACTCCATTCTTCTGACATTGAGGATCTCTGCTGCCAGCTTCCAACATTTTTCCCTTTCAGTCTGCGTTCTTCAGTTATGGCTTCATTGTTCCTCGTCTGAGTGTTCCCAGTTTTGATTCTGGGTCCTACTTCAAAAGCTTTAGCAGTTTAGATGTTTCTTTGGATGTAACTCTGCTTCCGTAAAAAGTCTTCCATGTTTCTTGTTTCGATAAAGCGATTTCCTTTTTGTAGATTCTGAGAGCCTCATGATAGAGTTTCTCATCCTCTGCAGTTTTAGTTTTCTTGGCCTTGTAAGCCTCTTTCTAGTTTTTTGCCTTATCTTAGCGAGTTTCTGGTTCTACCATGGTTTATTCACTAGCTTTGCAGTGGTCGCTGGGCAGGAATCATGGTACGAAGCTATAATAGCTTCCCCCATATGCCTCGCCGCAGTCTCAATTTGCCTATCTGTATCGGGAAGGTCGCCATCCGCGTTTCCAATTTATCTTGATATTCTCCCCAGTCTATGTGTCTCGGATTCCTAAGCACTCTCTCCTTTTTGCTTCTCAGGCAAGAGGTCAAAGACTATGGTGGCCTGTGGTCCGAGATTGAGGGTTCAATCAAGACTCTCCAGTTTTTGCAGTCACCTTCTATACTCCTTGAGCATAGGGTCAGATCCAAAACTTGTTCTAATTCTATTCTGAAAAAAGCCCACCGAGCCTTTATTCAGCCTCTATGCCTTATAGTACATGCTTACCAATTTTCGTAAAAATATCTAAAATAGTATTCCACATATTTCAGCAGAACATGCTTTTTTGAAAACTTTATCACCCTGTAGTTCAAAAGTTAAGACGGTTTGAACACATGTTCATATGATTTTTTTTTCTTAAAATGAGTTCAAGAATTGCCCCCTTAAATATTAGCATATCATGAAGGAATACCCTGTAATTATAATGAGACAGTTTCTAAACTTGTATTATAATATACCAATTTGCAATACCTTACGTGAGCATTTTTTGTTAACAGTTATTAAGTATATTTTTAAAACTTACTTTATAATCCTCCTTTTAAGTGTTTAAAATTATAACAAAAATGCGGTGTTGTTTAAGATCTTCTTTATTATTATTAATTAAAAAACAGGACATTTAACTAAGTAACAAAATCTACTAAGTGTTCTGGTTAACCATCCATTACAAAAGCAGTATTTTTTCAGTCTATCATTGTGAACACAACTACTGTATGCTCCGTATCTATTCAGTCTACTGATATCCCCTAGCAATTCAAAATTCTGGCCATGTGCTTTAACTGTAGCTTCAAACATTGCAAATGGGTATGTTTTGATTAAAATTAGATAGTTTCTATTGTAGTATCATCTTCACCAAACTTTCGTTCTGATTTTCCTACAGTGTCTTTGGGGTTAAGTTCATAATGACACACTTATACCCTTCTTCCAAAAATTTCTAATATGATTTATTTGGTCTACTATATATTGTCCCATTTCTGTACTTTTTTTTTTTATTTACAGGATTACCCCCTTCCATGTAACCAATGGTAAACCCCCTTTTTTACGAACGGTTTTTAATTTTTTTCTCAAATAAAGATTTACAAGAAGGACATCCCAAATTGGTTTAAATTAAAATTATTTTAAAAGATTTAAAATGTTGTAGTGTCATATGAAACATAGGACTGGTTAAACGATTTTGTGCGAAATACAAAATTTTTCGTACAATTCGGAATGAGATTCTGAAATTCTGGAAATTAAAAAAAAAAAAAGGTAGGTTTTCTTCCAACCAGCCTGAGTAAGGAAGTATATCACCATATTGAAGCCAGATCACTAAAGATGATAATTATAGAATTTTTTGGGGGATTTTTAACCCTAAATCTTTAAAAAACTAACAACTTTATTATCCATACTTGAGGAAGATTTACATCATCTGACTAAAATATTCAACCAATACAAAGCAAATGTGGATAATTCTTAAAAACTGTAATAAAATTTTAGCAGCATTAAACATTTTTCCGCATTTTCAGGACGGAGAAACCCCATTAAAGCCTGTATTTCATTGGAACAAAAGCAGATAAAAAGAAGATCGTGAAACATCAGTTGGTGGATGTACAAACCTTTTTTAAAAATTAAAAGTGTTCAAAATGGTTCACCCCCATCCCGTTATAATCCTTTTTTTTGTAAGTTTTCCAAATAATATCACAGTCATCGAAAGTTATATTGGCATGCATACCGGCTCTAAGGTATCCATTTTTCTACCAGTTAATATTATTAGATTTGGAAACGATTGTCATCTATTTTATTGTACCTTTTTAAAAGTTTACAAAATTGTTTTCAAATAAAAACTTTTGGGCAGGGGTTGTAGATTTAATTTTAAAAATGTTGTCGTTCCAACAAAAACTTTAATGGATTTTTTTATTGGTGTGCTTGGTCGACATCTTGTTTTAAAAAAAGTTGTGGCATGATATAGCATGTAGTTTTTGTAAATCTTCCAAAAATTTTGACAGGTTACTGTAATATACGGGTGGGAAATTTTTATTCTTAAACCCTGGCTGATGAGGCCTAAAAAAGTAATAAATATATTTTTTAAGTAAAAAAGTATGGATTTTAAAGTTTTTTATCTTAAAAGCGAGACATGGTAGTCTAGTCAAGAAGTTTTTTCCGGGAAAAAATAGTTGGTTTTCAAAAATATGAGTATAGCTCAATCTACGGGAATAAATCTGAGAAAGGTTTTTGGGGATTTTTTCTGTCAATAAAATTAAATTGGAATTAAAAAAAACAAAAAAAAAAATTTCCCCGATTTTCGATGATAAGTCAAAAACCGTAAAAGATAACAAATTTTAAAAAATTTTTAAAGAGGAGGAAATTTATAAAAAAACTAAACCCGGAGTACTATCTTCATTATTTATAATTTTAATTTAAGAAAAGGGGGCATCCGCGCAATTTTTGTTTGCGGTGGCTTTAAATGAAACTTCAATAGAAAATTTTTTTAGGGTATTAAATATTATTATTTTTTTTTAATTTAATTTAAATTTCATTAAAAAATTCCCCTAAATAATAAAAAAATGAAGGAATTTTTCAACAAGTTAGAAATTGTTGGCCAAATTGTTAAAATTTTTTCAAATTTTTGTAAAAAAATTTTTTTTAAGTTTAAAAAAAAGTTTAAAGGGGGGATTTTTCATGAAGTTTTCATGGTGTGGGTGTAAAAATTAAAAAAACATCAACTTTTTTTAAATGGAACCCCTGTTTGATTGAAAATTAAACGCAATTTCCCTTTTCAAATATTCTTGTTCGGATAAACGAGTTGAAGTTATTTGAATTTAAAAATGTTTTTAAGCCATATTACCATGGATAAACCCTACAGCTAAGTAAAATATAAAAGTATTTGACAGAAGTAAATTTTTTTTGGTTTCCAAGACAACCAGGTAAGGACTAACTTTCCCAAAATTTGGGTTGACCATGGCTAACTATGGCTTATAAGAAAGATTTTAAATTCAAAAACTTGCAACTTGTTTATCATAGATAAGTTATATATATTTGAAAAGAGGAAGATTAGCAGAATTTGAATTTTCAATCATTACGGGTGTTCCATTTAAAATAACGAAGGATAGTGATTTTTAATTTTGATCATCATTTTTTTTCATCTTACACCAGAAAATCTTCATAAAAAAACCTGCAACTTTCATAAAACTATTTTTTTCTATCTATAAAAATAAAGTTTTAAAGGGGGGCGCAATTAAAAGGAAAACCTGACATTAAAAAAAGTTTAAATAATTTTAAAAATTTTTTTTAGTTGGACCCTTCAAATAATACCAACAAGATCGTCATAAAAAATTTTAAAAAAGTTAATGCTATGTTTATAATAATTTATAACTTTTCAATATTACTGATTTTTCTTTTTGAATTTCATTAAAAAAAAAAATTTTTTTTTAAAAAACCCCCAAAAAAAAACTAAGTTTCAAAAGCAAATCCTAAATTTGTATTTTTTTTGTGTATTTGATCAATTTTATTGTCAAATCCCATATTTGCAAAATTATCTTTTTTTTTTTAAAACAATAGCCAGTTGTTTTTTTTCTCAACAATTTTCTTATGAATCTTATGATCAAATTCCAAAAAAAACAAGTAAGGGGTTGCTTTTAAATTTTTCATTTTTTTAGGGTGCTAATAAAATTAATTTTTTTTTTAAATTTATAAAAAATTTTTTTTACCATAGTCCCCGGGCCCCAAGGGCCAACACGGCAGGTGTCCCAAAAATGGGAACAAAAAGCAGATTTCTTAGGTAAATAATTCGAAAATTTTTTTTAACCAAAATTGATAATAACTTTTTAATTTTGTTTTCTTTTTTTTTTTTAATATTTTTTTTAAAAGACATAGGGGTTTTAGAGATTTTTTTTTTTGGGGGAGAAATTAAAATTTTTGTCTATACAAGGCAGTAGAGGGGTCAGCACCCCCTATCCTACTTATTTTATATCCATAACTTTGGTTTAAAAATTGATTTGTTTATTGGTTTACACCCCCAGCGAAAAAAAAGTATATTTTATTTTGTTTAGAGAATTTTTTCAGATAAACGCACTTTTGACTCAATTTTTCTATGAAAATTTTTTTTGGCCAATTTTTTCAAACCAAAGTAATAGCCCAAAACGTGATCAAAATTTTAACTCATAACCCCCCCCCCCCAAAAAACCCCCCCCAAAAAAAATTTTTTTAAAAAAAAAAAACTTTTTTAAAAAAATTTCCCCCCAAAAAAGGAAATTTAAAGGGGTTTTTAATTTTAAAAAGGAGGGTTAAAAAGGGGTTTTTTTTTTGGATTTTTTTTTTGCCCTTTTTTGAGAAATTTTTTGGGAAAAAAAAGGCCCGGGGGGTTGAAAAATTAAAAATTTTTTTTAAAAAAAAATTTAAAAAATTTTTTTTTAAAAAAAAAAACCCAAAAAAAAAAATTTTCCCCTTTTTGAAAATTTGTGTGGCCCATGTCCTTTTGATAAAAATTTTTAAAAGCTTGAGTCGGCACTGTTAAAGGCGGAAATAAGTTTGTTTTGGTATTATTTATTGTATGAAAAAAATTTTTGTCAATATTTAGAAACATAAGAGCTAATATACGTATTTTATAACATTTATTTTAAAAAAAATAATTTATTATATTATAAAAGGGATATCACTACGCGATAACACTTACAAATAAAAAACAATAACAAGAATATAAGTCATAAGAAAAAAATATTAGAAGATTTAGGTTAAAAAAACTAAGTTGTGCAAGCTTTTTTTTGCACACATTTAATAAAAAAAATCCGATCACAAAAAGCGCCCAATATTCAGTCATAAGTCCCAAGTAAGGAAAAATTTTAGTTTTATTACTACTGCATTTTAAAAAAAAACATAAAAAAAAACGCAGATAAAGAATACCAAAAATTAGTTAAAAACTATAAGGGGGGTTTTAAATTTGGCAGACTAAAACCTGATTCACCTTAAAAGATAGAAAAAAGTTTGAAAAAGCATATATGAAATTTAAATTGAGCATCAGAAAACTACAACGATAAAACCATCAACTAAAAACCAGAGCTAAGGACAAGGGGATAATAAAAATTTAAAAGCACTTTAAAAATTTTCCCCAATATTTACATGAATTGCCCAAATAAACATATGCCCGAAACGCTTTTTTTAAAAACAGAGTGTTAAAGTTTTTTTTTTATTTTCTTTTTTTTTTTAAAACTAACGAGAAACGTTTGACTGGACATAAAAGTAATTACCATAACCACTTATTAAACGTCAAATTCATTTCCAAGCCATCTTGTGAAAAAAATAAAAAATTAATAATTCAACATGCATCGGTTATAATCATTGAAAATTTTAAGTCCAAATATTTAGAAAAGGTTGCTTGAAAGGGGTTCTTAAAGGGGTTTTTACGTAGATATGAGGGGGGAAACCATTTTTTTAAGAAAAATGTGCCCAAAGTACCCTTAAAAAATTTGAATCTTCAAAAGAAAAAAGGGTTTAAGTGGCGCCTCCTAGAATAAGAGCAAAATAAATCAGATTCGAATTCACACTGAAAATCCCACGACACTAATTTTCGTTTAATTATGGTCAGATTTCAAAAGTTATATATAAAAAAACGAAAATAAAAATAAAACTTTAACACCCTGTATCTTGAAACGAAGCGTTTCCCGAGATATGTTTATTTGGACAATCATACTAGAATATTGTGAGAAATCACTTCCTGAAGTTTTTCAAAGTGTTTTGAATTATCCTGTATAATAAAGCCAAATTAAACAATGTCTCGTCGACATAACAGAAAATGATTATTTCTAACTTACACCTGTAGTCATTGGCAGGAACTGGAGATTTCGACTAATTTGAAAGCTTTGTAATTAATGTTCGTTAAATTTTAGAAAACATTAAAAATAAAAGGGTTTTTATATTATTTTATTTTTATTTAAAAACCCTCACTAGAATGCTAAAAATAAATATAAAAAATTAAAAAAGGTGACATTAACTAAATTAAAAAATTATTAAAACTGATATAATTATCTCTTTGTATGTTATACTATTTAATTATATTGTTCTATTAGTAGATTTTAAAATATGATAGGTGTAAATAGAATAATTATTTGCACTGGATGGGAATCAATTTTTAAAAATTTAAAGGATTTAAAATGCTAAACCATTGCCTAATTAAATTGTGCTTTTGTTCTTCCACGCTATCGTGAACGCAGTATAACCAAAGAGTAACAAATGTTCCGGGAAACACCGACATCTCCCGTTTTTATCTTTATGACAGTCCACGAAAGCATGGAGCCTGAGTACTAATAGCGTAGGTGCCGAGTTTTTAGATGTTTAACCCATCTTATCCCCTAGTTCCCCAACACCGTCCAAGCACCAAAAAAAGCAAATATTCCATTTCATGCACGGGTGGCAGGGGCGGGGTTGGGCTCCCCCCCTTGGGGTGGATCCCGAACCCGGGGACCCCAATTAAAAATTTTAAAAGTTTTTTGCCAATATAGATTTTTTTTAAATACATTTTATTTAACTAATTTTAAAAATTTTGTTTGAAGGGAAAACCCAATTTGGGGAACGAAGATCGAAAAATTTAATTTTCCGCCCACCCCACCCACCCTTTGGGGAAGTTCTTTATTCCATCGATAATAAGTACGCTGAATTTATGGGTGAACGTCAAATGTTAAACATTAAAGAATTAGTGCTTGTCACATTTCGTGTAATATTGCGCGGGTTTGTTTCGGCTAACGTTTATTAACCCAACCCCAATCGGGACTAAACTTTATAATAACTACCAAGTTCAGTTCCGGGTTTTACTTCCGAAAAGTGAAATTCGCGCAAAAAGAAAATTACATAGTTTTTCCGGGAAGGGGTTAAGGAGCCGTATCGAGTGTTTTTCCCCCTTTGAGATAAAGGAGAAATTCACGCCAAACGATGGAGTCCTCCTCTGGTGCTCGCTTGGGAAAAAAGATTCCTTTCCTGTTATTTTTTTTGGGGGCCCAAACCCCG
>JAHBCN010000011.1:466427-516427 GCA_019359885.1 Listronotus oregonensis
TTTGTCACCAAACCGTCAAATTTTGTATTCACCGGGGCAGTTGGAAGATATGATACAGATACTGTTCCATCCTTATTATCATGGCAATAATTTCTTTTTTGCGGGGGTTCAACGGCCATGGAAAGCCCCCCATCTCCCCCCTTTAGTTGAAATTAAAGTTGCTAGGCTCTCCGGAAACTCCATGGGTAAGGCCTGATCCTATGCGTGACATACCCTGAATGATGGAATCTACATGGAATTTGTAGGGTGAGCCCGAACATTTCATTAAATTTAACCGCAAGCTCGTGCCTCCTTCTTCAGGGGATCATATTTTATTGATACTGTACCATCGTGGTTGTTTCGAAAAAGGCCTATAACATGCCCCTGGGCTTTTTTATTTGGCTGAAAAAAGAAAAAATTAGTATATTTATACCATCTTTTAAAAAATTAAAATTTTCTAAATTTTTTCAAGCCTTTTTTAAAATAAATAATAAAAAAGACTTTTTCTAAAAAAAATTTTAATGTAACTGGTGTAAATGGATAAGATATTTGGGTAGTTGATGTAAATTTTTTCCTAACTCTTAACACAACTAAACGCAATAAAGGGTTTTAGAATTGGCAGTTTTTATAATATTTAAAAATTTTTATAAAATTCTTGTGTGAATTGTGTGTCGAATATTCCAAGTTACGTTTAAAATTCAAACAACTTTTTAGTTATTCATTTAAAAGCATTTGCCAAAAAGCATAAATTTGAGTTCAAATTTAGAAAGGGTTTTATTTTGGGATTTTTTGGTATTAATTCACATTACCAACTTTTTAAATTTAATTTAAAAAAATATAAATAAAACCAAAAGGCCTTGGTTCATTTCGGCAAAATTTCAAGGTTACCAGTTATAAAAAACCCGATAATAGAGTTCCCTAACAACAAAGAGTCAAAAAATCACATAATATTCAAGTAGGGGAAGTCCGTCATATCCAAAAGAAATAAAATACCTGGATGTTTCTGGATGGAATACCCCCAGAACATTAGAAGAATAATAAAGGGCAGATAAGACAATCATCGAAAAAGACGAACTACCGTTTACGATTTTAAACCCGCGGTAAAATTGGGAAGGACTGGGTGATAACTTGACATAAATTATATAAAAGTCCAACCAATTAGGAAACTCGGTCATAGCTGGTATAATTTCTAGAGAGCGCCTAAGTAAGAAAACATTAAAAAACCCCCATGGAAATGTAGAAGGAAAAAAAAAAATTAAAAACTCCTAGCAGGGATGAAATTTTGGGGAACCTTGGACGTTGGAAAAAAGACTTTCCCATGTATCAAACTTGACTATTTTCTTACCCAGGCCTCTATACAATCAACCTCTAAATCGATAAAGCATTTCTTGGGGAAAAGACGATTCCTCACCTTTATTCATATGCCCGGATGGAAGGAGGCCGGATTTTAAATAGTAAGGCAAAAAGTAGACCGTTTACGAAAAAAACCTCAGGGTGGTCTACTGAAAATAAGGGAATAGTGGACTTAGAACTATGAGTCATTAAATACATCGAGCCCAAAAAAAGGGAGTTAGGTAAAGATAACACGACTTAAAGTAAAAGCCGCCTTCCTACCAGGAAAATTAACCTTCCATACGAAGTGGTAGAATTTTGCGAAGGGGTTTAAGTTTCTAGATCTTTTGGAGAGAGGGAACCCAAACAGTGACTAGTATTTATATTGCTAGGCCTTTTTTATTTTGATCCCTATATAAAATAAAAACCAATAATGTAAAAAACTAAATCTTTTGACCTGCATTAGTTGCAAATAAATAATTATGTTTTTTTTTGCTTTTTTTTAATTTAAGATTTATGGTACGGAGTTCACTGTTTGGAATATAAACTCTACGCCTTAATTACGAAAAAATTTTTAATGCCCCCAAAAGCTTAATGATAATTACTTTCGAAATAAACTAAATTTAATTTTTGCAAATATTTGTTTTCAGTAGAAAAAATTATTCAAAAAAAATTTATTTAATTCTTTTTTTTGCTCTGCCACGTTGAATCAGACACAGTAAAATAATATTAGGACAAAATAAAAATTTTTTGACAAATACACAACAGCTTTTTTTTTAAATATTTTGATAATATTGGCGGTTATAAAAATTTATTATAATAAATTACAATTTTTTTTTTTTTATTTTTAAACTTCTATTTGTAATTCTGAAATTTTTCAAAAATTTTTTTTTAGACAGTTAAATATTAGTTTCCTATGCATATAATTTTAAATTAAAAGGGGTGTTGATAACTTGATAAACAATACGAGTAAATTAAAATTTTTTTACTTTATCAAGTAAAAAGCACTCTTAAATAATTGACAAGCTACTCACCCCTCATGTTATTTGCAAAAGTTCTTCTTTTGCAATTTTTTTTACCGTGAAATTATCGGGGGCTGGTTTTTTTAAACTCTTTTTTTTTTTTTTTTAGTATTTCAATAGTCCTTAGGAAAAAAATGAAAAAAATTTCTTTGCTAGGTTTTTTAAAGGGGGGGGTTTTTGCAAATGCTGAGTGGGCAAAACCAAAAGGGGGAAATTTAAATTAATTTAAAAAAATAATGTAATCGTAAATTTAAAAAAATATATATTTAACGAATAGATAAACAAATTCCAGCTAAATTTGTTTAATTTTTATAAGAGTTACTAGTGTAGTTTACATTCTTTTAATGCTAGATTCTTTGTTCTGATATTTAAAAAATATTGACATATTAGAACGGCAAAAATATATTAGCCTATGGGCGGCAAAAAGTTAAATCCGGCCTGGTTAGCCCCAGCATGTTACTCCAGGTTAGTTCTGGTTTCTGAGATATTCGATTTCGAAAATCGGAGATTTTACTGCTGGCTGACTTATCAATATTATGGGGCACTTTCCGATTGAGTAGAAACTTAAAATTTGGTATGTAAGTAGGTTTTGGGACACAAACAAAGAAAAAAATACTAAAAACTGCACATTTTTGCTCGGAAAGCCTTGAAACAGGGCCGTAGTACCCTAATTTGGGGGTTGTTTAGAATTACGCAATCTGATTGAACCCGACTTTCTAAGGTCATAATTGTCTTATAATTTAAAACGCGGAAACGATTTTATTTACCAAACAAAAAAAATTGCTACCATTTTCGTACTCCCCATTTAGTCTAATGGTTAGGTTCTACCTACCGAGCAAGGTCTATTAAGAAAAACAATAGGAATGAGATCCCCTCTCCCCAATTTACAAATCCAATAATCTCGTTTTGGTAAAGTATTTGGATCTAAAATTAGACCAAGTTCTGTCTACAATTTTGTTCTAATCTTTTATGACTTGGCAAGTTTCTTACTGACTGTCTGTATTAATAAAAAAGACGTTAATACAGACAAAACAGTAAAAAACTTGCTAAGTCAAAAAGGAGTGGAACAAAATTGTGGGTAGAACTGGATCTAGTTTTAGATTTCAGTATTTTAAGAGGCCAATATTTTTTTAAAATAAAACACCCTGTATATTCTATAATCATTAAGAAGATCTTTTAAAAAGCTTTAAAAAATTATACGTTTGATATGTTTATCTTTTATATTTTCGAAAATTTATTTATCGAGTTTGACAGAAAAATGGTATTTTTTTAAATGGAACACCCTGTATATTCAATTACCAATAAAAAGATCTTTAAAAAATTAGCAATTAATATGTCTATCTTTATTAGTTCTTAAAATATGAGCAGCCAAATCTAAAAAAATATATTTAAATTATATTAAAGCTTGTACAAGCTGTAAGCTTACTGCTTACAGTAGCAGATATATCAAATGTGGAATTTTTTAAAGGGGTTTTTTTAAAAAATTTTAATTGGTAATCAAAATACACGGTGTTTCATTAAAAAAAATTTATTTTACTATTAAACTGGAAAACGCGATTTTAATTTTTTTGTGTTTGGGCATTCTTTAATTTCAAAGACCAAAAAAAAAGGTACTAAATATATATATATATATATATATATATATATATATATATATATATATATATATATATATATATATATATATATATATATATATATATATATATATATATATATATATATATATATATATATATATATATATATATATATATATATATATATATATATATATATATATATATATATATATATCCCGCGAAAATTACCTATTTTTTTATTACATATCTTTAAATTGACAACATTGAAAGAAATGAGATAGTAGTCTGGCTAAATGGTAAAAAAAAAAACCCCACAAGGAAAAAAGGGCTAAAGATGTATAAAAAAAAGGTAGACAGAGTGGTATACCCCCCAAAAACCTTTTTTTTTTAAAAATTTTTTTAATTTATGATCTCTGTTATGTTTATTTGCCCCCTTTTTTAAAAACAAACCTTAAAAAAAAGGGGACCAAAAAGATAAAATTTATTTTAATGTTGTAAGCTTTTCTAATCAGGCTGCCCAAAAAACCCCCATAGTCTAAATTCAGCTCTGCCTTTTTTTATATATATATATATATATATATATATATATATATATATATATATATATATATATATATATATATATATATATATATATATATATATATATATATATATATATATATATATATATATATATATATATATATATATATATATATATATATATATATATATATATATTACTACATGGTTTTTTTCCCATTCAGGTTTTTTTGAAATTTTGAAAAAACCCCCAAACAGCAAATTTAAAATCGGCTAATTTTTTTTTTTTTAAATGGAAATTTTTTTAAAACTGTAAAAACCTCTTCAAAGCAACTCTTTTTTTGGGAATATGACCGAGGGGGTCAATTTTTATTTTCTACGTTTCGGGTTTTTAAACCATCATCAACTTTATTTTTTTTATGGACGCCATATTGGATTTTTTTGCAACCAAATAGTTTTTTTTTTTTCTGATTTTAACAATGTATAACATTTATAATTTAAAAGTTCATAACCTCATTTATTTTTAAAAAAAAAATATTTTCTCAGTTGGCCTTGACTCCGGCGAACGTCATTTTTTTTTTAAAAATAAAATGTTAGTAATTGGCAAAATAGATAAACTGAACAGATATTTTACAGATATGGGTTTCCCCAAAAACTATAACGTTAATACCGTGTTACAACAAAACTACACGTAACAAGTTAATTGAAACAAGTGAAAACAAAAACAATGAAAAGTGGCTAAACTCGAGGCTAAACTAATATTCCTACTTAAATGAAGATGTAAAATAACGACCTAAAATTCAAAATTCCATATTTCTCAACATATTAACGATATTTTTTTTTAAAAAGTCCCCAAATACCCTATAAATGGTTGACTTAGGTATGTGCTTTTTTATCAACATCCCCCGGGTGAGGATGTTGGATTTTCTTTAAATGTTGGTTAACTGGAGCATCTCGTTGTCGATTTTCTTAAACGTACTTCTTGGGGGGTGGTTTTTTTTAAAATTCCGATGTTAAACAAATTTGTAACCAGCTTTTGAAAGTGTGTTAGTTTAGGATGCTGCCTGTCAGGAAAAAATTTCGAAATAAGTTTGCGCAGCTATATTAACATTTCTATTGCTTTGAAAATAACGTTGCAAAATATTAAGTTTTCTTTAAATAATTAACCTTTTTTAAAAAAAAAAAAAATTTTAATAACGTACCCGAGCTAACTTGATAATAACGCTAGATGACATTCGCCGGAACCCCAAAGGGCCCAAATGAGAAAATATTTTTTTTTGAAGTGGATAAAATTAAAAACTCCCAAACTATAACATGTTAACATTGTTGAAATAGAGATAAAAATTACTATTTGGCTGCAAAAAAATCAATATGGGGCCCATATGAAATAGTAAAGGATGATGATTCTTTTTTTTTCTTTTTTTAACACGGGGTTAACGTTCTGGGTTATGATCGCGAACCCATTTTTGTAAAATATCTGTTCAGCTTATCTATTTTTCAATTACTAATATTTTTTTTTTTTTTCAAAAAAAAAAAACGTTCCCGGAATCAAGGCCCCCAATAGAAAAAAATTTTTTTTTTTAAATAAAAAAAGGTTATAAACTCTTAAATTATAACATGTTATCATTTTGAAATCAGAATAAAAAATTTTTTTGGGTGGGAAAAAAACCCCAAATGGCGTCCAAAGAAAAAAATAAAGTTGATGATGATTGTAAAAAAAACCCAAACGTAGAAAATAAAAATTGAATACTCGGTCTTTTTTTACAAAAAAAAATTTCTTCAAAAAAATTTTTTCAGATTTGAAAAATTTTCACTTATAAAAAAAAAAGGCCCCTTTTCGAAAATGCATGTTTCCCCGGTTTTTTTTAAAAAATCTTAAAAACCTGAATAGATAAAACCATGTAGTAAACGGGTTTTTTTCTAACAAAATTGCCCCAAAATTTCCCCATTTAACCGATTTTCTATCTATCGTGGTTTCCAAGATCCCCATACATTCCCCCCCAAATTTTGGGGCACACTTTATATATATATATATATATATATATATATAAATATATATATATATATATATATATATATATATATATATATATATATATATATATATATATATATATATTTTATATATATATATATATATATATATATATATATATAATTATATATATATATATATATATATATATATTATATATATATATATATATAATATTCTCACGTAAAAGGTAAATTAAATACTTATTGACGAACATTTAAAAATCTTCTAATTGACTTTTGTTACAAATTAAAAATGCGAGGACGTTTTCTCGGCCACAAGGCAAGAGAGTTTCATCACTATTTTAATGAAGCTCAATTATATTTAAATATATATAGAATATACTTTTTAACACACTGCCAAAAGATAAAAACCTGATAATAAAAAAGCTCCTATATCTCAATATCTTTTCAATATTTTTAAATAAGTTTCAAAGTTTTAAATACATGTGGTGTTACATTAATGCTTTTTCCACTAAATGTAAGGTAAATGTGATTAAAAAAATAAACAATTACAAATACGTTGATAAGGTATTGCAATTATTGTGATGACATACATTAAAAGAGTAGGACACCCACTTTGCAGTCTAACAGAGCGGCTTTATGTTAAAGACATAGTAAATACCAAGATAGGGTAGATGTGTGCACTAGTGATGCAACTCGAGCCGTGTTTTTACTCGAGTCTCTATGCACTCGAGTTACTGAGTTAACTCAGCGCATCGAGTTGATTTTGTTGCCACTAGATGTCACTTCACTACTTTTTTTTTATTTTCACTTATCTATGCCGCGCCGGTACAAACCTAGACAGACAGGTTTAAACTTGCATCTCGTAGTTCGCGACACTTTAGCAAGAAAATAAAAAATAATAAAGGTTTTTTCAACTTGAGTGACATTTTACTTGAGTGACTCAAAAACTCGAGTATAACTCGAGAGTAGGTAGTAAAATTGCTCAAGTGACTCGATTCACAAAATTCAATTCGAATCGCATATATTATTTATTTTTTATATTCTATATACAGGGTTTTTAGGGGCACAAATGAACTCCAAATAAGACAATTATTTTTAAGTAACAGGTTTGTTTAATTAAATAATAATATTTAAAATTAATCACCTTGTTCTTTTATACTTTTCTAACAACGATAACAGGTCAATTCAATAACATGTTTCAAAAATAATAAGATTGTGACCAAAAATGGTCAAAAGCTCTATCTCCGAAACCGTTCAGACGAGAAAAAATAGGGTACACAAAAGTTATAGAAGCTAGAAATGACTTTTATATTCTAATGCTTTTTTTTAAATTTGCTTCTAGTGATGCCACTTACAGGGTGGATCAAAAATTTCCACAATACAGAAAAACATTATTTTTGTTTTACACTGTAAGAAGTGGCACCATTAAATTGCTTCTCAAAACTATGATATAAATGAAAAGAGATGGGATAATACAAAATATTATTTTTTATGTCATACTTTTTATATAAATAAATTTTAAATATCACTTCCGGTTAGACGGAAAATGATTTTAAAAACCATATACTTAATATTGTTTCTATATGACATTAACAATTTTTAGCATAATATACAGTTGGTAATTTTTTAAAGGGATTTTTCGCCATATTTTTTTTATTTTAGGTTAAAAGCTAAAAATTGGAATTTTCTTGGTGGCAGTGGATTTTGGAACATTTTGAAATAGAAAATTTTACTCTTTTTTTTTCTATAATTTTTTATGATAGTTTTCCCATCATGAACAGTTTCGGAGATATCGAGCTTTGTCACACTTTTGAGCCACCTTGTATATGCAGAATGTTTATAAAGTATTTGTGCCAAATTTGGCAAATGTTTGACTAATTTAAAGATAAAAAGTTTAAATGAACTGAAAATATTCCTGAATGACTTTAATCAGAAATCAATGTTTACATATTAGAATAATTTTCACGGAAATTTCACATCTGGTTGAAATTAAAGTTTTTCTGCTCACACAGTACACAGATTTGTTTTAATTTTTATGCGTCTTTAAAAAAAAATAAAAAATTCCTATGAATAAATGTTTTATGTGCACAATTTAACTAAATGAAGCGCTATAAATAAATGAACCCCTACATTAAAATAGGCTTTTTAATCAAATAATTCAAATGTACGTTAAGTTTAAAATCGGTATATTTTAAAAATTTAATGCAAAATATGTCGCCATCTTTATTTATTTTTAGGTATTAAAAATATATATATTTTTAAGATTACTTATTTTTAAATATTACTACCAAAAAAAAGCAAAAACCAGCAAGACTCTTGCAGCAAGACCAAGACCAAGAACAAGACCTTCCTTTGGCTTGCAAGACCAAGACCAAGACCAGGCTTAGACCAAGACCAAGACCAGTCGGTCTTGGTCTTGTTTGCTTGCTCATCACTCGTGTGGTGAGTTGTGGTCAGTATAAAAATATGTTTTAAAACTGAATTGTAATGATTTTATCTACAGTTTGCTCTAAAAAACTCGGTAAACTACACTCACGACTAACATAAGTTGTTACTTCAAATTTGATTCGATGTGGTTCCGTGTTGTTTAAATATATTTTTTACATTTAACCCCTTAAATCCCAATAAACGTAGGGCCATGATTTACACAAACTGAAATAGTATGTAGATTTACCCAAACAGTTTTTAAATAAAATGTGGTTTATTGAATTTTGCATTTTTTTATTTGGGGACAAAAAATTGACCACACACACATAGAGGCATTAAACTGTTTTTTAAACATATTTTTTGTGCATCTCTAGGCCCTAAAACATCAAGAAATTAAAAAAAAATATATTTTTTTTTGGATGAAAAAAATAAATATAATTGATATTACTTATGTGTTGAAATATCGAGAAGGTAAAAATAATCTGATACAACCTCAACTCTTACTATCAATAAATGCTACTTACTTAACTAAAGCTATTACTCCTACTTAAAAGCATTTAATATCTGCGACAGCTGTAAACTGGCAAATAAGTAAAATTTAAGACACCCACGCACTTAGTCCAGCACTGGATAAGAGCCTTATTTTGTTAGAAACTGGGAAACAAAATATAAATCAACTTCAACTTTATTATTTTTTCATTACTTCTGCATCTCTCAAATTTCCATTATTTTAAATGGCCTACCGTAAATGCCGTATGATACAGTGGAATATCGTAGAGCTATTTGAAATTAATCGCAGTAATTTAGACCGAACTTTTGTTTTTGGCCTTCGTCAGATTACTACTTGTTTAACGAGATACAAAGCTTTTTTGGGAAACGACAGCCCTAGGCGCGAAAAATGGTGTTTTAACCACCGTAAGTATGTGACCTTCTAAATTACATGTAAAGCATGGCCTGCAGTGATTAAAGTACATACTTAGTGAGGACAGAAAGGGGCCCTGAAAGTGCCCGTGAAAGATTCTTTTTTGAAATTTCAGTGAGAAAATTAAACCAACATTTTTGTATATAAAGGATAAGTTTCTAGTTCGTGTTTATAATAAGAATTTAAAAATGTTGTTTTTTTTTTCAAAAGTATGCACCGATTTAAATAAACCAAAGAAAGGAGCCAATAATATTTCTTTTGGAGTATTCAAACTCACATGAAGGGCCGCAGTACTTATTATGTAGACTTAAAATTAAAAGCGTCATAAAGAAAATTTAAACTATTAACAGATTTATCCTACTCAAAGTTGATTATATCTTTATAATTAGGAAATATTCAGCACGCTGAAGAATGATAAACCTTTTACTGAGACCGTGTTATGAATATCGACGAATCCTATTCAGATTAAGTAATGGGGTGAGTATCTTGTCTTTAATGAGTAATAGATAACATTTTACTCAAAGAAAATATGACGGGGGTTTTTGCATATCCAGATGATGTTACCATCCCTCGAAAATATTAAGCAAGTCATGACTTTAGTATGGAAAAAGCGTTACTTGCAGCCATAAATGATGACCTTTACTAAATGAAAATTAAAGTCATTATAATAAGTGTCCTAATAATTTATTAGATTATATATTATAAAGAAAAACAAAACATCAAAGTCTGATTTTAAAAGATTACACCCTCTTTTGACTTGCATATTGCTTAAGCTAAACATCCCAATTACAAACATATCTGAGAAAATACAGCTTTTTTAAACACTTGCCGAAATAGCATGAGTTTTAATAAATTTAGACAAAAAGAATCACGATTATTCTATTTAAAACTGTAAATTTACAGATAACCTACACATAAAAACCAGAACTTGTTAAGAAAAACGTAAAATGAAAGAAAGTGCATTTATATTAAAAAATAAAGATAATTTTATGGCTTTAATATCAGTTAATTTAAATACTACTTGATTACCCTTGCTTAAGGTAATTTCAGGAAAGCTAAAAATCAAGTAACGTACAAAATGTACCTGTCATAACCAACTAATATGTCATTTATGACATGGTATCATATATAAGCTCCCATGGGAAATGGAAATAATTTTAATTTAAATATTATTTAGGTTTAAGTTAATTTTTAAATTAATTTCATCTCAAAAAAGGTAGTAGACTTATCAACGAAACGTTAATTGTTAAGGGGTTTATGGGTGTTTTTCCTTATTTTATTTCAGGCAATCTGAAAATTTCCGTCGAAAGGTCCGTCGACCCCCCCTGGGTTTTTTAAAATTACCTAAAATAAAACAATTTTCGTCTAAATCCTTAAATTTTACAATATCTCCTAGGAATTTAAATGAATATGATTATTATTTAGAAATTAAAGTTGTGGTATTTTAACTTGTGTTTTTAATTCAATTAATTCTAGGCTAGTAAATTAACCTAAACTTTTTAACCCCCCCCCTTACATTTTTTTCCGGCGGCGGCCCAGTTTGTACATACAAATACTGTAAAGTCATTTACGATGAGGCGAATTTAGAATATACGTCCAGCAAAAGGACTTTTAAACGTACAGAAAGGAAGCTACACTGGAGAGATCATGCAGATCTTTCAGACACTTAAATAAATCCAAAATACCTTTGGCACTAAGAAAGGATATAGGGTGTGATATTACTTGTTTACAACTGTCTGGATGAATACAACCTTTTAAAACGTTCAAAAAAAAAATCCTTTCGAAATAAGAATTGACGGGGCTCGTTGAATATAAAACGTAATTTCATTTTAGTGATACTAACCGGCGACGACTTTTAAATAAACATTTACCGTATATAGGTATGTATGTGAATAGAATCCGTAAAATTTAATGACCCACTAGAAGTATTTAGAGAACAATTTTTTTAAATTCAATCTAGAGCTTGGAAATATGCTGTTTTAAATATTTTAAAGCTTTTTTAAAAAAACCAATAATTTAAAAAGGTAAAAATAGGAGGAAAATAATGTTAAAAATGTATCGGAAGCGTTTATTAGCACAAAAAAAATTGAAAAAGTTATAAACAATTGAAAAAAAAAAAAAGATATATTTCGTTTTTTGCCCATATCTCATGGACTTTTAGTATTTTAGGAATCTTAAAAAAAGATCCTTAAAGAGAAGGAAAAATACTTCCGACTTCCGGTACACGGTTTCGCGCGCGGCGTCAAAAGCCGAGTACGTCACACTAAATAATTTTTTAAGGTATTGAATATTAATTGAAAAATTTTAAAAAAATATGGTATATTCAGAACACTTTAAAGAATTTATTTCCGTTGAAAATTTAACCTAAAGTAAATTTTTCAACAAGAAAGACAATTGTTAATTTATAAAATTGTATCAAACATTTGTCTTCATTGTAGATTAAAAAAAGATTTAAAAATTTCTCGCTTCGTGGAGCCCTTCTTATGTACATACTTAACAAGATCATACAAGTTTAAAAATTTGTATTACTTTGTTTATAATAATTTTATAACTTGAATAAAAAATGCAATATTTGGCAAATAAATACATTCTTTAAAGTGTTCTGAACACACCATAGTTTTTTAAAAAATTTTAATTAATATTCAGTACCTTAAAAAAATTATTTAGTGTGACGTACTCGGTTTTTGACGCCGCACGCGAAACCAAAAAGGTCGCGCGGAGGCCCATTTTCAGCGCTAAATTAGGATTATAAATATTAAAGATAGAGTTCCGAAAGTCGGGAGTTTCTTTTTGGAAATTCCCTTCTCTTTATGGTTCTTTTTTTAGGATTCCTAATTAATAGTTTATGAAATATCGGCGAAAAACGAAATACATCTTTTTTTCATCTTCAATTGTTTATAACTTTTGCAATTTTTTATGTGCTAATCAACGCGTCCGATACATTTGTCTAGACCAGGGTCTCCAAACTACGCCCGAGGGCCACATCCGGCCCGCGGACAGATTTTGTCCGGCCCGCGGAGAGCTAGCATACTTGAAAACTCCTTTTTAGAGAACAAATAATTTTTATAGAAAATTAAATTTAGTTTACTGAAGTATTCTAATTTTATGTTGAATAATTATTAATATGACATCTACATTGATATGGTCATGGGCTAACTCCGCTAACTCATAACATTCTTGTAGGCTTATTGTGATAAGTTGGATAAAGAAACACAGAATTGTAATGAGTAAAGTCATGTATAATATGCAGAAAATTTAACTTCAGTATATAATAACTAACAAATTATTGAAATGAATCCAACTAACATTTTATACATTTAAATAATCACATAACTTATAACAAACATAATGACATATGAAATACTAATGAGATTTATGTAATTGAGATTTTCCACCTGACAATAGTTTGTAGTTGTGGACTAATTTTACTTGTACCAATTATTAAAAGAGATTTAAGATGCTCATCAGTTAATTTCGATCTGTAAACATTTTTTGTGTACTTCATTTTGGAGAAGGTTTTCTCACACACAAATAAGTAGTACCAAAAACAGAAAACAGACCAACAGAAAACCAGGCAAATTTATGCAAATTATCAAATTGTGTCAGTGGAAGACTTTATAAAATTCCAACAAAGATGAGTTTTGATATTTGTTCTTAATTATATCACTGCATTGTAGATCAATCATTTTCCATTTGAAGTTCCGGGGCTAAGGGTTTCAATGTCAGTATCAAAGGATTCTGTAAAATCTTAATTTGATTCGCAATGGCATCAAAGTCCGAGAAACGAGTATCAAAATTTATCTTCAAAGCACTCAAAGTTTCGATTGCAAAATCGATAGGAAACTCAGTCTCAGTAGTGTGGCTGAATATTTCACATGTTTTAAAATGTGAAAAACATTTACTTCGTAGTTGTGATTGAAACAGTCTCAATTTCTTCCGGAATGATTTGATATTAGTGTATAAATCAGGAAGATGCTGGTTTTCTCCTTGCAATCCCAAATTCAGTTCGTTCACATGTTTTGTCAAATCAACATAGAATGCTAACTTCCATAGCCATGCGTTGTTTTGTAATTCAGTAAGAGGGCGATGCTTTTCATTCAAAAAAATTTCGATCACTGCTCGAAGTTCAAAAAAGCGATGAAGGACTTTCCCACAACTAA
Source organism: Listronotus oregonensis (assembly GCA_019359885.1). Lineage (NCBI taxonomy): Eukaryota > Metazoa > Arthropoda > Insecta > Coleoptera > Curculionidae > Listronotus > Listronotus oregonensis. The sequence goes on from JAHBCN010000011.1 coordinate 480,379, forward strand.
GCCAGCGTACGGCAGTATGATAAGGTAAGTCAGTTTCTCCAATCTCTTCAATAAATTGTCGGAATTGTCGGTGATTCAGCCCAAAAGATCTGATAAAATTAACAGTTGATATGACTGGTTTCAGAACGTCAGACATATCCAAACATTTTCCGCACAAAGACTGTTGATGAATGATACAATGTAAGACTAATGGTTTTGAACCACCGTCATTTTCTACAGCCTTTGACACAAGAGCGACCACTCCTTTATCTTTCCCACTCATGTTTTTGCCTCCATCAGTTGTAATACATTTCAAGTTTTTCCATCGAGGGTTCTTTCGATTAATGGCCATTTCAACTCCTTTAAAAATATCTGTACCAGTAGTTGCGCCATGAATACTATACATATCAAGAAGTTCTTCGTGCTTCATAGCTTTTATCTACTCCTCGTATATAAATCAACACCTGAGCAGTATCTGACACATCAGTTGACTCATCCAAGGCCAAAGAAAACCACTCAAAATGTCCATTTTTGTCGAACAGTTGAGAGGATATATTTTCAGCGATGTTTTCTACCCTTCGAGCCACAGTGTTTGCTGACATACTGACAGTTTTTAATAAATTTACCTTTTCAGGGCACATTTCTTCGGCTACTGCAATTACGCATTCTTTGATCATTTCTCCATCGGTGAATGGTTTTCCACGTTTTGCAATTTCAAGAGCCACACGAAAGCTGGCACGAGTTGCAGCCTCTTGTTCAGTTTTTGAGTTTTGTAAATGAAGATTGCTGCGATTTCAATCCGCGCTGCATAGCTTCGAATTTTTCTGTCCGCAAACTTCCTGTATATTTTGAGTAATTTTAAAAATGTTTTGTTTCATAATGACGTTTAATGTTATATTCTTTGAGAACGGCTATACTTTCATTGCAAATCAAACATAGCGCCTTGTTACTGGACTCAATTACGAAATACTGAATGTTCCACTGATCTTTGAATTTTCTGCATTCACTATCAATTTTTCGCTTCTTTTCCATACTACTAATTCACACACAAAAGCAACAATTCAAATCAAAATACTGTTACAAAGATGTCTTAAACTTAAACACGCACAAACACGTTTTAAGGAGGTATGCAATATTTTATTTAACAACAGTGTCATAGGAACTGACTTGTGGTTGCGCCACTAGCATTCTTATATATTCCAATTATTGCCATCTAGAAGTGAGTGGAAGACACCAGAACTTTCTCGAACCAACGAGATTATTCTGTACGTGCTATTAGCGCCATCTGTTAGCGATAGAAGGTACTACCTATTTCCGCTTGTTCCACCAGATGTTGTGTCACGTTACTCCTCATGGCTCGTACTCTACGACTAATCTAGAAATTACAGATAATGACAGGAAAATTAATAATAGCAGTGTTGCCGTTTTGCGGACTTTAGTCCGATTTGCAGCCTTTTTAAACGTTGTGTACTTTTTCGGACTTTTTTTTCATCAGTGGACTATTTCACTTCTTACCACCGGCAACAATGATAATATGGTTTTGGCCCTCGGAACTTACTGGAGTAATCAGTATAGCCCTAAGGCTGGAAAGTTTGGAGACCCCTGGTCTAGACATTATTCCGGATCGAATGAGCTATCGCACATATTTTTAGGAGCAGTATCTCTATTTTTCACCATTTTCAACTTATTTCTTAGAGTATAAGCTGACCATAATTTAATATTTTATATAAAAATCCCAATTTTTATTTTAATTTTTGGATTCTTCCTTAAATTATAACATTTATGCAGCGCATAGCAAAAATTAGTCGTTTTTGGACTAAAACCTAAATAGCAAGATTACTGAAATCTAAGATGGGAAATTTTGAATTTTCGTTTTCAGCTTCAGCTGATCCAGATGGATATATTATTCTATTTTAATGGTTATTTTTTAAAACTGTAAACATCCTGCATAGTGTAGTACTTACGACAAAATATTCAAACAAAAAAATAGAGTAAAACAGGTTCTTGGGTATAGGAGCAGAACAAAGAGGGGCTTTTTTAATACTTTAACAATAAAAAACTGATTACCATTTTTACTTTTACCAAGCGTTTTATATAATTGTGACGGTAAATAACACCGTCGAGAGGAGTGTTTTTAATATATTGTCTTGTCTCCTCTTGACGAGAAAATCGACCGATTTTTCTCTCGCTAAAAGGCTCGAGATGAAACGAGAGAACATCCACCGTTTGCCGAAAATTTCTAGATTTTTTTGAGGTGTCCCGTCACTTTCGGAGGCAAGGAATTAAGGTAGGTAATAAAAATATTAATGTCAAATATTAATCATGGAGGTGGGAAGCACATATAATTTATGCTATCAAGCAAAAACGGTACACACAGTAAATTCTGTAGGGACATCTAAATAATAAATAAAAAAAGAGTTAAAATACAAAAGTTTAAAGTTAAAGATAATTTTTACTGTTAGCAAAAGCACGAAAAATGCCAAGTGTAATTTTAGCGAAACGTCTGCACAATTATTTTAACTTTAAGTTTAAAAAAAAATCTGGTTTTTCTTGGGTACAAAATTTGTATTGATATTTGTATGATATGATAAAACCTGTCAAAACTTTTTAAAAATTTAAGATAAAAATCCATTCTCGATTTTTTTTTAGTATTAACTTTGACAGAAAGTGTATCATAAGTTTTTAAAAGCGTGTTTTAAATAAAGTAGTGCACAGGCTAACAATTCCAATTCTAAGCATTTTTTTTTACCTTTGTGTGTATTTATAGTATAACAGGAAAGAAAAATTAGTGGAGTAAAATCACAACCAAACCCTCTATTTTGTACAGATATAGAAGGGACGTTTCTGTAAACAATCGGGTGTTCGTAGTGATCAAACTCAGAATGGGTAATGTTTTTCAATTTCGGTATGTAAACTCTATTAACTTCCTCCCAGGTTGCCTCTGGTACTTCCGGCACGTTAATCCAAGAAAACATTCTCTACCAAAGTTTAAAACATCGTATGTGAGTGTTATTTAAACACTAAAGCAGAAACAGATTTTAAGAAAACACTTGTTTTTTTTTAATAGACAGTGTGGGTCATAATGTTTGAAGCGTAAAAAAAAATTGCTGATCGACTTTCGATTTCGGTTATTACATTTTTGATGAGACAGTAAAAATAGATTTGCAAAAATAGAATAAGTGGAGAAAATTTTATTTTATTTTTACAATAAGCAATAAATTGGCGATAATTTATTTACTTGTTTGTTGTTATTTTATTACTACTTAATTTAAGAATGATTAGTCAAAGAATCCACATAAAATTCAGAAACACCATAAAATACAGAAGTCATTTTATCTTTTATTAAAGTAATTGTTAAATCGTAAATAAATTTTATTTGTGGTTTTTACAAAATATTTTAATATTTTCTCAAAAATATTAGTAGTTATTACCTCAAATTAAAACAAGCTTAATTTTGTGCATAACATAAATTCAAAAGTGATTATAATTTTATTTTTTAAATAAGTAGCAAAGTAATCTATAAGTACAAAAAATATTACTTTGTTTTATTTTTTAATTTTTCATTGCAATACTTTAAGGTTTTAATTACAGATATTGTACGAACTGTATGGTAACCATATTTTAAAATTTTCATGCATCTGTAAGAACGGTCAGTTTACAAATACAGTCTGTATTAAAAGGTTATATGCTATTTTTTTACCTTTAAAAACATAGGATACTTTGACGAATTCTTAATTTATAAAAGCCATTTAAAGGAATTTTACTGTTCTAAAAATTACTTGCGATAAAAAAGCCCTTTTTAATTGAAGCTTTGTATACGGAGCTATAAAGAGTTAATAAACAAGTAAACAAACATGTTTAACAAAATATTACCCCGTTCTTAGTTTAAAGGTTTTAATTATTACAAAGGTTGTCATTATATTATTAGTTTAATATAAATTTCACTTGAAACTTACATATTTTTCCAGAATTTTTAACTTCATTAAAAAAGGATAAAAATTTTTAGTTGTGCAAAATACCGTGCATACCCAAATCAAATTAAAAAAGATACTTGCTATTTTGCTACCTCTATAAAATTATAAAGCAACGAATAAAACGTTTTTATTAATAAACGATCATTTTTACTTTCTCCGAGCTTCAAAACCTATTAGATTAAAATTGTATAGTTTCGCTATATAAATTAATTGTTTTCTTTAAAGTTTTGCTTTAAATTTTGGACACTAAATAACAATTATATTTTAAATTCTATTTTCAAAAACAACTGTTTGATAGTTTGTCTACTTAGCTTTTTCTTGCCCCCTTTTTTATATCCTGCCAAAACAGGTGATCTGATTTAATTGTTTTATGATCTGGAGTGCATAGTCGATCACCAAACTAATTTTTAAAATTTTCAACAATAAAACGCTTTTCCACATGCAGCTAACCACATGACCCACACTTGAGGGATTAGGATCACAACGTGTTTTAATTTGGTATAAATGTCAAAAAATCACAAAAACAACGGAATACCGGAGATGAAATGTCTTTTGGCCGCTTCGATCAAAACTTAAAAGAAGACTGACTCGTCAATGTCTAAAATGTTCATCTTATGGAAAGGATTGATACCATTACTGTCAAAAACCGCGATCTTAATGTACAAGCAGCTGCGCTGAGGGAATATCTAAGGTGGATAATATTTGATATCTAAAAATACCAAGGTATGTTTTTGGCGTAAAAATGAGGTTGCAACGGTACGAAGATTTTTAATTCATTTATATTATTAATAATATCAGAAATAACTGCGACATGTGAACGTGTAGTTTTCATTAGCTTACATCTATATGTGCCTTCAATCCTGCTTTCGATTGCGCTTATTCATTTTATGTTGACATTGATGTGCTTTTTATTTTTAGAACACTAATCCCCATCTACTTAGTAAGCGAGGTTTTTCAATAAAGATTGCCTTTTGTAAGTGTTCTTTAGAAAAAACAATAAATTTTGAAAATTTGGAGGCTATCCGGCGCCAAATCATAAAACGAAAAAGTGTGTAATAGGTCGTTGCCACAATGAGTTAGTTTTACTATTCAAATTTTTAGACTGAGCTTTTGTCTGCATGTAAATTATTAAAGTATAGTTGAATCAAAATGAAAATTCGATTCTCTTTGAAAGGAAAAAAACATAAAAAGTAGCCGAAAAGATTTAATTTGAACTAGCGACCGCCTTTGCTTTTTATAATTGCCGCTTCCCACACGTGTCTGTAATAACATAGGACCATATTTTCAAAAAGTGATGGGATACAATAAAAATTGATAATCCTGATTATTGAAAAATGCTATCATGCGTTATTCGATTTAATTTGAATTACGAAAAATAAAATTTAAATAAAAAAATTAAATCTGAATAATCGCATGATGGGTATTTAAAGAATCGGATTATCGATTATTTTTAATTCAATTATCCATCACTATTTTGACCAACCAAATACCTACCAAAACGTGGAAATCTTCATATAAATGCCGACAATAAAAATTAAAACTTTTTGCTACTTTTTATGTTTTTTTCTTTTCAAAGGGCACCGAATTTACATTTTAAAAATGATCCGACTATAACTTGGGTTGGTTTAATTTAAAGTTAAAGGATTAATAATTATATATATATATATATATATATATATATATATATATATATATATATAATATATATATATATATATATATATATATATATATATATATATATATAATTTGATTGTCACTTTTGTAAAAACATAATTCAGTTGTTCGCAGTAATTCAGTTCGTAGCACTCCTTAGAATTTACTTACTTCTAGGAAGTCATTGACCTGTATTTCCTAATAAAATATGGATTTTTTTGGAACTAAATTATATAAAAAATAAAATTTGATATTTCTGGACTTGTGTCACTTTTTTTCCGTGATAGATAATTGTTATTTATTGTTTATATCCCTTTATAGTAGCGGATTTACATTAGTTGCACTGGGGCTAATGCCCAGGGCGGCACATTTTCTGGGGGGGCGAATTTACTTTACTTACAATTAGTGCATTTGTGTTGAAATTATCTTCATATTATGATGAATAAAATAACTTTTTTTAATATTAAGATTATCTTTAGAATTATTATACACGTTGCAATTTTATCAACAAAAAAGTTTTAGTTTTGGTTAGTCTGTATGTGTGTCTCAAGTTTAATAAATTACCAGCTGCAAAATTCACAGGTCTGGAGACACAGTAGTGGTCTAAGAGCTGGAGGCGAAAAATCATCGTCATCAGTAATATGTAGTTTCTCCCGTAAAACATGTTTATTTAGTATTGTTAATAATGTTCCAGCGCGGACTGACAGCTAGGTGGATACAAAAGGGGTGGTGGATAAGGGTAAAGGAGGTAAAAATTTAGGCAAAAAAATCGTCATCGATAATATGTCAGCCATTTTAACAACTTTAAGTTGTTGAACCATTTTTGGGTCCATTTTAAAAAGGAAACTTCATATGAACCTATGTCCTAAAGGTCCTAAGTTTTAAGATACAAGGTGGTAAAATTTTCAAAAATAAATAATTTATTATTAATGTCAGTAATACCACTATAGATATTTTAATAAAATTTGGCAATTTTATGTACTACATTTTTATTTCCCAGGGCTTCGACGGAATTGACTCATTTTGCAGATATTCATGGTACGTGACTGATTTCTCTTATAATAAAATATTTTGTAATCCCCAATCACTTATAAGCAAGTTGATCACTTGATTTTTCAACCGATGCACGGTTTTCCTTAAAAATAAAACCATTTTTCTGCATGATCATAACAATATAGGTAAACAATATCACCATACAGAGAAATATCTAAAATTATTTTTTCTAGGTGAAAACCGTGCGTCTGACTAAAAAAATCAGGAGATCAAAAGTGTTCATAATTTTAACGGTTTTCACCTAGAAAAATTAAATCTATATATTTCTCTGCATGGTGATATTGTTTACCTATATTGTTATGATTTATGATCATGCAGAAAAATGGTTTTTATTTTTTTAAGCGAAAACAGTGCATCGGATTGAAAAAAATCAAGTGATTAACTTTGCTTATAAGTGATTGGGGATTACAAATATATTTTTTATTTTAGGAGAAATCAGTGACTACCATGAATATCTGCAAAATAAGCAGGTCAAATTCCGTACGAACGCCACTGGTGAAAATAAAAAAATGTAGTACACTAAAAAATGCCAAATTTTATTAAAATATCTATAGTGGTATTACTGACATTAATAATAAATTATTAATTTTTGAAAATTTTACCACCTTGTATCTTAAAACTTAGGACGTTTAGGACATAGGTTCATATGAAGTTTTTCTTAAAATGGATCCAAAAATTGCCCAACAACTTTAAGTTGACTGACATATTATTGATGACGATTTTTTGCCTAAATTTTTACCCTCTTTACCCTTATCCGTCAACCCACGTAGCTGTCAGCCCGCGCGGGAACATAATTAACAATATTAAATGAACATGTTTTACAGAAGAAACTCCATATTATTGATGACGATGATTTTTCGGCTCCAGCTCTCCGTCTATAGTGTCTTGCGCTAAGTAAGCGTTTAACATATGGGGCGTGAGACTACGTGTCTCTATTCTTCTATCATATGTCACCTTAGCATATATTTACCCTCATATTTATCATTATTACAGATCCATTGACGCTTGACACGGATTTCTATAATTTTCTTTGTCACTTTTATGCATATTAAATTAAAAACTATTTTGTTTTATTAATTATTAAATGTTAATTGAGTTGAGATGATAAAAAGAGCCTCCTGAATTTGGCGCAGTATTTTTAAAAGGTGTAAAGTAGTACAAATATAAAAAACCCAAAATATCGATATAATGATCAGGGTCATGCCTTTAATTTTCACGATGAACTTCCTGGATGTACAGTTATAAATGTAACACCCATTAACTTTTTTATTTGAAGTTTGGGAAAAGTAAGTTAAGTATAAAAGTTTGGTGGTTCAAAATAATAATTTTAAAAAACATTCCTTAATATATACAGGGTGTTTGAGAAGGTTTGGACGTGGTCCTACTATCTTATTTTAAATAAGTCCCCTATATTTTTTATTTGAGATTTGCGTTCTCCTTGAAATTCTAAACATATTTTATATAGGATAACCTTTGTCTGACTTTAATGGTTACATCGCAAAATGAAAAAAAAAACTATAAGCCTTATTATTATCACTATCATGCTATATCGCTATGTTTATTCATTTTATCAATTAGCCATGAAGTTTGACATATCCGTCAAATGACGTTCTTTTACACTGACATTAGTTTTAATTATTTGGTAAAATATTATTTAACTATAAGTTATTCTAAACAAGAAAGGAAAGACATTTATAAATTTTATGTTAAGAATAATTATAATCAAAAAAGGGCTCAAAGGGAATATAGGCGTGTTTATGGCTGCGAAAGAGTTGAAACTAAATTAGTTAGTAACTAAATTTCGAAATATGTTAAATTTTTATGGCAAATTAATTAAATCAACAAACGTAGCGATATCGCGTGATAATGATAAAGCTTACAGTTTTTTGCATTTTGTGATGTAACTATTAAAATTAGACATAGGGTATGCTACATCAAAAATGTTTAGAATTGCAAGAAGAATCCAAATCTCAAATAAAAAAAATAGAAGATTAATTTAAAATAAGATAGTAGGACCACGTCCAGACTTTGTGAAACACCCTGTACAAGTATAAGATGATTTTCTAAAAAAAATATTTTAAAATATTAAACTTTTATACTAGACTCATTTTTCCCAAACATCAAATAAAAAAGTTAATAGGGGGTTAAATGTATAACCGAACACCCTGTACAAGAAAGACTTCTGAATTTGTCCAGAATTTTTGAAAGGTGGTTTAAATACAAAAAAAGATTGTTCCAAATTTTATTTTTTCTAATGCGGTATTTATATTTATATGTCCTCGGATCCGAGTTATACTTATCGGATTAAATCTGGGAAAACGCTGAACAGCCGTTTATACTTGCGAAAATCAGTCCAAGAGATGTGACTCGGATCCGGGGACTGTATATGAAAATTGTGCTTTATAGTTTGATCGTTATCATATCCGTTGCACCCTGTATTGTTGAAGTGAAAAAAAACATAAGAAATTATACAAAATTATTCAAAATCGCCTATTATGTAAAGCAATGCTAATATTCCAAAATATAGTGTATTGCAAGTTATGTGGGTCGGCAAGGATCGGCCCTGCTTACGCAGTACTGCGTAAAGTGGAATACTTTACAAGCTTGTGCGTAAGATGAAAGATTTTATAAACTAGTAGGTAAAATAAAAAATTGTTTGTATTTTAATTTACACAGTATTTGTTTCAAGCAGGTACTCCAAGTTCTATGTTGCGACTAAGGTCCACAAGCCTGATGTAACCCTAAGAAACATAGTCAACGTTTACAGTTTACTGCCTCGGAATCTTGTGAAACACCTATGCTGCAATCTTTAACAAAAAAACCTGGTTTATTATATATATATAGAACTTGACCGAGGTTAACCAGATCCTGGAATGAACGCCAATTTTGACATAAAGTATTTGTAGTCAACATACCAGTAGACGGGGCACACAGGTATGCCAGAACAAAGGACATTCGAATTACGTGACAGAACTCAAAAAACATTGCATACCCCGTGTTCGATTATCAAAATTACCAATAAACACATGGAGTAGCAATGGGTACTTTTTTATCACCTAGCAGTGACCATTTTATTAATGTTTCAAAAGAAAAACATCAAATCAGCTGATGTAACACCGAAACTATGGATGATTTACACGTCTGGATGATTTAAACGTCATTAGCAAGAGAAAACCGTTTCCATTTTTGGATGTACTTATCATTAAGACTCAAAATGGTAAGTAAGGATATACTATATATAGACGAGAGCAACCAAGAGAAAAAACTTTTTTTATTATAAAATAAATAAAAGCGGCCCCAAGGGAGAATTCCTACAAATTACAAATAACACCACCCTATAGCAAAGGCACACTGACAGAATATAAATACTCTTGCGTCAACACATTACTATCGCAGTTTTTAAATCACTTCAGATAATAGAATCTACCCTCAGAAATCCCAACTAAAATTAAAAATGGAAAGTACATATGCATTATATGACACCTGTCACCAAACTTATATAGGGCAAACCAAATTTGAAAAAAAGCAGTGAGGTATAACCCTGGTGTAAAAAAATATGTTCATGTTACTGTGGATACTACATACTACTAGTTAATGTAGAAAAAAAATTTCTACCAATATTTCTAATTAATATGTATGCCATAATTTAAAAGAACGGCTGCTGTCACAATAATATCTTCTTTCCTTTGAATCCAATTTTCAATATAAAATTATTTTAAGCGTGAATATAAATATAAATAACAAAATAAGTTATATTATTTACTAAAAAAATGCTATTTTTGTTTTTTTAACCTTTTAAAATAAAGTCAAATTTAGGAATTATGCCCTATTTCTTATCCAGTTTGACGAAACTAAGTACCTAGAAGTGACACGACTTATTTGATAACACACAGACGTCATTTCTGACCAGTGCTGAAATGCAACAAAACCTTCAAATAATTTTGGTAAAAACACACTATAACTCAAAATTTTTAACATACCTGTAACGTGGCCTCCTGTGCTGGGCAATGGGATATTATCTAAGTTAACAGCTCTGTATTGTTTTTGTTGTGTGGTAGATGCTGTTTTTCTTTCGGTTTGTGTGACACTAGTTTTTTCGGTTTTACTAACCGATTCCTCTGCCTAAAACAAAAAAGACATAAAATTTGTGTTCCTACAAACACACGTGGGTTTCGTAGATTACAATGTTTAATGCTTCATCCATCAATCAAAAAATTACATCTTTTCTAGTACATCGCGTTTACTGGGGAATTTTAAATTCAAATACGAAAAAAACCGTCAGAAATCAGTAAATACTGATATATTTTTCTATAGAGATTGCAACTATAAATTTTATATAATATCTGGACCATCTAGACCAGCGTTTCCCAACCATTTTGCTCCTTGGCAAGAAGTTAATCCTCAGCGTATCCCTTAGTGGTGGGAATATCCTATTAATGTCATATCATATGGAATTTAAAAGGCTGATTTACTTCTGAAATGTCTATTTCAATAAATTATTTGCAGTTTAACTTAACATTATCAAACATAAATAGCCTTACACGATATACTACAAAATAAAAAATCTTAATAAAAAGGCTGAGCTTGTCAATTCGAAGCCAACATGGCAATATCTGGTTTAATACTGCTCAGTCTCAAACGAAGATTATGTTCCACACTTTTATGTCTATTTTGATACTTATTCGGAATATACACAAGGGAAGAAAATCATGTCTTACAAAAGTAAGTCCCTTAAAATGGTAATAGGACGGCTGACCTTGTCAATTCAAATATCTGATTTAATATTGCTCAGTCTCAAACGGAGATCATCTTCCACACTTCTAAATTTATTTTAATACTCATTCTTGATATATACACCGGAAGAAAAGCCTGTCTTACATAAGTCGTTGTAAAAGCCAACAGATTATAGTACAGTAGAGTCCCGCTAATCCGAACTAATTGGGACCGAACCCCGTTCGGATTAGTGAAAATTCGGATTAGGCGGAATTTTGTCACATAATGCCGTATTATTGTCATTTTGAGGCATATTTAGCGTTTGATGTGTAAAATATTAAAGGTCAGACGCTAAATACACCTTTATTATTTAACAATGGATGGTGTAAAGCCGATTTAGTGCATTGCGTCAGAAGAAGATTACTGATTTTAAATTGTGCTAGTCAATAATTTGTTAGTGTCTAACAAATAAATAAATTATGTATAAAAATTTTAATAAACCTACGACGTTACTAGAAATAACTTGTTTTTCGTTACTTTACCAGTTTTTAAATTTTATTATTTTTTTGTCCTGACCCTGATCGGATTAGGAGGATTTTCGGATAAGCAGGGTTCGGATAAGCGGGACTCTAGTATATTCTACTTTAAAATAAACAAATAAAAATGGCACTTATCCACTAATTAAAAATGCAAAGTGTTTCCGGTCGGTATTCTATTCCCTCCGCTCTTATACGAGATGTAATATTGAAACGTACCCGCAGTGGCCTGTGTCGACCAGGCATTGTAAATATTGTGATGAGCGGCTCGTGACATGGATATCGTTTTCGCGCGAATATTTTATATTTGATTTTTAAATCCTTGTAGCTCTGTTATAAAATTTTGGTAGAAGTGTTATTTAGGTATAAAGGGTTATTTTTGCCAATAAACAAATATGTGCAAGAAGCCTATTTAATTTCTCTTTAATAAGTAATTTAAAGCATCCCTGTATAACTCATTTCCGTTTTAGATTAAATGTTTTCGATTTTTTTCTTTGTGCCTGGAGCTAAACTTAGAGCGTGGGGCAACTAATTTCATAAGATAAATCGGTTACAGGTGCTCTCCGCCGCGCCGTACTAAAATTACTACAAGTCCGACTCATCGTTTCGACCCATGTCAATGTAATAGTCTAATTTTTGATATTTTACCATGTAACTTGTATTTTTTTAAATACGCGTAATAGCAATTTCGTATTCGTTTAATAACCAAGAAATCAAAATATTTTGGCTCAGGTACCGTGGGTTATTAATCAAGTTGAAGTAAACTACATTAAAATATTAATACATTGAGGACCCGGGATATTAGAACTGAGAAATATTGTGTAAATAATTTGTGTGTAAGCATGTACATGAAAAGTTTTTACGGCTTACATTTACGTAAACAGCATTATTAAAATAGAACTAGCTTTTTCAAAAATTGTTAGATGCTTTTTTACTCTCTCTTATTACTTTTTGTCGCTAGATATGTTTATATAGTCTGAACAATAAATTGTTGTATTAATAACAATCACTCTTGCAGATGTAAGTAACTTCCTTGAGGAAGCATCACTTGAAAATGCCAGCTGAAATGTTGGCGAAACGTCGTAAACCATTTTACACTAACGAAAGAAGTTTTTCGGCACTACTAAACACAAAAAATAGAAGTAATCCATTGGGCTTTAATTTAACACAAAAAAGCCTAACAGTGTTTAAGTTCCTAAATAAATTTTGCCTCAAAAATACATTTTGTTATTTCTTACTTATTTTTATATAACCAAAACCATCCTACACTAATATTTTTTTTTTATCTTGCGACAGTCCACGAAGGCTGATGCCTAGGTACTAACAAGTTTGGGGCCTCTCTAACTGAACTGTAAAAAGGTGCATAAAAGTTGCACTACGTGTTGCTCTGTTCGGAGCTGCCAATTCCTCTAAGCAGAAGCAGTGAAAATACCTACAGAAGAGCGACAGATCCTCTACAGCTCGACGGTGAGCAAGAAGAAGAAGCCAGAATGTTTGTAGTAACACCAGAAATGTTGTAGGAGACGCCATTCCACAGATATGAAAACAATATTCTAAAGAGGGTCTGATTTGGAATACATACAGAGTGTACTGATTGGAAGAAGAGAAATATTTTCTGGCTCGAAAGAGGAATCCAAGCTTTTTTGAAGCTGCCGAGGCTATGGATCTAATGTGTTTGTGCCAGTTGAGGTTATTCTTAAAAGTAAGGCCGACGAGACTAAACGACTCTTTGTTTTGCAGAACTCGGCTGCTCATATGTAAGGGATGAGCATTGGTAGACTTCTTTCGCGACAGCTGTTTCAAGGCATTAAACTGAACAAGATTTTTGGCGCCCAATCCAAGATAAGCTTGAGGTCTTGTGAAAGAGATATCTGCATTGACCTGCGCTCAGAATTAGAATTACATGGTGGCTTAAGAAATTGAATACTATAGAGTGAAGGGTACTATCGTCAGCAAAACTATGAATAGGATTGATTGAGATTATGAGATTGAGATATGTATTAATTTGTAATAAAATGTTAGTAAAAAGTATAATTTAATTAAAAAGACAAGCAAACCTCTTTTAACATATTAATTTTTCTCCTTTCCTTACTTAATGGGTTAAACTTCTTTGTCATGAATGGGAAGTATAGTACAGAACCCTTAAAAAACAAATTTAAAAAAGCGTCAAGCAGAATTTACATTTACGAGTACTCGGATCCGAGTTTCTAGTCTCGTTCTAAATCTCGGAAGCGTAAACGGCTACCGGGAGGACGTTGTGACTCCAAGCAGCCGTTTACACTTCGAGATTTAGTCCGAAACGTACTCGTAAATGTAAATTTCGCTTTATATTGCAAACTTGTCAAATCGTGCTAATTTTAAAAAAAGGCGAAATGACCCATGGAAAAGCAGTTGTTCGGCAATGGTCCAGGCCGTTAAACCAAGCAAAGGTACGTTAGATGGACCTCTGAGAAATGGGTAAAAAATATGGTTGTTTCTAAATTTAGATTTAAATCAGTTAGAGTTCAACTGAGCAGTACCTGTAACATGTTTACTGCATGATACTTGGTAACTAACACTATTTGATATTTGAATTACATTATACATCCAAAACATTTTTAGGCAGGAGCCACTTTCAAATTATAAATTATTGGTTAGTGTTTAATTCTCTTAAATAACATACGGATTAATTTAAAGTTTTTAATTAAGATTTCTAAAGGAGAATGCTGGTGGAAAAAGTAACATATACTAAAAAAATATTACTGAAACGGCAAACATGGCTAGGATATCTAGAAAGCAATAGTTTATAGTAGTTTATGAGCATAATAAAGATATTTGTAGCATAAATAGTTTTTTTTTATCTTGAGACAGTCCACGAAGGCTGATGCCTAAGTACTAACGTACCGTGTGTGGTGAGAGGGAATTTGTTTACACGGAACTTAAAGATTGGGAGGGGAAGGAAAAACCTCTGCCGGCAGCAGGTTCCATAACCTTAATACTCTAGGGATAAAGAAACGAAGAAAGCGGGAAGTTCGGGGCATCTCTAACTAAACTGTAAAATGATGCCTAAAAGTTGCACTACGTGTTGCTCTGCTAGGAACTCCCAGAGGAAGAATTACACTGGCCAACTCCTCTGAGCAAAAACCGTAAAAATACCTATAGAAGAGCGACAGATCCCCTACAGCTCGACGATGGGCAAGAAGAGGAAGCCTTTCTGTGAGCGTGGGATCATTAATAAGACGAACGGCTCTTCTTTGAATGAAGTCCAGAATGCTAAGTGTTGTAGGGGACGCCATTCCCAGACATGAGAACAATATTCTAAAGAGGGTCTGATTTGGGATACATACAGACTGTACAGATTGGAAGAAGAGAAATATTTTCTGGCTCGAACGAGGAATCCAAGCTTTTTTGAAGCTGCCGAGGCTATGGATGTAGTGCGTTTGTGCTAGTTGAGGTTATTTTTAGGAGCAGGAGCCACTTTTAAATTATAAATTATTGGGTAGTGTTGAATTATCTTATTAAATAAAATACGGATTAATTTAAAGTTCAAAATTAAGATTTCTAAAGGAGAATTCTGGAAATTTTACTGGTGGAAAAAGTAACATATAATGAAAAAAATATTACTGAAAAGACAAACATGGCTAGGTTATCTAGGAAGCAATAGTTTATAGTAGTTTTTAAGCATAAACATTCAATACGTTATAATTTTTAAACTTCTATGATGATATTTGTAGCATAAATAGTACTTTAAAAGATAGAAACTGCCTTATTCAGATGACATCGTAAATAAAAGTAGCAAGGAGCAAACAATTATGATGAATTCAGCAAACTCTATAGCAGAGATGACAGTTAAAAAACACTTAAAAATTGAAGGTTTGTTTTTAAAATGAAAACATAAAAAATGATTATATTAAGAGAGATTCTCTACTACTAAATAAATTAATAGTTGAATTCCATCACGTATTTCAAGCTATTTTTACAGCCTATTTTCACAAGAAGTTAAAAATAAATATTGTTTTTAAATTTGGTAGTTTATTGGTTTGTGTATAAATTTTCTTGTCGGTGTTAGGAATGTTTACAAAAATAAAAAGCTTAGTTTTGTAAAACTTTAAACAAAACACATTTCTCTATCAATATTTGGCGCGCTATCAAAATTTAGTTTTTAAATCTGTTTTATGGGTTCACAATGTGACAGATATTTAAACAGGATGTTTACAAAAGTTATTTAAAATGAAGAACGAATTTCGAATTGGTGAAATGTTAAGAATTTCATGTGGTGTAAGTAAGTAAAATATGTGGCAAAAGAAGTAAGGTTTACCATGCTTCCTTGAAAGTTTACCATGTTACAGTTTATCATGAAGAAAAAAAAATGTTAAGGGGAATCTGACAGGAATGGTTTGAATATACCTCAAGGAGATAAGTTAAAGCATCGCGTTCAATATTAAATTGATCATGACGATTTTTACCTTTAGAGGGAGTGAGTAGCTTACAAAATCCTAAAATCGGCATTTTTTATTGAAATGTCTAAAATAGTTAAGCCCCCCATTTAAAGTATTCATTTTTTAGACAATGTTGGCGCTATAACTACCTTGTAAAAATAGCATAGAATCCATTCTGGCTTGGCAACAAGTAAGAAAAATATTTATAGTAACACTTTTTTAATTAAGAATATAGGAAAAAATATCGGTATAAATCATAAAATTATTTATTATACTTGTTAATTTTTACAGTTTCAAAAAATTCGGTAATGCAGTGCAGCAAGCACAACAACACTCAACGGGCAAATTTTAAGTCGGTAGCGAATTTAAAGACAGAGCTTCTCAATCTTATTGTTTAAAAAGTGTTCCTACTTATTTAGTAGCTTTTTCTTTTAAAAGAAATTAAATTTGCCTCTACATTGTTAGTCAAAGAAACATCTAGTTTCAAGGTATATATGTATATGTCCGCGCCAAACACTGAAATCCGTCATTTCGTCAAATGACTAGTCAGTACATTTATTGCCGGCAAACATAATCATTTCCTGTAATGCCCGAATCCGTTTTAGGAAAATAGCGTAATGAATGTAATAATCATTTTTAATTCATTGTTTGCCTAGGCATTATAAAAAATGACTAAATGGTTAGTTCCTGTTAGTGAAATATGGTTTTTACGCAAATAAATTTTGCCGGCAAGACATGTAGTGACTAGTCATCTTAGAAAATAACGAATTTCAGGGTTTGACGCTAACAAATATAAGAACAATTAATATTCAAGAGTTAATCTTTCGCGATTGGAATATATAAAAACAAAAACCAAAGAATAAATGTTATTTTTTAAGATGTTCATCCTATAAATATGAACCATCAAAAAAACATAATGTCGATATAAGGCTAAACTGAGTAAAAAACATTGCTTTCCTCAGTTTTTTTCTTAGTAAAAGAGGTACAGAAAAATGTTTTATACGTGAGTTTTTTATAATGATTTTCGAATAATCTGCAGTTTTCAGAATAAGTATGCGGGTCAGGTAAAAAAGTTATCGGATCTAATCTAATTTTTTTAAATGAAACACCGTGTATATTTAATCTAAAAAGAAAGCATATTAAATTTTCTTTTTAAAAATGTAACACATCAAGAATGATATTGGTTTTCTATGCGATTTATTTAAACTTTATTACTGTAAACCACAGTAGGCTATGAAACAAAAGCTAATATCCTAGAAACGCAACTATGTTGACATTCTAATTGTTAATAACAGTTAACGTCAATTTCATTTTTACATATTAATTTGTAAAAATGACTTTTCAATAATTTGAAAAATTTTATATGATATCAGTTTATATTAAAAGTGGAAAAAAACAAAGAAATGGCGCAAAATTTATATTTTGTTTCCTATCCGGAAAAACTGCAACCATTTAAAAACATATTCCGACGAGTGAAACATAATTTAAAAATATACGGCTCTTTTATTAAGCCGAGATCAAAAAGTTATAATAAAGAAAACAAGGAAAATGAAGAATAAGCGTATTAGGATTTGTCGAGGCCCTTAATTAGGTAAGGACGGTATATCCTGTGATGGCTTTGAATAGTAGTAGCTTAACTTTTATTGAAGTGAAAACTCCTTTAAAAGCGTTTAGCACTTTTTGTGGGTATTGAACAGTCAGACTTAGCTATACAACGCTCATGATGCAGTCAGGAAAAAAACAGATACTAAAATATGACCAAATGCATAGTGTATTTGCTTTTAATGGATCCTTGAGATTTGCGGATCTTAGATTATAAAAAAATAATAGGAAATTTTGCCTTGCTGAAGTTTTTACTTGTCTTGTCGTTTTCAGCACACACCTTAATTTTATTCTCTAAAATCACTTTGAAATTGTAGGAACACAAATCTACTTTTGTCAGAAAAATAGAAACTGAACTGAAATTTTAAAATCTAAGGCGCAAAGAATTTTGACGTCCAACAAATATTTTCCCTATATTGTTAATATTACCCAATATATCCACCCTGGTGCTGATATGAGAATATCGGAATTTTGTCACTGATTTTTAAATAAATCTACAGAGGATTTATCCTTTCTCAAAAAATATTTGGTCAGACCAATGTAACCGACATAATGAAATACATTGGAACTCCACAAATCCTCACATGGTACGATCTGTTCATCAACAAGGTCGATTTGGGGTAAATCTAAGTTGTTTTTTATTTCAAAATACACTGGTGTATCGCAGTTTTAAAGAAAATGCAGATAAATGTTTGGGTATACTCCAATCAAACTTTTATTTTTTAATTTTTGATTTTATTTTTTATCCTTGATGATGTTTCGTTGGATTGGAACCCATGGACATATAAGGTGGCCATCACGATCTCCGGATCTCACACCTACAGATTTTTTTTCTTTGGGGAGTATTGGAAAATAAAATTTATAAAGAAGTCATCTTAGCAACAACTTGATCAAAGAATTCATCAAGCCTTTGCAAAAATAAAACCATTAAATATCATGAATGCCTCAATATCCATTCGAAAACGATGTCAAGAGTGCATTGAAAACAACGAAGGGGCTTGCGAACATTTGCGATTATTCCCGTTATTTTTTCCCTTAATCTGAATATTTTATTTCGTTTCAAAGTTTTTATGGTTGTTTAATTTACTTTCTTGTGCCAACTATTTTTTTTTCCTATTTGTATATTTAAATATATTGTGCAATATCTTTCCAGCTGCAATATTAACATAGCTTTGTTTTTAGGATATTAGCTTTCGCTTCATAGCCTACTGTGGTTTAAAGTATTAAAGTTTAAATAAATTGTATAAAAAATTAATAGCATTCATGGTGTGTTATATTTTTAAAAAGATAATTAAGTATTCTATCTTTTTAGATTAAAAAATACAAGGTGTTCCCTTTAAAAAATGAGGATAACTTTTTCATCTGACCTCGTATACTCATTTTGTAAACGGCTGAATATTCAACATTCATTATAAAAAAACATTGTATTAAACATTTTTTTTTTAACTAAGAAAATACAGGTTCAATTTGAAAGGACAATATTTTGATTTTTCCCCTTACCTCTTAAGCGACCGAAAATTTTAAAATTTTGATTATTTTACTTATTTAAGTCTGACCCAAAAAGAGCATATGACGCCTATATTACTTTTTTGATTGCAATAACAATTACAGAGATGGCCTATAAGTGTCGAAAATGGACACCCTGTACATAATTACGCACATAATTCGAATTACAATCTGTTGTTGCAGGCAAAATTTTCTATTTTCGGTCTTCCGGTCACACGTAAAATGTCCCAGTCGTGCCACCATCAATAAGTGATAATTCAAAGAATTTTTGTAAGGAAATCAGTCAAAGGCTCCCACATGGTCTAGAGTTTCTACCAAATGTAGACAAAACGACACAAGTGGAAAATCACGCTTATTTTTGACATAGAGGATAATTTGCTAAAATCTCGTGAGAAAAAAATGAAAATTTAAAATTTAAGATTTCCACTAATTAAAAGGGTGTCAAGGTCTACTATTACAGTTTTAAAATCCGTAAAATATGTAAAAAGTGTTAAGGGTTTCGGCCAATTTTTTTAAAACTTTGCAAATTGATAATTCTCAACACGCTGATCAAAAGTCTCAATGGGCACAAAACCGTATAACTCCCCCAACACTCCCAAAGTCACCCCCAAAGGCCACAACGGAGCATTTGACTGATTATTATTAGTCAATTGCCTTACCGAAATATTTACGACTGTAGTCGATCCTATACAGTCACCCATTACAGTAACTAGACTAAAGCCTGGCATCCTCCAAACCTTTAACTACTCCACCCCCTCAACCTTGCCGGCACCGACCAAAGCCGCCATGTGCCTTTTTCCTTTTTACTGGTTGTAAAACCTTTTAATTCGGAATTCCGTCACACAGCCACCTAAACGATCACTACCCTGATCATAACAGTTGAACCCTCCATCCCCCACGCTGTACCAAAGTCTGTCATGCGACTTTTCCTGCCTACTGGTTAATACGCAGACACACACAACACACACATACACACGGGATGGAATTTATGATCAAGCGGTTTTACAACCCGAATGCAGGAAAAAGTCACATGACAGGCTTGGGGTCGGGGTGAGGTATTTAACTATTGATGACGAAGGCTATTGGGTAGTGATCGTTTAGGGGGCTGCGTTACAGAATTAATGAACACACGGTTTGACAACCCGAAAACGGGGAAAAGTCACATGACAGTCTTTGATAAAGGGTGGGATAGATGTGGTGGGTTTAACTGTTGCGGTCGATTAGACGGTTTCACAACCAGTAACCAAGGAGAAGTTACACGGCAAGCTTGGATGGGGTGGAGTTGAAAAGAGTGTCAGGGTTGGTGTTCTATTGTTGGGGTCGAAGGGTAATGGGTTGTGATCGTTTAGATTGCTGTGTTACTGAATTTACGATCAAAGTGTTTTGCAACCCGTAAACATGGGAAAGTCACATGACAGGCTTTGGTCGATGGTGGGTAGGTGGAGGAGGGGACTAGTTGAATGTTTGGGGAATATCAGGCTTGCGTCAAGTGACTGTGTGGGTGGCTATAAGTTCCACTACAGTAATATATATTCTGGTAACGCAACTGACCAATAATCAATCAAATGCATCCATGTGTGATTTTGGGTTTGAGGGTGTTTGGGGAGTTAATTTGTAAAGTTTCAAAAAAGTTGGCCGAAACCCATTTTTTAACTAAGGATTGTCAAGGGTCCCTTAGACAAAGTTGAGCAGTTTGGTACTCAATCATATTCCGCTGTAAACTGGTTATTTCCTTTATAAAAAATGGCAAATCATTTAATAACGAGAAATGTTTTAAATAAGGACATATATCAATTTCTTCTCTAAAATCAAAAATAAAATACTTAAAAGTATCTGTAGTTTTTACCTTAAATAAGTGCTTGGAAACTATCAAATTGTTAAGTTTTCTGGCAGTAAAAACTTAAAAGCATAATAAATCCAGTATTTTATAGATACAGCGAGACATGATAAAAATATAAAATCTTAAAAAAACATCAGTTCGTTGAATACTATTCATTTTTTAACCTATTATTCATGCTTAATTTTACAAGTTTTAAGCTTGCTGCCAAGTACCGCGTTCCATAAAAAGATATTTTATTGTAATTTAATAAGAATTAAAATTTTGGACTATACAGTTAAGCCAAAGAATAATAAATGAGTAAGATACAACATATTTTTTATTTAGTAATGTTAAATACCTATATTTTGTTAATAACTGTCATATCGAGTGGACAAATATACAGGGTCGCTTTTATGTATGAAAACGGTCAATTATTTGCTAAAGTAAGAGAGCTAGCGAAGAATGCTAAATACAAAACTTTTAGGGTTTTTAGAAATCTATTACATTGCACATAAACTAAGTATACATGATCAGTCAAAAAGCCAAAGTTACTTTATTTTAAATGGAACCTCCTGTATATTATTAATATTTCAATTACTTACAAGATTCTAAAAAAAATGTTAAGCACACTACATACCCAATCTTAACCGTTTTCGAGATATCGAGTTTCGAATATCGTTTTCAAATAAATCTTATAACTTATAACAATAATAAAAAAGATAAACTAAGTTTTAGTAAACAACAATTTAAAATCCTATTTTATAAGGTGCTT
Source organism: Listronotus oregonensis (assembly GCA_019359885.1). NCBI lineage: Eukaryota > Metazoa > Arthropoda > Insecta > Coleoptera > Curculionidae > Listronotus > Listronotus oregonensis. Next base: position 502,407 of record JAHBCN010000011.1, read on the forward strand.
AAAGTGTCCACCGTTTACCTCCTTGCGGTAATGAATTCGTTGAATAAAATTTTGTAACGAATCTAAAAGGATATTGGGAGCAATACTGGAAATTTCATGCATTATTTTGTGTTGCTAATCTTCCATATGTTGTGGCCTATTTTTGTACACTAAATTTTTGATATGGCCCCAAAGGAAAAAGTCAAGAGGGGTCATATCAGGAGACCTAGCAGGCCATTTAATTGCACCTCTGCGCCCAATCCATTTACCAGGAAAAGTTTCCTCTAGATATTCCCTCACCATCCGTCCAAAATGTGGTGGAGCCCCATCTTGTTGAGACCATATTTGTTCAGCCGGTAAATTGGGATTATTATGGTTTGGGAATAATCGTCTGAGCTGTGGAACAACATTCTCTTCTAAAAGTAATAAATATCGTTCAGAGTTCAAATTTCCATGTATAAAATATGGTCCTATGACGTTTCCACCAATAATGCCACACCAAACATTGGTTTTTTGTGGTCGTTGGGTATAAACTTGTTCCATCCAATGTGGGTTTTGGTCTGACTAATATCTACAGTTGTGTCGATTTACATGCCCGGTTAAACAAAACGTTGATTCTTGATTCATCAGAAAATAAAATGTGGTTGACAAAGTTGACAATTTGATTCAATTTATCCATAATGATTTCGCAAAACTCAATTCTGCGATCAAAATCGTCTTCACTCAATTCTTGTAACAAATGAATTTTATATGGTTTGAATTTTTCTTTTTTGGTAATTTTTTAAATGAAATATCGACTCATATTATGATTTAAAGCCCGCTGTTGTGTCAAATTTATTGGATTTTCTACCACATCTAACATGACATTTAGAGAATTTTCTTCATTAGTGACGCTTACCGGTCTTCTACTTTTTGGTCGATCTTTCACACCTCCAGTTTCATGAAAACGCTGCAAAGTTTTGGAAACAGTTGATTTAGCTATAAGTTCCCGATCTGGATGCAATTCATTAAAAATATTCACCACTTGGGTAAAACTCCGTGTTCTATCGCCGTACCCTATCATAATTAAAATTTCAATGCGTTCGGTATCACTTAAACGTGCAATTTTAACGCAATAATTGTTCACAAATTGTAAATGTAAGTTTTTTTGGTATATCTGTTGTCAAGATGACAAAATAACATTGTTATGGAGATAAAAATTTTGTAAGGTAACTTGATGGAATAGAAAATTAATGAATGTAATAATTTATTACAAAACGATATTCGAAACTCGATATCTCGAAAACGGTTAAGATTGGGTATGTAGTGTGCTTAACATTTTTTTTTAGAATCTTGTAAGTAATTGAAATATTGAATAATATACAGGGGGTTCCATTTAAAATAAAGTAACTTTGTTCTTCCATGACTTTTTGACTGATCCTGTATACTTAGTTTATGTGCAGTGTAATAGATTTCTAAAACCCCTTAAAGTTTTGTATTTAACATTTTTCGCTAGCTATCTTACTTTAGCAAATAATTGACCGTTTCCATACATAAAAGCCACCCTGTATATTCTAGCAAAGAAGAGGTAAAAAATACTGGTTAAATTCATTTCATAAAGTTTTATTTTGTGCAAAATTTGAATGCAAAAAATTATGACAAAAATGTCCTCCAGTTTTTTAAGGTTAACGTAATTTTTTATTTTTTATTAGCTAATTTTTTATGCTTCTTATGTAAGCAAGCTTATAAAATATATTTACGAATAGCTTTTTTTTTTCAGGCTGTTTAAAATTAAAACCCAAGAATGGATATGACTTAATTTAGAATAATCTACAGAACGCTAAAAGTAAAATAATTTTTGTGCTAAGCATATGCAGTACAGTTGGACTAGCAGTGGATAGCAATATTCTTACTGTTTATAGCTGTATCAGTAAAGCCGCGTTTTAAAAACCTATGATACGTATAAAATAAATAATTAGGCAGTAAACAGATTTAAAAACTAAAATCGGAAGTCCATAACACAAATATATATCGAAATGATATATTTAGTTACAAATCGATAATAAAACAAAATAAAGCAGATATTTACTGGGTTTTATGTTTCGACTATAAATTCTATTTTCCAGGACATTACTTCTCTTGCCAACTTTAATAGCTCTGCTCTGCAAGATAATTTTAAGAGCTAGAAAAAGTAATATTTTGACCCCGATATATTTTAATAGTTTTAATTAACAAAAGTAAATGACTTTTAACAAATGTAGTGGTACATTGGCTTTTGTCCAATAGTTGTTATTGATAATTAGAAGTGATAATTTATTTTGTCTACAAATTTAAGTGTTTATTGGATTAGGAACTCAGACATATTTTTGAAAACATCAACTGTAACCCATTTGTTATGGTTTTATTTTACACATTAGTTACTTCATTGTATTAAAATAGTCTCATTGCATACAATTGATTTTAAATTTAAAACACGTTAAATCTCTTCCGATTGCCCATTTAAGAACCATCTGCTTAATTTTTTTTTTTGAAAGAAAAAATGAGTTTCGGCTTAATTACAGAGTTTAAAGTTCATGTCTGGCGGTTTAAATCTGAATTCGGCACATAACGACTTATGACGACAAAAGGCAGGGATATGAAACTACAGCCTAGTGTAGGAAACTTGTTTGCTTCATGCAGCAATACATGTCAGATATTATTAAAAACTTTTTGGTTAAGGAAAAAAGATGAAAAAATAAAATATTAAAACATCTATAATTTTGCAAAATAAATATTGTTTTCACCGTTTCAAACGTAAAATGCAAAATAATTATTTCAGTTTTTTGCCGCACTAAAACTGACAATCAAAATATTTTTTTAAATAAAAATGCCTCTATAATAATAAATAGCCAAAGAATGTTTAAAGAAGATTGATTATTAGAACAATAATCCAGAATTACAGATGTTAAAATCAATTAAGGGCAAAATATTATATTAAATTTAAGATGGGACACTGACGATTAATGACTGAATATTTCTCTTTAAATCTAATATCATATCCATAAATGTTTTTTAAAATAAATCTTTTAAATTAATAATTTGTTGATCTTGTTCTAGCTATCTGTCTTAAAAAAGGATGTAGGTAGCCTTCTTTTGATTATTGGAAGCTGTGCTCACTAAGTGTATTAAGTCAAATATATATATATATATATATATATATATATATATATATATATATATATATATATATATATATATATATATATATATATTTATATTAGCTTCAAACGTTGAACAAAATCATGTTTAGACATCAAGAAACACCAATTTGAGTTGCTACATTCAATCAAGAATATTAGTTTTTTATTTTAATATGCTTGAATATTAATAATTGCAAGATTATATGTATAGGGTAATAAAGAAAACTGTATCACATAATTTGCTGACAATTTATTAATAAAGTTGAAAATCTCACTAAATAAAATCCTATTAATAACCCTTAAAAGATTTTTCAAAAAAAAGATGTTAATATGTTAATAATTTGTTAACATATGACCATGAATCAGTAAAGTTCTTTTGGAATATGCTTCTAAAATATAGAAAACTTTGAAAGCAGATTTATTTTTATATTTTTATATTTTAATTAAGTGAACACTTTAAGAATCAAACCGCGTTTAGTACACCATAGCCCAATATTGCTAAAGTACTAAAAGACAAAACAGTTGGTTGCATTAATATATAATCTTCGATAATTACCCCTATGCGACATATTTGGAAGGATATGAACCACTCTAGGGCGTGAAGAGACTTTTTCTAATGAAGATATGGACCTAGGGAAAGTATTTAGGATTTATTTCACCCTATTTAACGTACTGAGGTACTTTGTACCGAAAACAACAAAAAAAAAATTAAGCTGCTGGCATAGCAATACCATAAAATGTTTATTAACCAAAAAGACAAATTGTATAAAAAGTATAAAAGTAATTTATTTGTTAATTTGATTACGACTAGATTTGTTATTATATTTTTGTTTTTCCATTTATGAGGTTTAATACCTTTAATATACATAAAAGGATCGAAAAAGAATAAAAAGGTTACCTTTTTATTTAAAAATAAAAATTTATTTAATATAATAATTTGTTATTTAAAAATAAAAATATGTGCATTTAAATGAAATAAAAAGTGACGTAAAATTGGACTAAATATATTAATTAAATATTCAGAAACATCGTAAAAAATACATATATTTTTTTTTAGTTCCTATCAAGACTTATATTGCTTAAAACTTTTTTTGACTGTACCCTCAAAAGATCTGAACTTTACCCTTAAAAAAGTATTTTGCTCATTTTAGATATTACACTGTATACCAGAGGTTGTTTGATTGTGTTATTTTACCAATAGACTGCATAATTATAAATAAATAAGATCCGTGGGATTTGTAGTCAAAACAAGGAAAGAAAAGATATTTAGCAACGCGTCTAATATACTTTGGTATTTGTCCCTGTAATAATATTTATCATAATGAAAAATTGTCGGTTACGGCGCTATAGTTCAGAAAGTCCCAAAACAATTAAAACAAAACAATTAAGAATAAACAGCGATTTAACTTGCCAAAATACTAGACAATCTAAAAAGCAATGTTAAGTGGGAATGACAAAAAAATATATTTGGCAAGGAAACTTGCTACACATAAACTATTTAAATATTTTTTACATCCCGGTTATATGCATCTCCATATATATTAGTAACGAGTTAAATGTAAAACTGTAATATCATAATACTAACATAGTCTGGTAATATTTTTTGGTTCGTACACAAAACTACTTCTTTAAAGCCTGATACCAAATGTTTGGGTGGTTTTGAATAGATTACCCTGTATGTAAATTTTAAAAATAATTTTGGATTTCTTTAAAAAATATTTACTTAGACATTTATAAAAAAATTCAAACATATTTACATTTGTTTATAAGCTTTATTCTCCTTGGGTTTTTCGGTCAATTTTTACATTTTAAATTAATAAAATCAAAACATTGCTTTGATTAGCGTTTCGGTTTATTCTTTACAAAACCATCATCAGAATCTAAAACCATAAAATTACCTTATAGAGATAAACAAATAGAAAACTTTTTTGTAGGTGTTGGTAATTTACCTAATTAGAAAAAATATAAAATATAACATAACATTTCTTTTGTGTTTCACAAGCATTATACTTCTTTTTTTGAAAAAATAATATTTAGAAACTAGAACTACTTTTTGCTGGAACACCTTACATTTTAAGAGTTTAAACTATAATAATTAAGAATAAGTAAGTGTTGGGTCTACTTGCAACTGTACACATTCTCGGGCTTTCCAGCCCTAATAGGCAGTAAAAATTTACATTTTATTATCCTGTAATTAGATCATTATATACAAAACTAATATAAATATTGTGAATTTTAGGACTGACACTGGTTTTTTATTTGCTTAAGTCTATAAAAATATTAAGGTAATTTTATTATTATTATTATAGATTCTGATGATGGTTTTGTAAAGAATAAACCGAAACGTCAATCAAAGCAATGTTTTGATTTTATTAATTTAAAATTTAAAAATTGACCAAAAGACCAAAAAAGAATAAAACTTATATATTTGATAACACGGTCAGGAAAACAAAAACTATATTTGTATTTATTTTTACGCGATGTGCGATAAGAAAAACTTATGAACAAAAATTTAAAAATGATATTTATAACCCTTCCAATATTAGTTTTTTATATCTTAGGAATGGATTTTTTTATTTCTATTACTTATCGAAATTAATATAATTTATTTAAAAAAAAAACATGGGTTTAAACAATAATTCTTATTTAAAAAAATATGAGCTAGCCAATATAAAACAGGGTATTAAGAAAAAAGCAAAAAATATCTGGTAACAAAGTTGGCAGTAACTTAAAAAAATATTTTTAACTATCTATTGACAAACATCACCACAAATAAAGATAATTATTAAATAACATAAAAAACATTTAAATTAATTTACGATCTGCAGATGTTTTTTTGAGAGGATCTAAAACTTTTTTCTTAGAGGCCGGTGCCAGAAGATTAAAATAATTTTTCATCTGAAATAGTGAGATACTGTAATAAACTTTTTAATAATTTAAACTAAACTATTTAAAAATTTTAGTCAGATTTATTTTTAACTTATAAATATATGCTTCTTTGTATATAAGACTGACAACTGTGCCGTGTTTACGAGATACACAAATAATTTATGGATTCCTAAACTCAAGCTAATAAACATAGTTTAATTCAAAAAAACTTTAAAGAAACAATCTCTATTGTATGTATTGTCAAATATTTTCATTTTTAACGACATTTTCAAAAATTATTTAAATGTGATTGAATGATAATAATAGAGCCCAACGCTGGGAGGACGCGTGCGCAGTCCTAGGAACCCACACAGTCAGTTCGTAATGCAAGCAACACACATTCCGGAAATCTTCAGAGGGAAAACTGGGCCTAACCTTAGGGATTTCCGATGTGTGTGTGTGTGTGTGTTTTACCGGACTGTGCAGGCCGCCGGTTCTGCCTTTGCCGTTTTTCGTTAGAGAATTTCCGGAATGTGTGTGGGTACCTTAAGCAATTAAGCTTCCTCCTTGAAAAAAAATCCAAAAAAATCTTGGTTATAGAAGTGCAGATTTGCGATTCAGACTCTTAAAAATTTTGACAAAATTTAAAAACAGTCAGTGAACATTTTTTTAAGTTTTATTATTATTTTATTAAGTGGTTAAATTAAATTAATTATGATACTTCCAGAGGCAAAAAAAAAGTTTTAAATAACTTTTGGATTGAAAAGATTTAAAATAAACTGGTACAAAAAAATTAAAAAATCGTCTTTACCAGTTCATCTTAAATCTTTTCAATCCAAAAGTTAGAAGAAAAATAGATTTTGATTTTTTTTTGACCTCCTATCACTCCTTCAAAATTATGAAAAAATTCATGAAGTTAGATCTACTGAAGACACTACATATATATATATATATATATATATATATATATATATATATATATATATATATATATATATATATATATATATATATATATATATATATATATATATATATATATATATATATATATATATATATATATTTTTCATTATAACGTGGGTCAATAGGCTTTTTTAAAAAAAAAAAAAAATTAAAGCCTAAAAAAATGAATTCCCCGCCAAAAATTTTTGAAAAAAAAAATGCTTTATCCGCGGTTTAATGCAGCTGATATATTCGAGAAAAAAAAAGAAACATCTTCGTGATTTAATAAAACAGTTTCTAAAGCATCTACGTAAATAAAAAAAGGAAAAAGCACTTCTTTTTATTCACAACAATTCTAGCTGGGTGAGATGTCAAAAAGCAAAAAGGCCGATAACCCCCTCTTGATGCGCCAATGCCCTTTAAAGTTTTTGTTAAATTAATAAATGTTTTCAATTAAACATCTTAAATGTCCATTACAGGAATATAGAAAGAAACTAACATTTTTTGTTAAATCGTAAAATGAAAACGCAAAGAGTAAATTATTTCTTTACTTTAAACAGTATTTTCTATAAAACAATATACTTTTAAAAAACTTAAAAACACCGACTGTACTAGACACTGCTAAATCCCATAATTCATTTCTTAAGATTACCTCCCACGCTAGTGTAAAAACAAGGAATAAATAAAATTTAATTTTATGCATTTATTTATTTACATAATAAAAATTAATTTTCTCTTAAAAAATCTTAGATTTTATATGAAAAAAATAATTTAATGTTTAAAATTTATAACATATTGAGCAAATAATTAGTATTTATTTAAAAAATGTAATATTTATTTTTTTGCAAAGATTTTAAAGTTATTATTATAACACAAATAAATAACATACATAAACAATAATACGATAAAAATTTTCACAGGGGTGGGAAATAGAAAACACAATGAAAACAAATTTAACTTTCTGAAATTTAGTATCCTATCCGCTATCCCTCTCATTCTTTGCAAGTGTAAACAAATAAATAAATAAAATTTGTTCTTTATGTGTTTTATTTACTTTTTTATTATTTTACATTGAATTCATAATTCTTAAATTCTATATAAAATAGGTAACCAATTATTTGAAAGTTACCGCTTCCAAATAATAAAAAAAACTATTAACACTTATTTTTATTAGAAAATTTTAAATTTAGCGATAAAATGTTTTAACTTTCTAAAGTTATATGTGGGTCTCATTTAAAAAAAATAGGATATAAGATATTAAATCCCGTTAAATTGTGTAAAATTAAAAGGCTCGTAGCTTAGAGCTTGATATTGTTTTTAGTTTGCCCCTGACGTGCACTGTAGAATGCACGTTTTTGTCACACTATTTGTCAAATTTATGTCCTTTTATAAATAGATACAGCTCCATAAATAAACCTAGCATTTATATATATATATATATATATATATATATATATATATATATATATATATATATATATATATATATATATATATATATATATATATATATACATATATATATATATATATATATATATATATATATATATATATATATATATATATATATATATATATATATACATATATATATATATATATATATATATATATATATATATATATATATATATATATATATATATATATATATACACCTGGCATATAATCCTAACATCCGCGACGCCCTTAAATCAAAATCAGTAAGAATCAAATAAGAATCACTTCCAAAATTAACTTCGACACATTTCAAAAATTAATTTATTGTATTTTCAATAATAACTTTTGAGTTAATAATAATTTATCAATATAAATTATTTTTAATGTAACTTAAAAAATCGTAAAATTAGTTTTAAAATTCATAAGAGAATCATGATTTTTATAAACTTTAATAAAAATTTAAAACCGTTAATTTTAAAATATAGGGCAACCGATGCGATGTGTGAACAGAAAAACGCGCAGAACAAAATTTACTCTCGAATATTTAACATTACAAACAATTAAACAAAAAAAAACGTACCTTCTAGGATAACGACACTAATGTATCACTAGACAATTGTGAATTAAAATTAAGCCATGTAAAATTTTGAAAAGTTGGTGGGTGAGAACAAGAAGCGGCTCGGCTATATTCGAATAGGATCGCCGGTATAATTTTATCAAAAACAAGCTCGAGTAACATGGAACAAGAAACCTATTTCCAGAAAACAAAGTTGAAAAAGTACAACGGATTTGGGATCCTGCCACTTAAGTGTCGATGGCTATCACATGTAGAAGGTATTTGGTGTAATCGGTAAATACCTTGTAATAAATCTGATATAAATAAAAACTTCATATTTAAAGAAGGTGGAGTTTAGACGTCAACGACGCTGGGCATCGTCGACCTATTAAATGCAGTGGGGACACTACTCAGTGACGGATTAGGAAACATTTTACGTGTAAGACAACATGCACTTAAAGTAACGTGACTGAACGACCGGTTTAAGCAAAGCCACTTTGTTTAGATTGGTTCACGCGTCAATGGCCCTTCAAGCTGGTCAGTTTTATAAGAGATTTATTCAGATCGATCTGTGCAAATCGGTTGGAATAAAAGTATTTGCGGATTAAGTTAGACTCGGTAATACTAAGTTATTTGAATATTTTAACTAAATACACAAATTCTAGATATCTTTACTTTAAGATATATAAACAATGACTATTTTAAGCTACCGGAGTGAAAACAAATTATGGGACATCCAAGTGTAAGCACTGAAGATAATTTGCATTCGTGCCATAAAAAATGTGAATATATTTTTTTAATGTACTTTTTAACCTATGGTCAATGATCGATAAACACAGAATATATATATTTTTGCTATGGTGTAAACATTTATCTCATTCCTCCTGGTTTTTGTAAAAACTATATTATTTGGGAAGAAAATGGTAAAATTTGCAAACCAGTTTGACTTTTAACTCGTGCAAACCCACTAAATAATCGGTAAATACATACATGTCATACATACAGCTTTAAAAAATTATTTATATTTTTCTTTGGTTTAATTCAAGAAATGTTTAAAGAACAAAAACTAATAATAGATTCCAGATCGCCCAGAGTTACATTCCCAAAATCAGAGGCATTTTTGGTCCAGAATGTACAGTAGAGAATCGGCACCTTTAAAAAAAATAAATTATTTTTCTAGTTACTTTAATGCAGGAATTGTTTAAGAGGGAAATAAAATATTTTACATCTAGCTTGGACTAGTATCCATGACCAAATAGGGGTAGTTTTAAAATAAATTTTTATTTGTTTTAATTTAAGAATCGTTTAATTGCGAAACGAAAGCAAATAAGAATCCTTAGGGGTCAATTGGATCTTTAGTTTAGGCACTCGATCGTCATGTGGTTCCACTACTTTTTTAATATACCGAAGGTGCGTCACGTTATCTCTAATCAAGACTAGACCTGCTACCATATCCGATGGTACTTCATACCACTACACCCATGGTGTGATAACCATGACTCTCCATATCAAATTGTGGACCACGTCGGCGTCGCTTTCTAGCCATTACTCGACCCGTCATGCTTACCCAAACAAAGGCAAGATTCATCAATAAAGATAACCTGGTTCTATTTCTAATCCCAAAGAACTTTTTCTCTGCACCATTAAAATGACAACACCTAATGAAGATGGCAAAAGAAAAAAACTTCTTAGTTGGCGATGCCCTGTACGCATTCCTACTAACTTTCCGGGTTCCTAACACTAATGATTTGAAATGGCCTGAGTTGAACTAAAGCGTTCCCTAGTCAAAAGTTTTACAGTTGTGAGTTATATTATCTTTTTATTGTTAAACTAGTAGCTGGCAGGGAAAAAAGACCATTATTATTAGTATTTTCATTAGTAATACAGTAGAATATCTCTTATCTTTTAGGGTTCGGTACCTTCAGAGATCGTCTAAGAAGCTTTGTAGCTTCCAAGGCCCGTGTCCACTTTCTAAAGATCCAAACTGAATCTTCGGGTAAAGTTTCTAGAATTATTGTTCTCAGCGCCGCAAACTGAGCGAATAGTCATATGGTGACGGATAACGAAAGGTGACGAATACTTATGTTCTATCTGTACAATGAGAACACCTCATATCTAAATAAAATGGTTATTTTCTCACTTTATGGGAAAATTCTTCAAACTAAAAATAAGTGTTTCAAAAATGTGTTAATAACCTTTTGAAACTATGTAAAATGTCATTTAATTAGGTTTTCAGAAAAGTGGATTCGGATTAGTAATAAGATAATTACTTTGTTTCTTTTTGATTATTAGGCAATGACATAACGATATATTTAGGTCTTTGTATCTATTCTATAATAAAAAGGATTTCCAACATACTGTGTCTACACGATGTGTTCTAAATTGTCCAAATAATTTTCCATTCAGTATATTTTTTTTTATCTAGGTTGGCGTTACGTACTACAAACAGAACTAAAATACTTATAAACAAAACAAGATAGACCTTAGTTTAACGCCTCGATTGGGGATAGAAATACATGGTTCTTATTTTTCTTATAACCTTTCTTTTTAAATAAAATATTTTACTAATCCATTACTGAACTACACTTGTCTAGCTTTTAATTTGTAGGCCAGATCATACGCCAAACTATTTGGAATGTTACATGAAATGAGATGCATTAGACAGATTTAAATTATCTTGATATCCACTTTATTTTGTAAAATGCGGTACGATTTTTTTTTTGTTATTTTTGAGTTAAGATTAGAGGTCATAGCTTTTAGTACATAAATTTAATTTAATATCAGCAGCCTTCTTATGACTATCACTTGCCAAAAATATGTAAACTATATCTAACAGGCATGGTCAAGTGCATGTGTAAAGACATGTTTAAGCTTTTGGTTTCGTAACATATTTTTTTTTTTTACTGCAGCCCTAATGTTTTAGGATAAATATATTTTTTTTTACCTTAGGACAGTCAATAATGGCTTAAAGCCTAAGTAATAACGTATCGTGGTTGTCTTAAGAGGTAGTTTATTAACACACGACTTAAATATTTGATCATTTGGAGGGAAAGAAAAAACTTCTGCCGAATCCACAGTCTCGACACATAAGGCATGAAAGAGTAAACAAAGTGAGAACTTTGGGGACTCACTACGTGGTGCTCTGCCAGAAGAGAAATTATACTGGCCTGCAGAAGCCGTGAAAATACCTACAAAAGGGCGACAGATCCCCCACAGCCCAGCTTTTCTGTGGGTATGGAATTATAAGACCATTGAATGGAATCAAAAATGCAAAGAATTGTGCAAAACTCCTTTTTTCAGACATGAGAACAATATTCCAAAGGGGGTCTGATTTGGGATACATATAGACTTTAAAAATTACAAGTGGAGTAATACTTTCTGGCTCAAAAGAGGAATTCAACCTTTATTGAAGCTGCTGGGGCTATAAATTTAATGTGTTTATGCTACTTATGTTTATTTTCACAGGTGACGCTAACAAGGCTACATGACTCTTTAAAGCCGTAACCATTTTTTTTTTGTTAATGGCAAAAAAGCATAGAAGGCGCAGACTACTAATTACTTTACGGTAGTGAGGGGTCGAGTCAGACTGACTGGAGTACTGAAATTCAGTATTGGGATACACAAGTATTCAAATGGATAATTTGAGTACCCTAGGTGTTCGAATACAAAAAAAAACCTATATTAAGTTGTCTTAAATTCGTAATTTAAGACTGAATTAGCTAATTATTGGTAAAAGTTTATAATTTTAAAATAACAGACTGATTACATATAAAATCCATTAGGTCATTATAAATATTTCCGTCAACAAATGCGCATCGGTAATCAATTCAAAACCTAATTCGAGTTGAATCAAGTACATATTTAAAAAACTAAAATTCGAATACCAATGCGTGTCCCTGGACTTGAGTAATTGAAATATTTTTTTAACGAATACCAAAGTACTCGAATCCCAAAAATACTCGACTTGACCCGTCCCTACTTTAGAGGCTTCGATTCTATCACTAAGGCTCCGTTTAATTTCCTTCTCCTTCTAATACCAGAAATATATTTTTCTTAAATTAGAAGTTCTATCATCGATGTTGTAAAGTTATTCGGATAAATATTTTAAACAAAGGGTTTAAAAAAACTGGCAAAAATAATATTAATGATTTGTTGGACGAAAGTTTGTTTTCTGACTAAATAATCACATAAAGTTTGTTTAAAGGTTATTCAATGGATATTACAATCAAAGTATAAAAATACCTAACTTATGAAGCATCAAAAATTTTCAGAATTAAGGAAAATAAGCTAGTACAGTATGTCCCGTTTATTTTGATGAATCACCTTGTTCTCAAAACTAGTGATAAACGAATGTGAAAAACTTAAAAGAGAATAAAACTTAAGACAAAAAGCTTATCCTCTTGCTCCAATCCGAAGTAAATATTTGTACTTTGAGGGTCTTCCTAGAAATTCCTTTTAATTAATCAATTAAGATACATTTACAACCCATGAAATCTATATCGCATAAAGGAAAAAGGAGCAATATTTTTATTTCTTTTCTTCAATTTCGCCATTTTTAACCTTTATGACAGCCCACGAAGGCTCATATGGAGCAGATGTACTAGGTACCATGGGTGCCGGGTTTTTAGATGTTTAACCCATTTCATCCCCCCGTTTCGTCAACGTTGTCCAAGCACTAAAACATGCAGATATTGCATTTTACGGCACCTTTAGTCAACGCCCACGTTATATAAAAAACTACTTCCTTTGAACTACTCTCATTAACGTCTAGGTAAGGAAGCGTCCATTAATTACATGGGGCATTTCGGGAGGGGAAGGGGTCGAGCGGAATCTCACCTCATCTCACGTGTGGAAGAGGCGGAGGGGTCTCGGAAAATATCACGTTATTTTTAACAGTGTCATATTGCGAGAAAACTGAGTTAAATGAGTAAAGCATGTTTCTCCACTAAAATACAGCTAATCCTACACAGGTTAATACAATAAGTTAATCTTACACAATGATATTTTTTTACTGTAATTCTAGACTACGTTCTTAGTAGTTCTAAATACCAATGTCCAAAACAAGCTAGTCT
>JAHBCN010000011.1:521427-592675 GCA_019359885.1 Listronotus oregonensis
GATCGTTAGCTTAAACTTTTGGTCTTTAAGAATGGCTTTGTATAGAGCGACTGTCACTTAGTAGTCGGTTCGGCATGAAAGACCTATTGAGATGCCCTGTATTTATCGCAAAATACGATCATTTGAACTTTTTTCATACCATCCTCATTTAGTACTGCCCCTAACAACTCAGCATAGATCACAATATCTATAATCATAAAATAAACAGAAAATAAGAGTAGTGTTCAGCGACGAATCCTGGTTTTGTTTGGGTATGTATGATGGCTGTGCACGGGTGAGAAGATGACCCAGGGAAAGGCCGTGCATCGAGTTGTTGGAGTGATGCCCTGACATATTACCTGCGGTAGTACGTCACATCTTATTTTTATTAGAGATAACGTCCATGTAGCAAGGGTAACACTACCATTCTTTGAACATGCCAAAATTTTTTAACATGATGAATGAAAGCGTAACTAATTTACCCTTTCTTTTACAGATATTAAAATACCTTCGACATGACCTACACTTAGCTTGGGATGAGGTGCCTTCTTGACGAAACGGCACATATACCCGTTTAAAGTTATTTATTTGACACAAATTTAGTACCAGGTTTTTTTAATTAATAATTTAAACGTAGTTTCCAAAAAGCTACACGAATACTTTATTATGTACATCGCCACCCCGAAAAAAAGTGACATAACTCAAAAATATTAATTTCGGGAAAATGGTTAACAAAAAAATGTAAGATGTTTACTACGTAAAAAGTAATGTATCATCATCAAATATTTTTTAAATAAATAAGCAATGGTAACAGCATATTATGATTTTTGAATCATTTTAACTTTAAGCTAAACAAAAATGTGTATTTTTCTTGTTTTATGTCACTTTTTCTAAAAATAAATTAACCGAAACAATTTCACTTTTAGAGTTACATGGTTTTAATTCTTACATGTAAATTAGTAAATAATTAAAACTTACGCAAAAATAACCAGAACAACAAAATTTTAAAAATCCTTGTAAAAATAAGCATGAATTTGTCTTTTTTTAAGTAAAAATGTGACTTTTTTGTGTGGCGGCGACAATAGAATCGCAGTGGCTATGAAAAAGAATATTAGCGCGGTAATGGCGGATTTTCCCCGTCATATTTTATCTGATTTTTTGCATATAACACAAAAATTGCATTTTTGGACCTATGTCACTTTTCTTCCGGAGTAACAATATGTGCTGTTGCAAATACACTAACTAGTGGAGTAAAATTTGGAAGAAAAGTCGCTTAGTTAACGAGAAAAAAAAACCGGCGTAGAACCAAACCAGACTTAGTGGGATTCTTTAATAAGGTAATCGTGTACACGAAATCACTTTTTACGACATTTTTTAGTGGTCGAGAGCTTTTTTATTTCGAAAAAACCCAAAAAAACGGTTTTCAATAAAACACGTATTTTAACTTCTCCACTGCTATATCTTTAATAATATTCATGCTATCAAGTTAATTTTTTTTAGATTAAAGTAGACACAATAGCGCTTCGAACAACGTCCCATTTGAAGCTGATTTTTTTTTTGTTAAATTTTTAAAATAGTACGAAACTCAAAATTGTTATTTTTGGTAGCGTCATTCTAGGCAATCGAGAAAAAAGTTTATTATTGAAAATTTATACATACATGCTGCGTACAAATTGTAGATAATGTTTAAAAAAAGTTTTTAAAACAAAAATTTTTTAGATTCCTTTTATAGTTTTGAATCAGTGATATTTTTTTAACGGCGAAAGTAATATTTTTGCGCGCTTGGCTTAACGAGCCGGCCGACTACAAAGATCTTACGGTCCGGTGGAAGTGTAGTAGGTAGTTAAAGTTGTATCAACAGGTTTAAACGCAGATCTAAGGGCTGCTTAAGTTGTTTAGAAAAGAAAAAAATTTAAATATCCGAAACAGGTGGGTAGATTTTTAAACTCATACAAAATACCAATCATTGTTATTAATTACCCACCTATTTAGTAGGTTTATTAAACTTTTTTTATTGGTTGCTAGTAAAAAACCACCCACGGGATTCGTTATTTTTTGATTATACATTCAAAACTTCATTATTTTTAAACATTTTTAGCAAAAAATTGCTGGTGCTTTATGTCTTTTAATTAAATTTGAGAAATATAGTACATACATAAAATATAAACTAGGACTTCGTTAAACGTCTTTTTAAACAGGAATATATAATTCTTTTTCCATATAAAGAGATTATACGATGCTATTCTTTGACATGTCTGAATGCGCTTAGAATAAGCAATGTTGCAAGACTTTTTGTAATAATTTGTTATTATTGAAGGTTGTTTTTTATAAAAAAAAGCTAACCAGAACTAACAATCAACATCTTTCAAACTATAATCTGGTTCTGGTTAGTTCCGGTTAGGTTTTCCTCGTTAAATAGTATTTTTTTTTTATTATAAATGCACCGTTCAGGTCGGTCATGATTAGTGCTGGTTAGTTAAAGCGGCTTTTTATTTTCCCTAATTATATTTGTAACTGGCTTAAAATTCAAATATTTTTGATTTAATGAAAATTATCCTTATGGTAACGGCAAGTTTTTATATAAATTAATATTTCCGTTTAGTAACACTGTAAACGTCTTGAAGCGATGCATGAATTTATTACATGTAAATCGTAAATAGTTAAAATAAAATGTCAAATAATGACCAATTTTTAGAATTTTATTGCGCTTTTCTTGGTGAAACCACATCATCCGCATTTTTTCTAAATAATAATACTTAAAGAATATTTTACATTGCAATTTAAAATCGTCCAATTCCTAGGAGATTTTTTACAGACCAAAAATGTAATATGTAAGTAGTTATTTAGGCGCTTCATTATGCATTTTACGTAAATTTAATCCATTTCTGCCTTAAATCTTTAATAATGATTGAGAACAAATTTACACTCCTTACAACATTTTAGTCCTTCTTTCACACAGTACATGTTGGAAATTCATTTTGGGTTGACATAAAGCCATTGCACTCTTTGGCAAGCTCTTAATAAAGTTTAAATTTTGGACATTTCTTCAGGAAGTAAAGATCTATCTGAACATCACTACCAATACTCGTAGAAAAGGTAGATATTGTCGAACTATTTTCGGGTAGGTTGGGAAACCGTTTTCCTATTTTTGTGCTATTTTATGTTTCTTTCAGAATGTAGTGGCTGTAACATAATTTATGATATTTCTCATCAAACGCAAATAAATCTTTATAGCCACGTAATTTAGATATCATATTAATGTCGTTTCTATTCCTGGCAGCTTTATTATTTTTTTGATAGGTAGCTTTTTACTACCTAAAAGATTCAGTACTATGTAAAAAAAAAATACCTAAAAAATGGTTTTTAAGGATAAATTGAAATTCGTATTTTGTTTTAGTACAAAATATAAACTAATATAAAGGTACCAACTATACTATGTAGGTACATAATAATATTTAAATTACTTGTTTAAAAAATTTTTATTTAACTTTTCTTCTTTTTTTTTTTTACTATTGTTGCAAAAACATTTTTCCTAATATTAAAATTATCCCATTTAAGTTTAGTGTCACAATAATTTGAAGGATCAGCGCCACTGTCTCGCACTGATTAAATTATGATAATAGTTTTGAGAATCTGTTTAAGATTTCGACAGTCTTTATAATATTTTATTTTCTATTTGGCCATTTAAAATAACATTTTTTAACAGAATTTCTTTTGCTAGATTGTCCTGCCTTTTTTCAGCACTTGATAGTAATGATAACAACCCTAGGTCTTTGTAAAACAGATTTGTGTCCATCATACACAATTTTTTACAATTAATTACTTCATTGTTTTAAAATTCTAAATACATACAGCATACTCTAAATTTCGTTAACCACCACTACTAATGTATTACTAGCACGCTATCCCATGCGGGGACTTGGATCCCGATAATCTTTTTACGTCTGAAAAAAAATCGCTGTTGCCAAACGATACGCTCAGGAAAATTTTTTTCAAAAAACTTTTTGTTATTAATTGGCTATATTTTCTTCGCTGCATGTATGCTTTGTAGAAAATATTTTTAAAAATAAAAAAGTTTATCGATTGGTGAAAATTTCAATAAAAAAGTATATATTTTTAGTTTATCTGATTTTTAAAGGCATGAAAGTGCAAATTGTGCCCAAACAGTTTATAAGGTTAAAACGCTACAGTTTGAGCTTTAATTTGACACAAAAAATTTTTTTGGTATCTTTGATAGTTTTAAAGTTATGGCGGTGGAGACGGAAAAAAAAATATATTTTTTTAATTTAAAAATTCACTTTTTATTAATTTAAAAGTTCGAGACCACAAAAAATGTCGTAAAATACGATTTCATGTGCCCGGTGACATACTCAAAGGAACTAACGGTTTGACCTGGTTCTATAAAAAAAAACGACACGATGGACTACGGAATCACTCCTAAACATAAAGTTTAACAAAATCAAAAATACTAACATCTATACTACAAAGATATTACCGGGGAAAGTAGGGCCTATAGCATAAATTAATTATATATTTCAAAAGTATATAAAGAGAATACATTTTATTTAACTTAACTGGTGCTATTCACCTTCAATTTGTTTGATGAGCTAAAAATAATTTAATTATGAGTTGCATGACTCCTGAATACACACCATGTGACAAATACCTTAAGAATTATTCATTATATGATACGATTGGAAACTGTTTAGAAGTGACGGCAACAAATAAGCAAATAAGTTTAAATTAATATTTTAAATATTAACTCTAAACGGCATTACTTCATTCATGGTTTAAAATTTATTTTAGAAAGTTACACACACCAAAAATATTTAAGTGAGTCGATTCATGTAAAGTTTTAGGCTGAATTTAGTGCACGACCGACGATCAGCGCTGCCATCGGTGGAACGTAGCTATATCAATGAAAATGTATTTCATTGATATAACTATCGTTCGACCGATTTCAGCGCTGACCGTCGGTCGGCACTAAATTCAGCCTTATAATTTTCTGGCTATAAAGTTCTTTTTGGTATTAAAAAAATAAATAAAAATAAGTCAACCTAAACTGTGTCCCGAATGACCCAGCGGACATATAACAGCCGATATCTTTCTTATTTTTTTATTTTTAAGTTTTAGGCTGAATTTAGTGCACACGGCGATCAAGCTGCCATCGGGGAAGTAACTATATCAATGAAAATGTATTTCCTTGATATAACTATCGTTCGACCGATTTCAGCGCTGACCGTCGGTCGAGCACTAAATTCAGCCTTATAATTTTCTGGCTATAAAGTTCTTTTTGGTATTAAAAAAAAAAAATAAAAATAAGTCAACCTAAACTGTGTCCCGAATGACCCAGCGGACATATAACAGCCGATATCTTTCTTATTTAAAAATATATCCTAAAATTGGGATGATTTCTATAGCAGATAGTTGCCCTCTTTTAGGAATTAAAAATTTGTTTTTGAAACTTCCAGTTTAATCGGAAGTAACTAAAGTTTACATATGTATTTTAAATACCACCCTCTATGTTTGGATGGCCTTAGTAGGCCATGATATACAGCTTTGACCATATTAAAGCGTACTGTGCTTTGATTTTAAAGGGACAGATAATATCTTACAATGTGTTTTATACTGTTTTGGTCTGGTTGGTTTCAGTTAAGGGTTTGTTTTAAAAGAAACTGCTTGGGCAACTCGCAGAATTTTGGAAAAAAGAATTGAAGCAGCATATTTTTTGACCATTCTATAAAATAGTATTTTTTTTTGTCGTTTTTACTAGATATACAATCATCATCATTGATTTAAAACCTTCAGTGTAACATTGCTAGATGTTTTGTCATTCAGTTATCATGCAATAAATAATGATATAATTGCTAAATCACAATATGAATATGATAATATTATGACAAAGGAAAAGTAAATAACTGTCTTATATGCAATTGGCCCACTTACTACAAGGTGAACAACCACTTGGCAACGCCGCAAACGCAAGAGATTCAGATCGGTTTCCTCGAGCGCGTGAGCGTAATCCGGTATCAGGCGCTACTTTTTAAATTCATTTAGCCAATTCAAAGATCGCGTAAATAGTATTGATATTTATTAAATAAATTAAATCAGTATAATAATTGAAAAATAAATATTTATATAATATTTTAAACTCTAAAACAAATTAATTTATTGATATAAGGCATAAGAACATGATGCTGTTGTAAAAGAAACAAGTGTAATTTAACATTTAGTTAGTAATTGTACTTAGTTTTAGTTTTGTTTATTTATTTATTAAATGTGTCTAGTTTCTTTTTTTTTTTGACTCAGCCTTTTCCGATTTTTCTTGGCATTTTTGTTATTTCTTTTAACATAATTATTTAAAAGAATGTTTGAAAATATAGAGCACATCATAAGAACATATTTTTGTTCTCGTTACCACAAATACATTGCGAGCATAAATAATTGTCAGTGCTTAAATTAGTTAGATCACACAGGATAGCTTTTTGATTTTCCATTTTTAGGAAGTCACTCTCAGTATCAGGGTCATTAATAATTTTCTCAAAAATCGCGCACATATGGAACAGAACGTCTTTAACAATTTCTTGAGGAACCTTTAAACCGCCACGTTGAGACAATCAAAGTATTGTCGTCAATTAGGTTTCCTTACTTTCAACAAAGAAAACACAGATGTTACAATTATTATTTTTTTTACAATTTTTGGGCAGCATAACCGGCTATATAAATTTGTACCGATTTGTCAATTTCATATTCATTTAGGTATTCAGTTTCAAGTAAAAACAAAAATTTTTCAGTGTAATTATTTTGAGGTATTGTCCAATCAAGATCATTTTCCTGGATACAGCTGTCTCCCTGTTTTTAATCTCAGCTGAGAAATTACCATAGCAGCGCTTCTAAATATATGTTTGAGTCTAATTTTTTTCAGCATTTAAAATATCATCAAAGCTAACATTGTATTACAACCTCCGAGAAGTCTGTATTTACCAAATTTTTTTCTAACTTTTCAGTAGTAAATTTACTGGTAAAATATACGAAAATCAAATTTTGAAAATGAATAGTCAATTATTTCTAGTAAAACAGAGGTACTATGGCAAAGTGCAGAATAGGTGTCGTTTGTAAGGCGACCATTATTGTTTTCAAGTTTATGCCTAAGCTTTCAGCAGGACTTTTCGGGAAACAGGGACTGTTTTTGAAATAATGGGTAAATTTGGAAAAATACTAGGCACTGCATTTAACTTTAGTCTAGTTTTGGTAGGCCTTTTGCATTGACCCATCTGGAAGCGATAATCATCCTCTCTAATAATGTCACTTTCTACAAAATGCTTAGCGCAAACCACAGAATATTTTGAGGGTGACCATAACTGTCTAGGAATATTCCTAAGCCAATGGGCTTTAAGGTTTTCGTCCTTTGGAAAGGTGAAAACAGATACAGCTGGTTCTCCTGCATCAAGAAGTTTTAAATGGATTTGACCCGGCACACAACAAGGACTTGGAGGAAAATAATAATAATAACAGTAACTAAATAGTATCTAATAAGAAGGCACCAAGTACCTATGCAACGCAATAACAAAAATCAAAACGAACGACAAAATTCCAAAATGTATACCTAAGTACTTACGGTAATTTCCAATGCTAATATTTGTTACTGTTTTTAAAAAATAACTAAAAAAATACCTTCAAAATTAAAGCCAAACACGAATCATTAAAACACACTTTCAATTTTAATTATTTTTTAAAAAACACCACCACAAAATGTCAAGTTCATTTGCCGCCATTTACTTTAAGTACTTTATAACACCGGCACATTGCACTCGCAGATATTCTTGTTTTTACGCAATGTCTGCGGAAAAAAACTGTCCCGGTCACTCACAAATTTCACACAGTAAGACCTTTTACAGGTTTAGTCTTTATCTTAACAATATTTTCTTTCAAAAAAGTTGATTTATTCACAATAACACAACAGAGAAACAGGTCATTCAACGTAAATCATATGACTAAACGTTTGTCGCTAGATCACAAGGCATAGTTGCCAGATTTCCTTGTTCACGGCTTGTAGTGAAGTAGGGCTGTGATAATGGTCAAATAAAAATATACTATTTCGATACCCTTTGTATATACCCACGTATTTGCCTTTTGGGATATTGTTTCGTTATGTAAACACTTTCTCAAAAATTTTGCCACTTTTACCCCATATAACTATCCACTAGGATGACCGCCTGCGCGGGATTGTAACTATTGGAAATGAAATAAATATCCTTATCACCGAGGACGGCCAAATCTCAGCTCCATCTCTTGGAATATATATAACATCGATTAAAAAGGGAAATGTGGATACAAGCACACAGTTAGGGTGGAAGAACATAGAAAGAAAATTTGTTAAGAAGCGCTGATTTGGCCAAAGGCCTTCGATATGTCAAGAGCTACAAAATGGGATTCGCCAAGCAATTCAAGGGACTCGTTTCAGTTATGTAAAACAAATCAAAGATATACTGTATTTTTTTTTTTCACTTAGGAATCAATTCATTTTTTGATAACCTTGCAAAATACTGAGATAAGAGATATAGGTCTATAAATAAAATCGAAAGTTTTGGATCCTTTTCTGGGGACATGTTGCACACGTGCGGCTTTTGCGTTATCCAGAAAAATACCATTTTTATCAGAAATCCGAAAGAGATGAGTTAGGATAGGTGCAATTTAAAAAGCACATTTTTTAGGACGAATGCTGGTACTTTTTGGTATTGCTTGACCTGAAATAATAATTTTGACATTTTATGAGAAACAAAAGTAACTATTCGAAGGGACGGGAGGATTAAGAGTAAAAATGGCAGTAAAGTTCTTGGCCAAAAATTTGGCCTTTCTCTTGGAGGTAGAAATAATTTCGGGTTTATAAAATCAGGTTTAGGATTTTAGGATTCGGGATTTAAATATTTCATTATTTAGTGATAGAATGTTAATAATTTCTTTGAACTTGTTACATCCTTAAAATTAATTATTTCTTAAAAATAATTTTTTTTATTCAGGAGTCCTAAAAATATATACCAAACTTTTAAAAAGCCTGTCTCTGAGGTCAAGATTGCACTATGGAACTTTCGTATATGCCTGCCCGTTCCTGCGGATTCCTAAAGAACCACGTGGTATTTGGTTTTAAATAGTTTGTCAATAAAATATATATTTATCACTCTGGAGACGAACTACCTCTAACATTAACTGGTTGAAGATAACATAACTAGCCAGAACGTAAAACGTTACATATATTTTTTTCTATCCTGTATGAGCTATAACAACACAAGAGGTTAATATTTAAATAATATATTTTTCCATTATACTTTTTAATAACCTTTTTAATCAATTCAACGCCAAGTTTAACCGGAATACCAAAGTTCGGTATACCGGGTGTTGCTTACATTATAGTGTATACCGTGAGTCAAAGAGGTGTCTTATTTCTAATACCAAAAAAGTAACACTTTTGCATTCAATCTTCGTCAACTACTTAACATTGGAAAAATAATTAAATCTGTTACTAAAATCACTAAAAAAATAATAATTAACCAAAGAAAATACCAAACATTTTATTGGTACTAGAATAATTATCCTTTGATATAGCGAATTGTCCAAACTCAAAATGTCCGTTTATCTTTTGTTCTAAAAGTGTTTTTTTTTTACAGTTTAAAAGATTTCCCGTGTTCAATATTTTTTGCTGTAATTTTACAGGCAGGCGCACTCTTTAATTTTTAAAAATTGCTAAAATTTTTCTTTCCTACAAGAAGATATTTTTACGGTTTAAAAGTTTTCTATAGTAAAATTTTTCTTGCATGCACTTTCATTCAATTTTTAACATTCTGAAATGTGTTTC
The DNA here is from genome assembly GCA_019359885.1 of Listronotus oregonensis. Lineage (NCBI taxonomy): Eukaryota > Metazoa > Arthropoda > Insecta > Coleoptera > Curculionidae > Listronotus > Listronotus oregonensis. The sequence goes on from JAHBCN010000011.1 coordinate 531,260, forward strand.
TGTTATTTATGTTTACAATAAGGTTTACAAACTTACTAAAATTTATAAAAAAACTCATTTAATTATTTCTAAAATTTCCAAGTGTACAATGAATGCATAAACAATTTTTTACTCGATATTTATAGATTTATTTTAACCAAGGCACGACCCTATTTTAGGTTAAGTAAATTGTATTCTGTCAAAACATTTTAATGTTGGTACCTTATAAATCACCAAAATATTACCCAAACAACCAGTCAACTGCAAGAAAAATAGCGCCTGCCTTTAAACAAAATGAATTCGTTAAGATGTACAAATTAATTTATAAAAACATGTGCCAAATTTTATTAGTGGCAACCTCTATAAAAAAACGGAAAAAAATGAATAAATATATAATTTTTTAATATAAAACTTGTATTAGGCGTTTGATTAATATCACTTCTAAAAAATTTGAAAACTTACTTCTGGGGAACTTTGTATATCAATATAAAATTTAAAAAATATGCAAAACTTACCATAAACGTGTAGAAACCACCTGGGACGGTTTGACCACCAAATTTGATATTAATAGTATATTCACCCGCATCTTCAACAGTGTAGTATATACTCACTGTACCATTGCCATTATCGACAATGTTTATGTCCAGATCACTGAAAAATAATCATTATAATAATTTCTGGGTATAGGTGGCAAAAAAGCCTAAACAGTTAACTTGAATATTCTGTTCTCTAGTTGTCTCAGTGTTAGGTGATCCATAAAAAAATATAACTTTTCATATTAACCTATCTTTCAAAACGAATCATGACTTCAAAAATGGTGTTCAAAAAGGTTTTTAAACACCTAGCTTTTTTACTTAATATATATTAACATAATTGATTGCTTTGTTTTACTAAAAATAAGTTAAATTAGAACTACTAATTTTTTTAAGTTTAATTTACCAAAAACCTTTTTTTAATATTAAGATTTCCTACTCCCGGTATGAAAAGCTTACTTCTCCAACACATCGCTAAATAAAACATATTTTAAATGAAAATTTATTAACTTAACTATTTAAACTTTACAAGTTATCTTACTGGTTTTGATATTTTTATACTTTTTTGTTCTAAAACAAGAATATTTATGATTTTGAAAAACAAAAGTAATCGTTGTTTAAAATAAAAAAGTCGACAAGATACAGTTTAAAAAAAAATACTGACTAAAATGAACCATCTGTTATATAAATTAATTAAACTATTTAAAATCTTCAAGTTATATACATTCTGCGTACAAATTGTTTAACTTTTCTTTTTCATAATTTTGTTAATTAGTACTTTTTTACCTACTTTCTAACGAGATTATATTTTAATTTAACTATACTAGCTTTTCTAACATGATGGTTAAAAACATGTTTATTTATTATTTTAATTAATTACTCAAACTTATATAATAATTTATTTTAAATCCCATTTAAATCCCGTGTAAAAGCAGATTTTTATAAATAAAATTAAAGTTTTATTAAATGCTAATAGAGTAATCCTGCAATAACTAACCTGCCATTGACAGACTTAATCCTGCAAGTAACAGCACCGTTTCCTGCGTCTTCCGTATTTACATTAATGCAGTACGATTCACCACTAGATAACGTCTTTTCTAAACCTTCTGTTATTGTACACTTTTCAGCCTAAAACAAAGATCACTGCGTTTTAAATTCAAAATTAAAAAATTAAAATTCAAAGACATGGTGCAAATATTCCTTATTATCTGGTAAATCGTCATATTATTGTATAAGCCGTTGTTAAGCATATTAAATTTAAATTAATTTAGGCATAAACCAATAAATAAAATCATTTAAAATTAAAAAATTAAAAACCCTTAGAACATCACTGAGTATTTTGAAAGTCAAGGATTTTGTATACACACTAAAACTAGCTCTAGAGTTACTAGTGGTAAATATCTGAACGACATTTAGGAACATCTTGTATTAAAGAATTAACATAAACTAAATTTATTTAGATTTTAATACCTGATGATTTGGAACTCCTAAGTGAAGCCACATTTTTTTATTATAAGCAAAACTCAAAAGAAATAAGTTACCTCTAGTCGTAACATTTAACAGAATTTATTAATATTAAATATAAAAGAAATAGGTCTTGCTATCTATTTAATTTTTATTAGAGTTCGTTGATTAAGATTATTATTTTATTACAAACCATTTTTTATATGAATATTATCAATTAACAATGCACGTAGACATCAAAGAACTTTAGCTGCTTGATAAGTCAAATAGTGGATTTTTAACAGGTTGTATAACAATATGAATCAGACGCAGGAATAATTGTGCCAGTGATCTTATAGTATAGGTGCTAATATATGAATGATCATAACTTTTTTATATTGGACTGTCTTGCATTGCATTAATAAAGAGAATTGGATCTGTAGCATCCACACTTTCACATATGGTGTTAGTTCTGGGAAAACAAATATCAGAAATGCTTACAGACCCGGGGCAGGAAAACCTTATGAATTGTATTAAACTATCCTACCACATGAACTTATTAATTGATGTCATCAATTTTTTTTAAAATTAAGTGATGACATACACCTAGGTTTTAAAACCACTGGCATAAAGGTCGAGGACTATGCTAAATTCAGACCTATTAAAAGTTTACTTACTAAGTTTTTAATACATACCGCTGCAAACTACGGTTAATGCTCCAGATACTAAACTATGTGTAGCATTCACACTTTCACATATGGTGTTAGTTCTGGGAAAACAAATATCAGAAATGCTTACAGACCCGGGGCAGGAAAACCTTATGAATTGTATTAAACAATCCTACCACATGAACTTATTTATTGATGTCATCATTTTTTTTTTTTTAATTAAGTGATGACATACACCTAGGTTTTAAAACCACTGGCATAAAGGTCGAGGACTATGCTAAATTCAAACCTATTAAAAGTTTACTTACTAAGTTTTTAATACATACCGCTGCAAACTACGGTTAATGCTCCAGATACTAAACTATGTAAATATCTACAGAAGTAGTCACACTAATTACGACATAGTTGTCACTACAGAATATCTGATTTATAAAATGATGAAATCCTTATAATTCTTCAAGTGGTTACAAACAAATGCAAAAATTAGTGATTGTGATAATGCAGTGGCTAGATAGAGACAAATAGAGAATGTCACTGGTTAAATTTTAGATAAAGTAAACTTAGAAGTTAAAGTGTATTAGAAGTAAAAAGAAATTAGGGGTTACTAATTCAATTATTTTTAATATTAGACAACATGTTTAGTATGTTGTGGAGGACATAAAAGGGAATAATTGACTTCGCTTATGCACCATACAGACGGTTAGTCTTATTCTGTAAACGGCTTCGTACCTATTAGTACGGTAGTAAATTTTATTAATTGAAAATCAAAAGTACAAAGCAGTATCCCTCAGCCTATAATGTCTTTTTTAAATATTTTTTATTAATCAAAAAAATATAGCATAAAAATTTTGAAATGCGAAATACTAACAGAAGGAAATAACTTCCAATGACATTATAAAATAATGTTGTTTAAGGTTTTCTCTAAGATAAAATGACAGCCTATATACTCATTACATATTGTAGTTCCAGTGGCGCAGCAACTGGGAGAGGGGTTTTAGGGTTAAACCCCAGGAGGCCTACCTAAAAATTATGCAACATTTTTTTGTCCAAAGTAGCGAGTTTGAGTCTTACGTCTTGCAAAAAAAATAATTTAAAAGTATCAAATTATTATATATTTAGACCAATTCGCCAACAAAACTAAACGTATTACATATTTTAAAATGATTTTGGTTGGCAGAGTTATTAGTTAAGGTATTATATTCAACGTTAAAAGAAATAAAGTTTTTTTTAATTGTGCTCTGTTTTTGCCTTTTTATAGGCTTAGGTGCAGGTATTTTTAGGTTATGTTAAAGCAAACAGGTAGCTAAACAAGTAAAACAAATAGTAAATTAATATCTTACGTTTCCTATAGCATAGGCTTGAATTGGAATGGGCGTTTTTGGAACATCTTTTCCTCCATATTTAACATCTAATTTATATCTACCACAGTCATCTGGAAGGAAGGTAGCATTGACCGTTCCGTCTCCATTTTCGTGTATTTTTACTGGCCTTGGATGTCCATCTGGTCCTGTAACCTTAACTTCGAGGTCACCAAATCCAGCATCACTGGTATCAATTTTAATAGTTGTGGGAATAGAAGCTGGAATACCCTTCTCGACGATTGCGGGTCCGGTTATTTTGACTTTGTCAGGTTCAGCGACTGGCCTTACTTTAATGGGGAAGGGACTATTAGGTACTTCTTTGCCATTATAAAGAATGTGAGCTTCCAGATTAGTTCCCTCTGCTGGTGGGATATACGTTACATCAAACGTACCATCTCCATTATCTTTTACTTCTGGTCGCCTAGATATAGGCGCGGAATCAGATGTTATATTGACTGCTACAGGAGCTGGTCCTACTTTTGAAGCATCTATCTTAAATTTAGCTGGAATTCCGACTCTACATTTGTTTGCTTCCAAACCTGGCCCGTAAGCTTTAACAAGTGTTTCATCCACTTCAGGACCTACCAGAACTTTGAATGGTGATCCAGGTATGTGGTTGTCAGCAAATCGTATTGCTACATCGTACTCTCCTGGTTCTGTAGGAATATATTCTACCGAACAAGAACCATCCCGGTTATCTTTGCACGTCATTTTTGCTTCAGATGGTCCTTCAATAGCTAAGCTTAGACCGCCAGTGCCGGCACCTTTGGTTTCAACTGTAAACACATTTGGTTTATGAAGGACTCCACCATCCAAACCAGGTCCATAGGCTATACACTTTTTGGCGTCACACCCTCTTCGTACATTTACAATAAATGGTGAGCCTGGAACAGGGACATTGTCATAGAAAATATCAATAGTGTGTCTGCCTTCTTCAAATGGAGTATAGCTAACTTTGTAGGTTCCATCTAGTAAAGCCGTTATTAACTTTTCAGTCTGAGCTCCTGAAGGATTAGTGATGGTACATGTCACTTTACCATCGTCGTTGGACTTCGGTATTCCCCTGGTATCAACAAGAAAGTCCGTGGGTGAGTCGACGTATACACCTGAAATTAGAAAAATAGTTTTCAGAAATAGGTCGTCCACATTTGTCTTTTAAATTAGATTATTTCACACCGAATTATCATGCAATACTTAAAATAAATAATATTAAGGTACATTGACCAAACACAAAAAACATATATTTTTAAATAAATAAAAAGTTGAGACATTTACAGTGTAAACCAAAAAATGGGAAAAATACGGGTTATATTAAAACGTGCGCTTCTACTTGGTGTAAATAACATCAGCTTAGCTTTTAAAATAGTTTAAGTCATTTTACCAATAAAACACGTTTTTCAATTAAGTCATTGTGTATTTTAAGTTTTTTAAATGGTATTTAAAATGCGTAATGGACGTAACATATAGAACTAAATGACTATTTAAAGGTTACTAGTCATGCAGGTACTAATGGACACTATAGATATTTCAGTTGTATTGTTTCCTGCTGCCTAAAATTATTAAATATTGTTTTTTTTATGTTTGGCTTATCTGAAAGCTACGTTATAAATAAAAAATGCAACCAAAAAAGTGAAGCTACAATAAAAAAAAATAACTCAGATGCTGTAAATAATTAGTATTAAAAAAATATTAAAAAAACTCCAGATCCACTCCAAAAAAAACTAGTAGAGTATCAGTACCGGTTAAAGCACACCGAGTGTACGAATACATTGTTTTTACGCACACCAGTTTACCATGTAATTGAATGCCGCTGCCTGACACTTTAATCATATTCATGTCGACTTCAGGTACAATGATAGCCTGAAAAGGGCTTCCTGGAATGTGGTTGTCGTTAAAAGTTATATTGATTCCATAGTCACCGACTTCTGTTGGAAGGTAGGCTACAGAGCAAGTACCGTCGCCATTATCTCTACAATTTATGGCAGCCTCGCATGGTCCTTCTACAGTAACTCCTAGTCCTCCTTGTCCCGCCCCTCTCGTATCAATCATAAATTCTGCAGGTCTATTTACAATTCCTTTATGCAATCCTGGCCCTGAGGCTTTAACTTTAAGGGGATCGCTTCCAGTTAAACAAGTTAGTTTGAACGGACGATGTGAGATTGGTTCTCCCCCGAAAGATATGCCTAGTAAGTATTCTCCCAACTGTGTAGGGGTAAAGTTTACTAAATATCCCTCATGGGTAGGAATAACATGTGCTTTTATTTTATTTCCAGAAGGACTAGTGATTGAAATTGCAAACTCTGCTTTTCCAGCGTCTTGAGTTATCACTCTGAATTGTTGTAGACTATTTACTGGCGCAGCTATATTTTGGATAAAAAAAAAACATAAATTAACCTAAAACACAATAAACGATAAACCTAAAGTAATAAAAATAAAGTATGAAGTGTCTGCTGGGATATGTTTTATTGATATTTAGTTATATGGTATTCTATTTTGGGCACTTACAGTCTTAGATTTAATCGATACAAATCAGCAATGCAGCTTACTGTATTTAAAAAATTACCCATATACACATACGCACATAAACACATACAAATGTATATGATAATATACAATTTTAAGCTAAACGGCCAACAGACGGACAGTTCGACAGACCGATGGAAGGAAAAAATCATATTTTACATAATCTAGGGACCTTAAAATATAAGGATTTTACAGGATTTTTTTTATTACTACTTTTCCTATATAGAGAAAGTAAAACGTATTTTATGGATTTATATAGTAATAAGAAAATGTCTTTATTCCTTAAAACAAAGGATAACTCTTACGAACTTATATTTAGACAATCAAACTATAAACTATTGTGAGTGACAAAGAAAAGTAAATACCTTCTTATATACAATATATTTTATTAACTTTACTTAAATGTACAGTAGACAATAGCTAATCAACGTATATGTGTATATGCAAATCGAATGGCCAATAAGAAAGTTAGTTCAATAATGTGTTAAAGACCTTTGATTTCTTATACACTTTCTAACACGTCTGGGCATTGATCTAATATTCTCTTGGTGTATCTTATGTCACCCTATCTCTAACTCACGTGCAAGTGCTGCCAAAGTCTGAGTGGCGACCTCTAAGCTCCACAATCTTTGACCTATGATGTATAACACATGTTCGATCGAAGATTGATCAGGCCATCTTAGGGTCATGGTAAGTGGTTAATGTCGTGTTGACATGAAGTCTACGGTTACCAGGGGCATATTTGGTCTGGCTGAGGCTGTCTTGTTATAAAATGGGTTTTCAATCATTTTAAGATATGGAAGGACGTCATTTCACTTCTTTCTGGATATACCGAAGGGCAGTTATGTTTCCTCTACATGAGATTATAGGTATCGTGCTTCCATATTCGATAACATTACACCCACGGTGTGATAAACATGACTTTCTATATGAAACTGTCAATAATGTCTTTCACTACATCTTCTTCTTACCATTGCTTGATTAGGATTGGAAAATTTTAATAATTTTTAATATTGTATTTATTTGGTTAGTTATTTGGGTTGTCACAATGGTCGGTGTACGAAACGAGAAGCATAAAATTGATTAAATAATTCATTGTACGAAACGATAATTTTTCGGGTAAATTTCTAAAGTATACGAAACAAGAAAACACAGGCAGCTTGGTCACACCAGACACAATTTACGAGAAAATACAGGTTTAAGTAAACGACCCTGATGAGGTTTAATATAAGTTGAAATATTAAAATGCATACAGATGGCTGATTTCATCAAATGATAGTACTAGTCTTTTGCAACAATGTTGCAGAAGCTCATTCGGTATGCAGATTGTCAATTTTATGCGTCAAAAAGTCGATTTGGAAGTGAATTTAAAAGGCAGTTGATGTGAAAGCAGGCAAAAAGACGTACTCAGAAGAAAATCCTTAATTTAATTTAACACTTTTTAGCACTTCTACATACAGAGTGTCCAGAAAATACGTGTAACATATTATATATAATTCACTAACAAACACGTGGCTCTATTCCTGGTTCAACAAAAGTCTTAAGAATAAATCATTTTTTGTTGGATTAAAAATAAGCTATTATTAAAATAAGATTATACATATAAGGTGTTTACCTTTCTTTGTAACTTATTAAATTAGATTATTTTCTAAACCTATTCGACTCCAAATCAGTTTGTGAAATTTTAAATTATTAACAAACATATTGAAAATTTGTTGCATATATTTTGGGACGTCTGTTTGGAGACCAGTGGGTGATAAATAAACTGTTGTAAAATGAAGTACAATCATGTAAGCTTGTTATGGGGTATGCCGATGTATAATAAAAGAAATGTCAATATAATGAATTATGGTATGGAAGTTTTTTATATAACAAACTCACTTGGTTCTAATCCGTCGACTTTAATTTTGGATACGTCCACATTTGGTTGAACCTTCAGTTTAATAGGAGTAGTCGGTACCTTAAGACCACCATAATGTAAGGTAACAGTATAGTTACCAGACTGGGGAGCTTCGTAGTCAACGGTATATGTCCTGTCACCATTATCTGTTAATTTCACTGGGACTTCTTGATGAGTATCTTCGTTTACTAAGTGGACATCTAAGTCAGCGTCACCGGCTTCCCTAAAAATAAAAGAGTAGGTATTTACAGAATTTGATGATCCTAATGCATTTTTTCATGACACACCATTTGCAAAACACAAAATTCCTAAATGTGTTATTAATTTTAAGAACCTAAGGATATGACAAAACCCCAATACCCACACGAGTTATATTATGATATGCTATGTTTTGTAGGAAAATACAGCCAGGATGTAGTCAAAATTGGGTATTTACATGAAAGTCAAAAAAAGTCCTTGATCGTAAACATGGGAAGAAAATATATTACTTTTCTTCAATGTCTAACTTTAAATACATTTTTGAGCAACAAAAACTGCACAAAAAAACGTATGATAGGTATATTAAAAAAATTAATGCCTGCATATTTGAAATCTAGATTTTCTTACAATTTTCGTCTTTAGTGGACCATTAACAGTTGTTAGACACACTTATAGATATAGAACTTTAGGTTAACAAATTTGGCTGAAATAAAAAAATTAAAACACCATAATTTACTTACCGAGCGTCAATATTAAAATGTGTAGGTGTGCCAGCCTTAACACCATCTTGAATACCAGGTCCAAAGCAAAGTACTTTCGAGGCATCAGCCGGCTCTCCGACATATATTCTAAAGGGGGAGTTCTTGACAGCGACACCACCATAATTAACTTGGACGGAATGGCGGTTACCGCTCTTTGGAGTGTAGGTCCCTTCAATAGTTCCATCAATATTTTCGACAAGCTTTACATCCACTTTATTACAATTGGCATCAATTACCTTAACGTCTAAAGGTGCCGACCCAGCTTTTCTACTATCAATAGTAAATTTGGTTGGGACGTCTTTTTGGGGACCAGTGGGTTCCACACCAGGTCCATACACCTCAACTTTTTCGGGGTAGTAGTCGGTATGTGGCAGAATTTGAGCAATATATGGACTTTTAGGAACATCTTCGCTATCACAGAGAATATGAACTGCGTATTCTCCTGGAGCTGTTGGATAATACCGTACATCAGCTGAACCATCTCCATTATCGTGGCATTCGATTTTGGCCTGCGAGGGACCTTGAATACTAAAACCTAAGGCCCCAGTTTCACCGTTGGTTTCCACAGTGAACAAAGCAGGGTAGTTGACCACTCCACCAACTAGCCCAGGACCGTAAGCTCGAATTAAAGTTTCTTTGTAAGGTCCCACGTTAACGTCAAATGGCGACTTGTGAATTTCTTGGCCGGCATAAGTTACCATTACCCTATACCTCCCCTCTTTTAACGGATTGTAAACGCAGTGATATATATTACCCTCTACTTTAGTAATTCTACAGTTTTCCCTTATACCACCTGGGCCAATAATTTGCACATCAGGTTGTCCTTCACCAGCCGCTTCAGTATAGATTTTAAAATCTGCTTCATCTTTAACTCTAACGCCGTTTGGTTGTAACCCTCTACCACTGGCTCTAACCTTTTTAGGGTCTGATACTGGCGAAATTCTAACTCCGTAGGGGCTGTTTGGAATGGGCTGACCGGCAAAAAATATATTAACGGAATGTAATCCAAGAATTGTGGAAACATATTCACATCGCCAAAGGTCTGGGCTTGTTTGGCGAACTTTTACTGGCACTGAGTTTTTATTTCCTGAGGGATCTAGAACTATGACTTCGGGAACACCTTTTCCTGCATCTGAAAGAAATAGGTCTTGAATTATTTATCTCATGCCATTAAACTGAAACAAACTCGAAAATTTCAGCATTTCAGTTTTACACAAATATTCCCCTTAGGAGCCACTAGATAGACATTTAAAATATAAAAAAAATAAATAAATCTGACAAAATTCGACATATTTATGTTATGTATTGCTTTTATTCTTTTGTACATTTGGTAAAAACAAAACACTAAATTGGGAGCTTTGCTAGTCAACTTAAAAATTAAAAACTTTTCAATGAAAGCACTGTATTTTGGGTCTGGCCAAACTACAGAAACTTTTAGATCTATCAAAACCAAGTTTAAACTAATGCTAAGCATTATAAATTTATTTAATTTTTTTTTTATTTATTTCGCTTGTTAATAACAAGACTTAAAACAATATACAAAGTGATTTTTTTAATCATAAATTTACATCCCGTATTTTAGTAACGAAGCTTGATTAGATCCGTACTAACTGGGATCAGGGTTGCAAGGATTTAAATCAATTGATTTTAATCACGATTTAAATCACTTGATTTTTTTAAATTTAAATCATGATTAAAATCAAAAATAAAAATTATAAAAAAAATAATTTGGGTTATGAAGAAAAATCGAAACAAAAATAAATTACGTTAGTATAGTAAATTAATTTATTACAAGAACACAAGAACACATAGATAGAAGTATTATTGCAGAAAATATTCAAAACAAAAAACAAATTTAATTGTAATATTTGTAAAGAAACACTAGTTTGGCAGCTTTTTCAGTACCTAATCGATTGCGTAGTTTAGAGTGCACTAAACCAAATGTTGAGAATATCCTCTCTACTGATGCAGACGAAGCAGCTGCACAGAGCAGTTGTGTAATTATGGGAAGTTCTTTTTCAATAATATCTGCGTTTCGTTGTGATTTCCACCAGTCAATAGGTTTTACGCTTTTCAGGATATCATCTTGAAACATAATATATCGTTAAAAGGCTCTGGTTTCGCAAGAAACTTGATGATTAGTGGTAATAAACCACTATCTGGATACAGTTCTTTTGCAGTTTGTAATGCAATATTTTTTTCAGTATATGTCAAACTTTGTGTTTTCGTTGGGTCGATAAGAAATGCCAGCAAATGATACGGGGTTATACACATATTATATCGATTTTTAAATTTTTGCAGTTGATGTAATGTCAGATTAGTTTCTTCAAAGTAATCTTCTAATATTTTAAATTGCTCTACAACATCTGAAATAGTGGCGTCGGTCTTTTGCAACCTATCTATGGCAATGGAAATTGGCTTAAGAATTTTGAGGTAATCTTCAGCACTTCTCTTTAAATGAATGTTTGAAATTTTTTCCCTGATAATACTGTCAATTTTTCTTTGTGTTCTTCACTGATTCTAAAAAGTATGGGCCATGATTCGGTAAATACTTGCAAGCAGTCTGCAAGCGAGTTCCATCGAACATCACTAGGTATGACTAGTTTTTTGCCTCCTTCTTTGGCATATGTTGCAGATGCAAAATGATTGTTCCTAAAGTACTTTACGATTTGGACTACATGCTCTTTTATATCAACGATTTCCAAATCTTTACATAATAAATTTAGTATATGTGTAGCACAGCCATATGCTATTACATTGAATTTATCAGATGCCTTTATTTCATTTCGCATTGCAGACATGTTAGCTGCATTATCTGTCACGAAACTACTCACTGTACAATCATACTCGGTTTTTAGTTTGTTTATAAGGGTTGCTGCAATTTCTGTTAGGTAGTCGGATGTATGTGGATGCCCAGTTGTATCTACAGTGTCGAATAGAAAGGAGGAGCCATTTTCTGCAGTAACTGTTGCACATACTATGGGTTCATTATGCACATTAGACCATCCATCGAGTGAAAGACAAACGTTACTTCTAGACAACCCCTTAAAGCATTTGCTTCTTTCTTCGGTATATATTTGATCAAGCAGTCTGCCTGACACATCGTTTCGACTGGGCGGTACATATCCAGGTCGCAGTAGTGCTATAGCTTTCTTAACTTCGGATTGCTCCAGGCAGATGAAACTGCTATTAGTTGCATAGAGGGCTCTGGCAATCTGCTTATCAATTTCATTTTTGGCAGGCTTACTAGTACGTACAACAAAAGACATCAGAGATCCAGAAGAAGTTGTGTCAGTAATGTCAGTAGTGTCAGTATTACATTCTTTTCTTTTTTTGTTTACTGGTATTTGAGGGGAAACTGAGTGCGACGTACTTGCTTGCTGAAAGTTTTGTTCAGTTTGAATTTGTGACGTATTTATGCTTGAAGTACGTTGTACCTGCAATTAAAAAAACAATTTGAGGCTTCAATTGTCCATAGATGATAGATGTATGTAAAGTATCTAAGAAAACACATTGGGTCTGGTGCGCTTTATGTGTCACGGAATTTTATAATTTTTCTAGTTTGGTTTGATAGAGCCCGTCAAATAGAATCGATTTAATTTAAAGCAAAAAATAAAAAATCGTTGAATGAGCCACTTTTTGAGAAATAAAAGGTGTTGTGTTGTCATAGTTACATACCTTAATAGTTACTTGAATAAAAAATAAAAAAAATGTATTTTTTTCAGAAAATATTGTTCATCCAAGAATTTTTGTTGCAAATAGTGTTTAGTGTTAAAAAAACGTATCAATTCCAAAGCATTTTCAAAAATTGTGAAATTCCGTGACACATAAAGTGCACCAGAAACCAACACATTGATCACATTGTTGTAAAAATAAGTTTTTAAAAATTTCCAAACATGGAAAATTGGAAAAATATTTCAACACCATTTTTAAAAATTAACAAATAATAAAAAGGTACTTACGGTTAAAACTGATTGTGATTGTGATAACGTTGACGAGAATGACGAGTCACTATAAGTATCGATAGTATCGATGTCTTCATTATTTACATTTTTACATTTTTCCCAGTGCTTTTTCATCCTCTCCACCAATCCTTGCATTTCCAAATTACATTTTTTACATGTAGCGCGACATCCCGGTTTTCCCTCCGCTTTCCCCGATTTTTCTTTGAAAAACTGCCAGATAAGGTCTTTCTTTCTACCACTTCTTCGAAACGACATATTCAAAAAACTATATTTTATATTTTACACAATATCAAAATTTTCAGTTAGCCGTAAAAACAATGCGCACAGATCTTAACTAGGAAATGACGCCCGTCCGCGTTCCTCCCCTTTATGTAGACCGGTAAATCTGCGTGTTCTGACAGGAATTTTCAAGAAAGTGCAAGTGCTTTCTCGCGGTAAATATTTAATATAAGAGTTTATAAAAACGAAAAATATTAGGAGATAGGAGAATGTTTAAGAATAAGGACACGTTACAAACTTCGATTCTGCTATTTACAAAAAAAATCAAAAAAATCATGATTTAAAAAAAAAAAAATCATGATTTTTTACAACCCTGCTGGGACTTGTAGAAAAATCCAACAAATCTGTAGTTTCGTCGATATTTTTTCAAATATGTGAAAAAGTCACAATATATTTTGCTTACTTTTAGTTGAAATGTCAAAATAGGTTGGTTTCTTTACACAAACACCATCTGGTTGCAGACCAGGTCCAGAAGCTGTTACTTTTGTAGGATCTCCTGCGTGGCCTTCAACTTTAACAGCAAATGGACTCTTCGGCACATCTCTGCCTGCATACTTAACGGTAATTTTGTGGGTTCCTTCCATCTGGGGGGTATACGATACAGTGTAAGTTAGGTTCCTGTCATTGTTAAATCTGACATCAACAGGTTCTTTCTGACCTCTAGGGTTTTCAACTACTACATTTACATCACCTTTACCAGCTGAAAAGGTTTCAACGGTAAAATTAACGGTGGCACCAACAACTGGACCTGTGGGTTCTACTCCTGGACCATATACTCTTACTCTGAAAAAACACAACAGACTTAGCAATAAAAACGGCGAACTACGAGGTAAAGATAAAAAGAAAAGATTCAGTAAAAATTACCATTATGCTGGATAATCCAGAATGACCAAGAAAAATAAAAAAAATAAAATCAGAAGTAATTTTAAATTTTTTTCCAAAGACATGTATCTGGAAGCGCTTTGTCTTGAAAATACAGTGTAAAGATATTTTGAACTAACCAGGACCAAGATAGAAGCTAATTAAGATCGAGTTTTGCAGGACATCAAGATGATGCATGGAATTTGTATGATAATTTTACAGCGTTAACTTAAGTAGGATTTTTAAGAATCAGAAATAGATATAATCACCGTTCTGGGTTTTTGTCAAAATTAGGCTTTAAGACTGGTTTATTTAGGAAAATGAGTTTCAAAAAAAGTAAACAGGATTGATGGTAGAAAAAAAATTGTAACTGCAAATCACCATCCCTAATATGGGGGTCTGGATTTCAATTTATTGAAATCCGGTAAATAGATTATATACGAACAAAAGATAATTATAGATTGGTAAGAATGTTTGTGGTTCAAAAGCAATATTTAGGTAGAAGGTTATAGGTACAAAGTCTATAGTAAAGAGCAATATGTCGGACCCAGATTCAAGAGATTTAATCTCGTGTTATGTAGCTGCTGTAGCTGTATTCTATTAAGAATATCGCGTCAAAAGACATGTTTAAATGGCGATAAATTAGAAACATATATAAATTACATAAAGAAATTATAAACCTTATTTAACACTTTTTGCGACTGGATTGACTTAAAAATTTTTAAACTAATTTGAAATAACCCAAAGAAATGAAAAATTACTGGCTAGTGTTATAGTATAAAATGCTCAGGAAAGTTATTTCTTTCATAGGGCAAATGAAATACGTAATATCAAAATGATAATGAATTTTTAATAATGGTTTGTATTGAATCTTTCCTTTATCTACTACCTCGTCAAAAGAACAAATTGACGATACAACAAAGAAATCCTTAAAAATAAAACACGCTAAATAACACAATTAAAAAAAACAAGTGTTAAAGCCAATCAACGCTTAGGAATATGGAAAATTAAAACAATTTAAATGTAAATTGTTAACTAAAATTCCTTTCCAAGAATGACTTTATATATATTTTTAAACATTTTTATTTATTTTTTTTTTTGAAAGAAAAACCTCATCAACCACTTAGGGTTATTAGAGGCAGGTACAGTAAGATATACAGGAGGGGCTACCATGTGGTAACATTATATATCAGTTCAATGCAATTGCTTAGATTCTTTTGCATTGTTGGTAAAACCACATTACTTATTATATGATTTAATATTATGATATAATATTATATCATATTAATTTTATTAAATTAATATGATATAATATATTTTAGTTATATAAACTAAACAAAAATATATTTTTAAACCTAAAAAAAAACGTTAAAATGTAGATAAGTAACTCAGTTTAGTATGAATTATGATTTAGTTTTAGATTTGTGTATCAAGACAATGTATTCTGGGCAGGAATATTAACTATTCGAAAACAAATTATGTGAAAAACTTAATATTCGGAAAAGCAAATATTATGGCCCAGTTCCCATATTAAATCTCGAAACGAGCAGATTTTTTGTTACCTAGTCAGGCAGCAGAGGATCTGCTGACAGAACACGTGACAAAAAAATCAGATTTTTTTATGACGTATTCTATTAGCAGATCCTCTGTTGCGAGACTACGTATAAAAGATCTGCTTGTTCCGAGATTTAATATTGGAACTTAGCCTATTTGGTTTCCGAAGAAGCTAACAGATGAGATCAGATATTTTGGCGGTTACACAGAAGATATTCTTGTTAAGCGCGATTTAAATTAAGAAAGACAAGAGCAGCAAATCGATAATCGGCTAAAACGTTTTTCTAAATGGATCTTTACATAAAGGGTTCGGGTTTACAGCCAATTACAACGCGCCGAATCTGTAAAAGATGCATAAAAACATTATTATTATCTCGCTTCAATGCGCTAATTAATAGTACTGTTACAAAGTGGCCTGTCATAATCTGCATTACGAGTAAATATGTACCATACGAAATTCTTTTACCATTATTTTTTGTGTGAACAGTATTCTACAAATGACGAAAGGTCGGTAATACCAAGTACTTTTAGCTATGTATAACTAAAGGTTAAAGTAACCCAAATGGTCCTTAAGTATACCGTAATCTTAAAAGTGTGTGAAGTTCAATATCTGCAAGTGGGGGAAAAAATGGGCTAAAACATCTAAAAATCTGGCACCAACGATACCTAGAACTTAGGCTTCATACAATCCTTCATGAGCTGTAATAAACATTAAAAAAAAGCTTTACAAGGGTTTATGAAAAAGTACTGCCATTTTTATAAAATATTATTTTTATAAAACGGCTAATGGTGCCATCTCCGACAAAATTTATTGAACTACCAGTTTTAATAATAACTGTTAGTTCTATTATTATAAACTTTTTTGCCCTATTTTGGCTGTAAACCTTACCCTTTATATATGTAGGAATCAACTTTTTTCTTAATTAGCGCATTTTTCTATCTATTCTCTATTTACCTAAACAAAATACTCAGATATTATAAAAAAACAGTAAAGGAAAAAGAAAGATAGATTGAAATTTTAGCTTACTACCGGTTTAAAGTTTAAAAATATTCAATAATAGTTTGGGGTTTAAAAGCAGTAGACAGTCACTTAAAACACCTTTTGTATGTCACTTAAGGTCAATACATAAGGCCTCGTAAACTTTTGATCGGTAATAAACTAGTAAATTGAATCAATTGTTAGTAGAGCTATTTCGTGAGAAAACACCAATCTTCTGTGTTAATGAAGGCATTTTCAATTTTTTTGTAAGAACTTACCTAGGTGGAGCCAATCTGAACATATAAATAAAGAAAACTATTAATACTGATTAAAGTCCAATTCAAATATTGTAAGAAATGTAGAAACTAAATTTACATATATTATATTTAATATTTGGGTTTCTATAATGCTTGTGTAATAAAAAGTTTGTTTAACAGCAGCCAATGATCAGATCAACAAAATTATAAATCGACTGTACACAGTGAAAATTCTAATAAAATTTTGTGTTTTTTTTGTTTTTAGCAACCACAAAGAAGATAGGTAAATAAACTTAACCTTTTGAAAATGTTAAGGCCCCCTAAACATAATTTTTATTTGGCTAAAAATAACCTTTTATAATTTTTTTTTTATCAAACCGGGGTTTTAAAACTCTTCCTCAGCCATAATATCTTATAATAATTCGTTATTAAAAATGTTTTAAAATTAATTTAAACGAACATAACATGAATACAACCAAAATGCAAATTCCGAATAGCATTATGTCGGCACAGGAGGCGTTGTCACATTTTATTTGGTGAATTTGCAATATTAAGATAATTTAGATCTAATTACAAATTAAAATTGACTTAAAAATTAGTTATGTAATTCTACAATATTTAAGAGTTTCTATTAATGCACAAACCTAAATTAAAGATTTTTACATTGTTGTCTACTTCATATTAATATCCAGATTAGTTTTTATTTATTTTTACTACTTTTTCTTTGGTGTGATAAATTTCTCATTTCTACTTCAATTTATAAGGCAATAAGAAGAAAACAAAAATTAGAATATAGAAAATATGATACTCTTAACATCAAAATAAAATATATTGTTTTATTTCTTATCAGTGCCATATTTGGTATTTTTATTTTATATTTTGATTTTAATATCTACATATCTACAAATCCGGATCGCATTTTGTCCAATTCTCAATCGTCTTCAAACCCGCTTTGGTAAATAATATTAGAGACATTTTAATTTAAAAACCCCCCGATTAAAAGCTGAAAAACTTTTTTCGCATTTTGCGTTCGAAACGAAATTTTTTTGCTAAACTGAAGATGTTTTAATATTTTAATTTTCCATCGTTATCTTCTAATAATCTTATCTTATCGTATGCCAGAACCCTTCAATATTATTTGACAAACTACTTACATTGCTGCATAAAGCAAGCAAGTTTGCTATCAAACTAGACCCTAGTTTCATATTTCTGTATTCAGTATAAGCAAAGAAAAAATTTAAACTATACGAATTTTCGACTGAGTTCATTTAAATGTGCAACGCTTTGAACAGTGTCCGCGAATCCCAATGTTTTCCGTAATATGAATTTGAAATTAATCCCCAACCTCTCCCGTGAAAACAAACCAGTGCAGGATATTAACCAATGTTATGCTGTCCTTTTCACTTTTTAAAAACTTATTTTTGGAAACACGAATTAAAAAAAGGGGGGGGCTAAACTGGTATGTGTATTTTTAGTCGCGTTTTAATTCAACGATTTAGTAAGTCCTGCCGGAACATGAACTCTTCAAATAGCTTCCCAGACATCGGCTCGCGTTAGCCAAAGTCCATTAGGGGTATCAAAAATATAGCATTGAATGGTTCATCTTATCCGTAGTAGTAGTATCTTTGGTATAAGATCATAACAAAAAATAAAAATCTACTAATTATGTCAACGCTTTGCACAGGTGTCCTCCAATCACAGGTCGTTTTGGTCTGACGTCAGATATGAATTTGAAATGGTAATAACCACAACTAATTTCTCCGTGAAAATAAATTCTGCAGGTGATGCCAAATAGGCAAAGGAAGAAATTTAACATGTTTTTAACTAAAAATAAATTTTATGCAAGGGGTCTATTTCACTGTATAAAAAAATTAAAATGTTATGGATAAATCTAATATTAAAAATAAGGAGAGCGTGTGTATGTTTTCTATTTTAATTTGCTTTATTTTGTGAAAATCCATTTTTTTTAATCTTAACAGAATTATTAACTCAACGATTTATTTTAGTCCTACCATAGAAACTCTTAAAAATAAATTTGCTTCCCAAATATACTTTTGCTGCTGTTTAAAGAAAGAACGTACTGTGTGCAAAAATGTTATTATTTATACGTAAAGTAGTTATCTCTGAAAACTATTTTGTACTTAGTGCCAAGAATTACTGACTTACTTATTTGGACTAGTTCTAGGTCTAAGAGGAGCACCAGGTTTCAGTTTCGCATTTGGATATTGTGACAAGTACGTCATCATTGACTGTTCATCAATATTTGGATTGACTATTTCTTCCGGCGTGATGAGCTGGGGTACATTAAGCCAGTCATCAGCCAAACCCATGGCTTCTGAAGCATTTTGGACTGAATCTTTTGGATCCCAATCCTAAAAAATTAAAGATTTTAAGTTTAAAACCAAACGACATGCACCATCAAAAGTAGGTAACAGGGAGCGAGAGGGTTTAGTCGCAGATCTAATTAAACATTGCGTAAAACCTAAAGGGAGATTCATTTTAGTTCTTTAATTTGTTACTGCTGAAAATACCCATTTGTAATGAAACCAAGTTGTTATAAGAAAATGTAACTCGTTTTAAAAAAGCTTTAAAAATAACGCCAGGGAAAAATAAAGAGATATTTTCGTTTTTTACATTTTGAGTTGTCCTACAATTTTATAAAACCTTTTACGACAAGTTTTTCGTTCGTTGTCTTACACATACTTCTAGTGTTAATCAATTTAATTAACAGTTAACACCCAGATAACTTTACAATAATGCAGAATTTAAAGTAATGAGAAATGTGCCATAGCTTCATGTGTTAAATATTTGTGGGTAATCGTTTAACATCCTGTACATATCTACACATATATTAAAGATATTTTAAATACTTACCGGCCAATCAGGACATAAACCAGGTGCTACGGAATCAACTAACGCCCCTACTGCTTTTCCATCGTTCCAATCAGTCGTAAAATTCTTTATAGGTAAATCTGGTACTCTACTTTGTATCCAATTCATTAGCCTGAAAAGCCAAATTCAAACTCAAATTATCCAAATAAGTTTTTTTTTTGAAAACTAAAGAACAACTAAAACATAATAATTAAACTGAAACAATATCTAACCCAAATAATAAAAAGGTAACAATTTCGTTTTAACAATATTAATTGTTGTGACCCGTGTAGGGATTGCATCACCTGCATTGCCGACACCGGAGAAAAACTTCAGAAACCCCGGACATTTGGGTAAAATTGAGTGTTTTTGTGCGGACACCCCTAAATAAAATATATTTACAATAAAAATAATTTTATTTTTTTATTTGCTTAAATGCCTTGTCTGCGATTTATTTATTATTAATTGACAAAAATTTACAAAATCGACTTAAATCACAGAACAACAAATAAAACACTAGGAAGGTACTAAAAAAATTGTACAGTCTGTTTTTCCGAGGTAATCGGCTTAGAAAATCAAATAGGAAATCTTCGACCCTTGTTTTAGCTTGGAACAGTCCACGAAGACTGAAGGTATAAGTACTTACGAACCGTGGGTATTTTAAGTGTGGTAAGAAAGAGTTTACACGGGACTTAAGTATTTGGAGATTGAAGAAAGAACTTCTGCGGGTAGCAGGTTCCATAGTATGGGCACACTAGGGATGAAGTAACTAACAAAGGGGGAAGTTCGGGGCCTCTCAAGTTGGACTGTAAAAGGTTGCATAAATGTGGCACTAGGTATTGCTTAGTTAGGAGCTGTCGGAGGAGCAGAAGCAGTAAAAATACAAACATGGGATCATTAATAAGACGAACAGCACTTCTTTGAATGGAATTAAGAATGCTAAGAGTTGAAGGGGATGCCATTCCCCAGACATAAAAAAAATATTTCAAAGAGGGTCTAATCTGGGACACATACAGATTATACAGATTAGAAGAAGAGAAATACTTTTAACCATAACCAAGTAACCTTGAAAAAGGGAGATACTGTAGATCTTTTATATTTAAAACAGGTTACAAAACTGCAAAACTAAATTAATTTTTTACTATATTCTTAAATATTTCATCTTTTCAAATAAAGTGTAATACTAAAATTTAGGTGTGGTTAGTTCAAGCAAAGATAGCAGCCGCACACCAGCGACTTGATGACAGCCACAAAAGTAAAAAAACCACCCTTGATATAACACAAACGTAAATACTCTGCAACTTCGTTTTTAATATAAAAAATAATAATTTATGCATCCTAAATGTGCGAGGCCTAAACATTAACGTACCGTGGTAAGAGTAAGTTTGTTGATACGGGGCTTAAAGATTTGAAAGTTTAGAGAGAAAAGGAAGACCTATGTGAGCAGCAAGTTGCACAAACTAATCACTTTGGGGATGAAAAAGCGGCAAGGTGGAAAATTTGGGGCTTTTTTAAAATAAACTGTAAAAGGATGCATTGTCCATTTAAACGCGTCAAAAACATAATCTTTTCAATCGCAAAAAAGTCCACCAGTACTCATCCTTTACTTATGACCCACAAGATCTACTGGGAATAAACGACAAAGAATCATTAAACCATGTGGGCGTTACCTCTAAGAACAATTTTTATAAGCAATATCCACAGCAAATACCTACTTGCATTCCTCTTTCAAACTAGAAAGTATTTACCCCCTTGTAATCTGTATATTCTGT
Organism: Listronotus oregonensis; assembly: GCA_019359885.1. Classification (NCBI taxonomy): domain Eukaryota; kingdom Metazoa; phylum Arthropoda; class Insecta; order Coleoptera; family Curculionidae; genus Listronotus; species Listronotus oregonensis. Next base: position 552,945 of record JAHBCN010000011.1, read on the forward strand.
ATGTATCCCAAATTAGAAACTGCTTTGAATATTTTTCCCATATCTAAGGTTGTAAGAAGAAAATTACTCTCTGGCTCAAAAGAAAAATCTATGTTGTAATGGTATTTAATGCAATTTTTAAAAATAACGCCCACAAGATTAAATAAATCATTGTTCTGAATAAATAATATCTTAGACTGATTAAATTAACGCTTGTATGAAATAAGAACTGGCCGACATTTTTTAGCGAGAGTGGATATGACTCAGTCTTTGATTTATTAAACTGAACAAGATTTTTGCCATCCCAATGCAATTATAATTAAAGGTACTGTAAAAAAGACGTCTGCGTTACCCTGCGCTTGTTTTCCAAATTAATCTAATCGTAAGAGACCTTGAGAGAATACATATATTACAATCATGAAACTAAATAAAAATATTTTAAAATTTATCGTTTTAATAATTTTTATTATATTTAAAAAATCAACCTCTGGTTGTAAAATCTAAATCCCAAAACCTGTTAGTCCTCTTTCTAAATTATTTTTAAATTAGCTAATTACGGTATTGATTACATTTTTTTATGAAACACTTTAATTGACTAATAATTTAATTACCAATTGTTTAAAAATGGTCCATATAGGCAACTGCAAACAGCATTACAGAGAAATACTTCAAATAAATCTTTAATTATAGGCAAACACTTCAAAATTATGAATGATTACGAATTATAGTCATTGTATCGGCATAAATGTACATATTATCCGATTAAAATAAAATTAAATTTAATTGTAAAAGTGCTTTACAGTGGCGCACTCCGCAGGGTAGAACACTTCAAATCTGTTTCTTCCAGTGCGGGATTAAATAAGGAGTAGAAAATCGACGGCACTGAACGCACCGCTAAGGGGGTGCCGCTCGTTGTTTCGTAACCGCGTCCTTCATTAACACAGTTTACGGTTAAAAAACTGTGAATAAATATGCCTATAATTCTTTTACTATTTCTAAAATAAAGTTTATTGGAGAAAAAAAATAGTTATAATTTTTGCGCAAAAAAATAAATGCGACCACTAATTATTGAATTTATAAGGTTGTTCTACTGGACTTGGCTGCTTATAGGTAAAAGATTAATATTGACAGACTTTTTCGCAACAGCGAACATAATTGTGTTTTTTTTGAGGCATTGAACTGGACAAAACTTTTGGCACCCCAATCCAACATTAGTTTAATGTCCTGTAAAAAAGATAACTACATTACGCTGCGCTTATTCTCCAAATCATATTTAAAGACCAAGGGCCGGCTTAAGAAACTGAATATTAGAGTAAAGGGTACTATCATCAGCAATCGTCAGTATGGATAGGAATGATCGTGGAAGAGAGAAGATCGTTGATGTAAAAAAGAAATAGAGTTGGTGCAATCTTTTTTTCAAGACCTTTTTAATTATAAAAAACTTCTACATTAATTGGTAAACCGGATTCCAATAATCTTTGAGAAACACAGAATATAATGTATGCTTGGGCAACCCTCTTTTCACTTTTTGAGACACAATAAATAATTTGGGAGATAATTAATTTTTTTACCTGTATTATTTCATTACATTTTTGAATTAAAAAGTTACACTCCCACTTTTTGTAGTTACTTACGCCACTCAGTATATTATGTTTAAAATAATTTACATTTTATTATATATAACGAAAATAGAAAATTGGAGCCAAAGTCACCAATAAGGAGTTCAGAAAACTCATTGGTTTTTACCTTAAAGACAGAGCTTTATGCTATTATATTAGTGATGAGCGAGACCGGTCTTGGTCTTGCGGTCTTGGTCTTGGTCTTGCAGCAAGACCAAGACCGAGACCAAGACCAAGACCGCCTTTTCGCTTGCAAGACCAAGACCAAGACCGGGGTATGCAAGACCAAGACCAAGACCAAGACCGAGGAGTGCAAGACTACGCAAGACCAAGACCGACCTGCAAGACTCTTGCACTTTTCTAATTTTTTTTAATATTATAAAATTTAATTTTTATATTCCATATACAAAGGTATTTCATACAGACATGACAAAAAAAGTGTCAAAAACTGCTAAAAATGGCGATTATTTAATAAGTAACAAGTTTCTTCAATTAAATAATAATTAAATTGTTCACTTTTTTTATACAGTTTTCTAACAACGATAACTAGTAAATTCAATACCATGTTCGGTGCCCTTTGAAAAGAAAAAAAAACATAAAAAGTAGCAAAAAGGTTTAATTTTTATTGTCGGTCGCTTTTGCTTTTTATATGGTCTATTATTACAGTCACGTGCGGGAAGCGGCACATTATAAAAAGCAAAGGCAGCCGCAGTACAAACCAAATCTTTTTTGCTACTTTTTATGTTTTTTTTTTCTTTTCAAAGGGCACCGAATTTTCATTTAAAAAATGATGCAACTATACAAAAGTTATAGAAGCTGAAAATTACTTTTATATCCCTAATGTTTTTTTAAATTAGCTATCTAGTGATGTCACAGACTGGATCAAAAATTTCCATAATACAGAAAAACATTATTCTTGTTCCACACTAAGAAGTGGCTTCTTAAAACTAAGATATAAATGTAAAAGAGATGGATTGATAAAAAATATTATTTTTATGTCATATAGAAATATTTTTTATATAAATAAATTTTAAATATTATTTTTGGCTTAGACGGAAAATAGTATTTAAAAACCATCTACGTTAATATTGTTCCTATATGAGAGTTGAACAATTTACAGTATAATATACAGAGTGGTGATTTTTTAAATAAATTAATTGGAAAAAATTTTTGGTTTTAGGTTGAAAGCTAAAAATAAGATATTTTTTTGAGTGTAATTTTTGTATGTTCAGTTTTTCACCATCATGAACGGTTTCGGAAATATCGAGCGTGACAAACTATTGAGCCACCTTGTCTATGCAGAATGTTTATAAAGTATTTGTGCCAACTTTGTACGGAAAATGTTAACTTATTTAAAGATAAAAAGTTTATATGAACAAAAAAGATTCCTAAATAACTTTTTTTTAATCAGAAACCAATTTTTACATATTGAAATTGTTTTCACGGAAATTTTACATCTTGATATTAAAAGTTTTTTTTCTGCTCACTCAGTATACAGATTTGTATTTATTTTATATGGTTCTTTAAAGAAAATTTAAATAATTCTTTTCATTAAAATATTTCTATGTGCTACCAAATGTATAAAAGCAGGTTGTGTCTTAATTGAACATTAAATAAAGCGCTATAAATAAATAAACCCCTACATTAAAAATATGCTTTTTAATCAAATAATTCAAATGTACGTGTAAGCTTAAAATGTGTATATTTTAATATTTTAATGCAAAAAATATAGTCGTCATTTTTATTTATTTTTAAGTATTAAGAAATATATTTTATTCAAGATTACTTACTTTAAATTATTACTACCAAAAAAAAGCAAAACCAGCAAGACTCTTGCAGCAAGACCAAGACCGGGTGGTGCAAGACCAAGACCAAGAACAAGACCTTCCTTTGGCTTGCAAGACCAAGACCAAGACCAGGCTTGCAAGACCAAGACCAAGACTAAGACTAGCTCGGTCTTGGTCTTGGTCTTGCTTTGCTCATCACTATATTATATTGTAAAATATTTTAAAGAATAAGATATTATTTTTGAATTTGGTGCCATATTGGCATAGAAGTAAGAGTAGAATAATTTACTAACGATGACATAGAGCGCCTAATATAATTATGTAAAATTACCTTTGCTTTGGTGTCGGTTCTGTTCCTCCATTGTTCATATCGTCTTCTCCTTCCCACACAGGAAGAGATATAGAATAATGCAAAATAAGCGTCCATATTAAACCTAATATTAATTTTAATTTGCAGTCGACTATGTGGCTGGAATCTGTAACAAAAAAATAATGTCATTAACAAAATATAACTAATTTTGCATAAACTACATTTACAACATTATGATATTTTTTTACATTTTCCTTTATTGGACTTCCTGTCTTTTTAAGCGAGAATTTTATAAAAGTATTTTCGTAGTCATTCTCTATAGAAGCTTTCTTTCAAATTTAATATTGATTAAAATGTTCCAGATAAACCAAAAAATAGTTTTGAAATTACAAAAAACGGATTTTTGTAATTTAGTTAAATAAATCGTGTTTTAACTTACTTAGCAAAAATAAGTTAAGGGTATGGTTGCCAGATGATAATCTGATAAAACAGGACTGATGATTATAATAGAGAGGATTTTCTTTAAAAGGGGAGGACATTCACAAATAAACCATAATTGTTTGTATCTAATTTACTTTGTTGTAATCATAATTAGCTGACCTGCCAATTTTTGCAAGAAAATCTTAAGTTTTTTTAACAAATAATTATAAAAATCTTCACATGATATGTTTTTAAAGTTGTATTAAACAAAAATCAAAGATTTTACTGACTCCGCACTTGGTCTCTATCTTTCTTTGCTCCACTGATTATTAATCAGCGAAAAACTCACTTCACATTCGCGTTATGTCCGCTTATACAAAAATAAAATTTGCAGATCTTAGGTAGTTCTGAGATACATTCAATGTTTTTAGCATTTTGGAAGTAAATTGTCCACTGTTCGTGCAACTTCAAATCATAATATTTGTCATCAGGATCACCATCTGATTTAGATGTAAGAAATAAAATCAGGTTACAAAACTAATCATGTAGTTTAACATTGTCAATCTCCACACATCTGGCGTTTAAGAACTCAATGCATGAAACTAAATCGTCATATTTTAGGTTTTCGTTCTCTTTTAGCAACGTCATCCACTCTTTAAAGACGTAAATCAAAAGGAGGACATACGATACGTAAGGGAGGACGGGAGAACAAAATGTGAAAAAGGAAGACATTTCCTCCTTTTGGAAACTATCTGGCAACCCTAGTTAAGGGTGAAAACTAAGGAAATTTATCTTGAAGTGACAATATTTGCTAATTTAAAATGGTATTTAGAAGTGGCTTAAGTTGCTAATAAAGGAAAAACACTCTTTTGCTGATTTTTTTTTATCACATTATTTTTATTTTTTATATATAAAAAGAAATATCCAAAAAGTTGTTTTATAACAAGAGGGTATAGGAATAAACAAGAGTTAAATTAAATACACTTAAATGGTGTTAAAAGTCTACGAAAGATAGCTTAATGCCTATTTCTACTAACCAGCCGGCTGCACCACAGTCTTTGCTTGAACAGATAGCTTGTAAACGTTCAAAAGGCTGTAAAGCAAAATTTGGGTGCAAGAAATTTATAAACAAATGTTACATTTTTTGTAAAGATTGTGCAGTGCGAAAATGCAAGCGATCTTGAAATATATGAGGAACCAAGTGAAGCTTTAGACCATGAAATAGGCATTGCTCTTTGTGTCCAATATTTGTAAGTTATTTTAATAAATTTTTATTGCCTCTTGTATTAAACATAACAATTTTGTTTTTATTAATCACATTGTTACTTTTCTTTACTTAATAAAATAAAGCCTTAAAATTTGGGTTTGACATTTGGTTTTTGGTTCTGAGAACAACCATGTATTACTATACTTAAGTCCATAAAAAATAATTTCTAAAAGTAAAACCTATGTATGTTAAAAAGGGATAAACCGCCTCTCTCACCCTCATCACCGATTTAGTTTAGTATGAAGTGCAATACATGGTTGTTATCAAAAATTAAAGTTCACAATGAAAGCATTTTCATAAAAAGTAATGTGTTAGAAAGTGATTCACTACTTCTTTTACTCTTATTTATTTATGTTTTCTTTCTTTTTAAGTAAATATTTAATGTGTTTAATTGTTCATAGAAATTAAAATACAGAATAATTTTCATAAAAGTAAGTATTTTTTTATGTATTACTTATTTAGGCATCAATTATAATACGTAATTGTATTGTTGTGTGCCACCGAATGCAGTAGTCACCGATGACACAAATTATTATTAAATTTGGTTGCTACAATGGCTGTAGCACTTAGTTTTACAATTTTGTTTTATTATTTTCAAACTATTTTTAAATTAAATTCCTTTTTGGTTTATTTAAATTATTTATTTAGTTTTTTTATAATATTAACTGTCACTGAATATACTAAGATTTACTAGAGACTAACTTAAATGTATGGCTAACCTAAAGATACTGATGCTTGAAAAATACTGCTAGATACTTATTTTTCTACAATGGGGGTTGTGTTGACCACTAACACAAGGGGCGGAGCCATTTTTAAGATTGGAAATTTCCTTTGTCCTTTTGTATGTAAATACTATTTGAAAAGATCAAGTGTTAAAATATTAATTTGGGGTGTTTACGATCGAAGTATACAATAACCAATTTAGGGTTTTATAGTTCTAAAAGCTTTTTAATAGTAGGGTAATAGATTGTTAGTTTAAAGGAAACATTTATTATGCAAAGGATAAGTTTAAATTACTTTTACGTGCTTTTAGAAATATCTACCCTTTTATTAGGGTGTTAAAAGTCTTGGGAAATGTAAATAATGATTATAGAATATTTGGGGTTCTTTGACAATAATGATAATTCTGAATAATGAAAGTAACTAATAAAAATGTGTTATCGTGATACGTAAAAACTATAAAAAACATTAATTATTATAAAAGGAAATTCCGTCTTATAATGTATTATCACATTTATAATAGAATATTATATTTGATCTTGGTTGGATCACAACAGTATATACGATTTAAAATGCTTTCAAAAAATATATTTAAGATTAATCTAAAAGTAAGTTTTTTGTCAATTTTTGTTTTAAATGCTAAATTCCCCTAACTACACTTTTTTTAAAAAGTAATAGTTACTTCATAAATTATTTGACCATCGAATCCATCATTTTGGTAATTAAATTGAGCCTGGAGATACATAAAAAATGGGAGTAATAACTAATTATTTTTAAATTAAAATGAGTTAATGGTTAATAAATAAAAACTAAAATACTAGTAGAAAAAAAGGAAAATTTAACCAGTTTATTTGTACTATAAGAAACGTGTATATTTATTTTCTTGAAACAAAAAGTATCTTTAAAATGTCAATACGTGCCAGTACCTTGACCAAGTAAAGTGTAATGAATGTGAAATGCGATCGTAAATTAAGTGTATTAAATCTAATAAAAAACATGGAACAAAAGCATTTAAAAAAGTATATATTTTAAAACAGATCTTTTAAAATAATCCATTATTAAAAACAAATTATTTTGCGTAAATCTTTTACCAGCTTGCCTGGTGTTTCATTTTGTGTTACAAGATTAGTAAAATTAAACGCTAGTTTCATGCGAAACGATACGTTAATACTTTGAGTTTTAATTATGCTATATTTTAACATAATTTATTGCTTATTTTAACCACAGAGTCATTTGATCACGTGGCCGTTACTTTTAAGAATAATAACTGTCAGAATCACAGCAGCTTGAAAAAGCTCGAATTCCTCTTTTGCGTCAGAAAAGTTTTCTACCCTTTAAGTCTGTATACTCTGTATGTATCTTAAACCGAACCATATATTTAAATCCACTTAGGTCCTATATGGGCCAAACTTAGAAGTCAATTTTATGTTTAGCGCTATAATTATTTAAAAACTGCTTAAAAATGTGCATAATGGGATATAGAGGTAAAACATCTAACGGGTAATTGTACCGTTACCAATATAAACAATTGAAATCCTTTCCCTTACCCTATAAAAGGTTCATAATTTTGTAAAAAATACCTTAAAAGCTTTGTAAATAACATCGACATAAATCTGTGTCAAATAATTAAATTTGGTGTTTATCCTTGAAAAAAACCTATTATGTATTGTTAATATATAGAACGATTACAAGGTTTTTTTATAACACCTAATGTAAGAGCAGATGTACCAACCGCTATAATTTTTTTACCAAATATTTGTTAATATGCAAAATATGTACATATATTTACGACATAATATAATCAATTATAAAATAATGAACAGGTAAAAATTACCGATATTTTTTATCAGTCATCAGTTTAAACTACAATATGCATAAATACATAATTTATTAAGACTTTTTTAAATAACAAAAAATACCGTTAGACAATTTCGATAACAATTTTTCCTGAGATCTCAACTATACTCGTATCGCACTGTTAGTTCACTTCGTAACGTATAATTACCAATTTAAAAAAAAAGTCAAAAAACGATTACAAAAATGACTGATAGTCCCAAACAGAGGTGCATCAAAGCTTAACTCTTACTTTTTTGAGTTTAAGAAAGCTTACATAAAATATAATTTTCTTCCATAGCATACAAAAAAATTAAAAAATTACGCTAGACAAAATTAAAATGACTTCTGTTATCTGTATTAAAAAGACGCCGCCAATGGCCGCCAGACAACAGATATGGGGGGCGTTCTACAAAATGCAGGGTATTCTGTAAACTAATCTTGAGTTCAAAGAAGTATTACGTAAGGCTCGCTCAAGGGCACATAGTATTTGCAAAAGTATGTCGCTAGTTTTCGCAAATGTCGCTCAATGCTCAACGCAAAGAGTTTAACGTTTTCTTTTTTTTTGTCTCTCAACACTATATTTTTAGGACACTTTTTAGGGATGATATTTAAAAAAAAAATAACTTTATTTATAAATATACGACATTTTACAAAAAATATCTCAAAACTTATAACACTTGAAAAACTCCTTTATACGGCCAACCGCATTAAAACAATACTTCTTATTAGATCAGAGAATTAAGTAACGATACGCACAGCCAATAACTGCATAAATGACCACCAGTAAACACTGTGTGCCGCTGTGTGTGGTGTGAATTCGACAGTAAACTGTATGTAAATTACATTGCCGAGGTGTAATAAGGAAGTATTTGTAAAAAGTCCATGATGGTACATACTACTCCGTTGTATCCTTTGGTCTTTTATGTTAGGGGGTTCTTGAAGGACTCCTCTACTAAGTGGAAACATCCAAGAAAATCTATGTGCTACTGGAAAGTATAAGGCAATAATAGCTTTTTTAAACGACGTTAAAATGTAGGTATTGTTATATTTGGTTTATTTACATACATGTTAAAAATGCTGGGTAATTTCTAAAAATAAATGTATGTTTATTTTACAAATAATTAAAAAACAGTGTCTCTCCTAAGTCACCCGCAAACCAATCTTAAATCTCAGTAATTTATAGGTATTTTTTCTTATTTCACTACAAAGAGTAGGTAATTTTTAAATGCTTCCGATGCTTTAAAATCATTGACTGCTACCAAGAACTAAGTGTCATAAGAAGCAATGATGCACGCAGTCTCGATGACTTCAGACAATAAATATTTATATTTCACCAGAAAAATGTTATATATGGCTCAGTAAGTATGACGTCATTTTAAAGAATGACTAAAACAGACAGAAAAAAGCGCTTTAGATAAAAATAAGTACAAAGACAATTTTGAGTAAAACAAGATAATGCCATTCCCTTCAAAAACATCCTTATCTTTTTTTAACATCGTTAAATTAAACAAATGCATAGTATTAAAATTGCCAAATATTCTTCTTAATATTGAAAGTAAATTGTGAGACGGTATTACTCATATTATACTGAAGGTTTTCTACGTAGTGTCAATTATTTAAGGAGATGATTCTGGGGCTTTCAATATAATGGTTTAAACGAGGTGACTCACAAGTTCGTACCAAAATTATTGATGTTACAGCCAATACCAAAATAAGTTTTCTGTCAATTTAAAAATAAAATTACGATTTCTTAGATATAAATCGCTAAAGCTAGAGGGTAAGTCTCTGCAGGCAGAAGTTTTCAGTCTAGACACTCTATGGATAAACGAACGAACCAAGTGGGAATCCAAGGCCTCTCCAGATAAACTGTAAAGGGATGCATTCATGGCATTTAGGGGTGTTCTATTATGAGCTGCTAGGCGAGAAATTATACTGGCTAATTTCTCTAAGCAGAAGCCGTGCAAATACCCACAACAGAGCGACAGATCCCCTACAGCCCGTCGGTGGGTGAGAGAAGGAAGCTTTTCTGTATGGGTGGGATCATCTATAAGGCAAACCGCTCTAAGAGGTGTAGAAAACGCCATTCCCCAGACATGAGAACAATATTCCAACGAAAATATGTTCTGAAATACTTACAGAGTATGCAACTTAGAAGGCAACAAATACTTTTCGGCTCGAAAGAGGAATTCGAGATTTTTTGATGCTGCTGCGGCTATGAATATAATATGTTTATGCCAGTTAAGCTTATTCTTAAAAAAACAAACACAAGGTTAAATGACTCTTTGCTTTGCAAAACTTTGCTGTTTATAAGTATAGGATTAATATTGACAGACTTTTGATGAAACCCTTAGTTTCTGTCATGTATAATTTTATGTTTTTCCAAAGGAGGTAGGTAAAATTGGGCTTTTTTGCCCATCATATTTGTGAAAATTAAGAGTTTCAATTTGGGCCATTTTCTTATAGTTATAATAAGTCCAACTATCTTTATTTACATCTACAATGAATTGGTAAAAAAACAGAATGGCAAGTACCAAAAAATCCTTTAAACTTGCTATTTTTATTGAAATTTTGCCTTTTTACACGTTTTTTGATCTTTTATTTTTAAAAATGATATGAAACGCTTTGTGCACCAACATATTTTTTTATCTTTAACATTACACTTAATAAGCTTATAAACTAGCATTTATTTATTTGGTGCGTTGAGCGCATGATACATATGTTTTTTTTTAATAAAAGATCAAAAAACGTATAAAATGTTTTTTTTTGGTTCTTGCCATTTTGATTTTTTAACCAATTTATTGTAGATGTAAATAAAGTTACTTAAATTTATTATAAATATAATAGAACGGTTCAAATTGAAACTTTGAATTTTCACATATATGATGGGCGAAAAAAGGCCAAATTTTGTTCAACACCTTTTAAAATCATACATTTTTCTATTGCCTTGCAAACAACTAAGAGAAAACATAAAGGTCTCGAACTAAAAGGGAAAGTTTTAGATACTATTTTGTAGATAGAGCACACATTTAGAGGCGAATTATTTCTTTGCATTCATAAAATAAGATTTCTATTTATATTAAATCGCTTACTGATGACAGAGTTCTTACAAGCATGTCACATTTAGGCCTTATCCAAATGTGTAATTACTTGGCTGTTTAAAGTCGGTAAAACTGATGGGCCATTTAATGAAAACAAAAACCACTGTATAATCTTAAGATCTAGTCATGGGAATATTAACAACCCATTAAGAATTTATAACGTAAGGCAACTATATAATTTCCTAAATTTAAATTCGTTCTTGGAAACATGCATAAAAACTTGCCATTATCTTCATTCTTGACTTAAACAGGTTATATAGTTCTGCACGTTGGTTATACAAGCTATTTATGGTGTTTTTTTTATATCTTCGATGGTTGATGGTATCGACCTTGTAATACATCGAAGTAATGTTGGATTTTTTATCAACCTTTTTTCTTTATGGTTTTTACTACTTATATATTTGAATATCCAGGTTAAGAAGTAAAACTCACTTCTTAATGAGTGTACTATTTTCAGCTGCTATAATATATACCGTATGGCCCATTAAGTGTGCAAAAAAATAAAGGACTTTTTTTATTTTTATTTGTCAGAAAGTATGCATAAAAGTTGATGCACGGTCCCAGACTTTATAAGAAGCAGTGTGTTTTAATAAAAGTTTTAAAATATTCAGGGTAAGTCAAAAAATTGAGAACTGCTTAGAGGTAAAGTACCTTATTTCAAAAAATACAACAAAATGTTAAAAAGAGCTATTTGGAATCAAAAGCTATGCCTAAATACCAAGTCATTGGAAAGTTTTTTTTATGGAAAATGTTAAATAACCCCTGTATGATACATATTTTTACAACTCCCATTTAATACTTTAAAAAAAGCAACAACCAAATCACTTTTGAGTCACTTTTATCAAAATGAAGCGTATTTGCAAAATTTAACTGAATTTATATATTTTAGCTGAGCTATCGGCCAACTTCAGGTTTGTTGCAACGATATTTAACAGAAATCTACATTTTTACAAATATTCTTTTTAAGAGGGCAAATATTATATTAATAATGTGTATGTAAGAAACATTCATTTATTTAACAAATAAAAATTACCTTATTAAGTTGGCGGTTGGCTAAAAAAATATAAATCCTATCAAATTTTACGCTTCAATCTAATGAAAGAAATTTTAAAATAATTAGGTTTTATCTACTCTACCTAAGTATTATAAAAGAATATTAAAAATATATGTACAATGGTAATTTATAATAAAAAAAAAAAAAAAGGAGCTCATGCCCCCTTGGTATTTAAACATACCTTTAATTCTTAACAACTTTTATTTTTAATATTTTATTGAATTTTTTAAAATAAGAGTACTTTACTTCTGAGCAGTTTTTATTTTTTTACTTACCCTGTTTATTTTCGGAGTTTAAATAAAACCAATTACTGCTAATATAGTAGCTTAGAACCATGCACCAATTTTTATGAAATATAAAATTTTCTGACAAATTACAAATAAAAAAGTTTTTCATTTGTTTGCATATTTAATAGACCACACTGCATAATGTACAGGTTTTCCCGAGCCTCATCATTAGGATCTTGGAAACTTAAAGAAAAGAGATACGAGGTCGGTTTAATGCAGGCAAAGTTTGAAAATTTCTAATATTACCGAAGACTTTTGGAAAAAACCGAATATTCGCAATTTTGTTTTTATAATTTTTATTATTTTATTTGAATAGATGTAACATTCTCATTGCTATTTTTTCTGTTCTACAAGACAGTGTTATTAGATTTACAGACCGACGTTTCGTCATTAAGCTGCCATCATCAACTTTGTTTTTTTTTTAAATACGGTCCTGGATTTTTTATTACGGATTTTAAGAGCTTTTAAGATCTCCAAGCCAATGATGTATTGGCACTTATTCGGAAAAATCATTTCAGTATTTTTGTAGTAAGATCCTTCCAAAAATCTATTACCTCTCTTTTTCTAACACATGATTTCTTATGAAAACTGACATTAATGTAAATTTGTTGAATAATTGCGATGCATCATTGGTTTTGGGACCTTAGAAGCACTTAAAATTAAAATAAAAAGTCAAGGGCCGTATTTAAAAAAAAGTTAATGATGGCAGCTGGAAGACGAAACGTCGATGTGTAAAACTAATAACACTATCTTGTAGAACAGAAATAGTAGCAACAGGAATGTAAAATTTATTTTGTTATATTTATTCAAATGAAAAAGTAAAAATGAAATCGCAAATATTCGGTTTTTTCCAAAAGTCTCCGGAAGAATTCGAAAATCGTATCTATTCAAGTTACCGAGATTTCAATGATAAGGCTCGAATTTGGGACACCCTGTACACGGGTGGCATTGATTGTGAAACCTACTGCTTGCAGAGATTTTCCTTTCTTATCCAAATCTCTAAATATTTAAGTCCAGTGTTAATAAACTACCTCTTACCACACTTAGGACACCCAAAGTACGTTAATATTGAGGCTTTAAGGCTTCGTGGGTTGTCCCAAGAAAACAAAAAAAACTCTATAGCCGCGTTTACACCAAAGTCTTCCAATAAGTTTTCCACAAGTTGCGGCAAGTTGTTGCTTTTTCTACACAATACAGCAACTTTTTCTGTCTTCCACTTGTGTAGAGACAAATCTTCCACTAAATTTTGGTTTTTCGCGGAGTGTCGGTAAAGATCAAAGAAAGTTAACAACTAAAAGTGGAAGATTTGTTGCTACGCGCTTTGCACAAGCAACTTGTAGAAAACTAGTGGGGATCTGGACAATCTACTGCCTAAATCTTTCACGCCAATTCTTAGGCAACAAGTTTTTCACTTATTGCTTTAAATTTTAGAAGAGCAACTTTAAGTTTTCTACAAAAAATCCTTTGTTAACTTTTTGTTGTCAACTTTGGTGTAAACACGCCTTAATGTACTGTAGGGTAAATGGAGTAATAAACATGTGAACCCAAGTTTTATTGACTTAAAAAAAATATGTTTAAGAATTACTAATATTCTAGGAAGACAAAACATATATGCATAACGTAATATTTGGAAGTAATACATTTATAAAATATATAAAGGAAATCCCACGGAGTCAGATTTATCAACTTCCTTGCTTTTATCGCAGAAAATATAAAAATTGCCATAATCTTGGTAATATGATATTTTTAAATAATTACAATATATTTCCAATATAAAGCTGACTAAGCAAATTACGACAACGTCGCGTCGTCTGACTAAAATTTAAATTAATTTAATTTAAATTTATAGTGTCAAAAATTATGCACTCATTGTTTAATGTGTATTGGGTTGGGCGGTTGGGACTCCTTTTGTTTATAGAATTACAGTACCATAAAATTATGCAAAGGACAGTAACAATTAACATGAATCAGATATCTTGTTTAAGGTTACAGGTTACACTCTACTGGAATTAAAATTACTATTAATGACATATTTAGGAAATAACTAATTTGTACGTCTCATTTCCAGCCATTATAATTAACACATTGTAGTATGTGACTTTTTTACTTTCCTCGTTATGAAGAAGTATTTTAATGGCAAAGAAATCACAACTTAAGGTTTTTGCTACATACACGTTTCGGAGTTTAAAAAATTAAATTAAAAAAAGTGGTTTTTTATTTCCGTCTGTCTGTCGGCTTATCGGACTGGGTCATAATGCCCAAACGGAAAGAAATTTTTAAGTAAAATTTATATATATATATATGTATATATAAATATATATATATATATATATATATATATATATATATATATATATATATATATATATAAAATCAATATTGGGGTATCGATCAGGTGGGCTTAAGAATCGATATCCCAATATTGGATTTTGTGTTTAACTTGTCGATCGAGACTTCTCTCCACTTATATATATATATATATATATATATATATATATATAATATATATATATATATATATATATATATATATATATATATATATATATATATATATATATATATATATATATATATATATATATATATATATATATATATATATATATAATATATAAAATATATATTTAATAATTATATATTATAATATATAAATTAAAAATATGTCTATGAAATATATAAATTATAAATTTAAAATATATTCTATAGAAAAAAAAATAATAAAAATAGGACAAAAATGGGTGCTTAAAGACTGTCAATATAAAAGCAAGGAGCAGGCTTGTTTGTTTAATAAAATACGGTTATTTTTCTAAAGATTATAACAATTATGACAAATCCAACTATATTAAGAACATAACATAATCTACATTTAATTTAAAATTATGTCAATAGCTAATGTGCTTCTCCCCTTCTTAAAAACATAGTGCTGTGCATATTTGTCTAAAAAAATATTTTGACGTTTCACTCAGCGTGGTAAGCTTATTTTTTAAAAATTATATTTATTTTTGGAGACTACCATTACCATTACTAAAATAAAACCAGAAAGGCAATCTCCGTTTATCTCTTGACGAGCAAAATAAAAACGTATATGTTCATTATAAGTAATTCCAATATCAATAGTATAAATATTATTTTATATGGGGAAAAGTAATACTGTTCATGGCCCGCTCGTGTTTAACAGCCAAACGGTGTGGGGCTGGTAATAGAAAGCAAGCCATAAAAAGTAACTTTTCCTCCAAATAAACTATGCTGTTTTTTTTAACGTTGACAAATTAATTTAAAAGCATATTTTTTTAATAGTAATAATTTAAAGATAAGTGGGTTCGCAAGACGGCTTAAACCGGGGTCGGTGAATAGTCGCTATAGCAATGAAACATAAAAATTGCGTCTCCGATTGCATTTAAATTCCGTATTGATAAGAAATTATTAGGTTTGATCAAATAATAACTAATTTGTTCAATTGAGTAATAAATAAAAATTTTAGGTTTGTTTTTAGTTTAATAAATATTGAGTTGTTGTCGAACAGTATTTTTTCATACTTAATAAATATGTATGTGTGCATACTCTAAAATCAGTAATTTAATTCAATATTTAATGTTAAGTGATATTAAGTTTTGCAAAATTTTTAGTAACTATGAAACTCATTTTGTAGGTAATCTCTAAGAATAAATTTAAAATAAAAAAGCTCACATATTTTAATTAAAAAAACCTATAAAGGTAAAATAATTTTGTTTTATATAGTTTAAATAAGTAATGGTAGCAGTGTACTGTACTAAAAATTATAAAATTACAATTTCGTCTAAACTGTCTAGCAAAAGCATCAGAAAAGTTCAAAATATTTAAACGATTTTACAAAACAAACTGCGTTTACAATACACTTAATTTTTTAATTTAAATTTTAATGGAGTTATGTCTGTTAAATGTTTTACGTTACAGTTAACAAAGAAGAATCCCACTTAAGGACAAACATAATTTATATATATATATATATATATATATATATATATATATATATATATATATATATATATATATATATATATATATATATAATATATATATATATATATATATATATATATATATATATATATATATATATATATATATATATATATATATATATTTTATGTACAATCTACCATCAAAGACTGAAAGATATAGCAGAGGCTTAAGTGCTGTGCTATATGAAGTATTCTTAAGTAATTAACTATAATACGTTAATTAGTTTTATACCTCGTGATTTAAAAAAAAATATAATAAAATATGTTTTTGACTATCTACTAGGCCTTTGCATACAATTTATTTAAATCAAAAACACATTAAATCCAAAACGATCTGTGATTGGTCGTGACGGCACGAAGCTAGACGTCAATGCCCAGCGTTGCCACATTTAGTAAATTTCTACTAGTTTTTGATAGATTTAAATAGATCTTTAGCTTTTCATCATAATACAATAATGAATGAATGAAGATTTTGTTATGACGGATAACGAATACAGTGATATGAAACTAGACACTTATGTGGCAAACTTGCTTTTATCATGCAGCAATGCACGTGTCAGATAATAATGAAGAGTTCTGGTTACGGTAAGCTTATTAAGGAGTAACGATGAAAAATTAAAATAAAAAAACATCTCTACTTTTGCAAAACAAATGCTGTGTTTACCCGTTTCGAACGTAAATAGCTTTTAACCGCATTAAAACTGCCGATTGTAAAAAAAATTTCAAATAAAAATGCCTCTTTAATATTATTTGCCAAAGCGGGTTTAAAAAAGGTAGAGATTTTAACCCAAGTTTAATCCAGATTTACGGATGTAAAAATCAATGGAGGGCAAAATATTATATAGAAACATCTAATATGACACTAAAGAAAATTAAAAAAGTAGATTTTATTTCGATGTCAGAGTTTCATAATTTCTGTATTATATTTTATAAATAAAATTATTTTTTGTTTGTTTGCATAATGAACATATTATATATTTATTTCTATTTTTTTTTTAATGTCTAAAAATCGGAAAAGAAATAAAAAATGCATTAGAATGCATGCCAATGAAAAAGTGGTAAAAATAAGTAAAAACTAATCTGAATATTATTGTAAGACAAAAATGTAAACATTCCTATTATTCCATTTCGTATACATTGTATGTATCCCAAATTAGACCATATCCAGAATATCGTAATATTGTTTCCAATTCCAAGGAAGAGCTGTCGCCTTAATAATTTGCCTATTTTATCTTCTGCCCAACGAGCTATGGGGGGCTGGTGGCTTGTCGCTTTTTTATACACATTTTTATTGCTTCTGCTCCGAAAAATTGGCAAATATTGTTTATCCTTTAACGGCTTTCAACAAAATAACACGAAGTGCCCGTCACAGTCTAACTGGACAGGCTACGAACTTTTCATTTTCCCTAAAATGTCTAAGCTGTGGAACCTACTGCCTGTAGAGATCTTTTCTTTCCCTTTAAATCTCCAAATCTTTAAGTCTCGTTGTAATAAAATACTTCTTACTTCACTTAAAACAGCCACGGTACATAAGTACTTACCCTATTAATAAAATGTTGTGTTAACAATTTGGTATTTGCTAATTATTATCATGTTTATACAAAAATTCAAGTGCAGAAATATAATTTAGTTTTTATTTATTTAATTTTTATTGGTGATAGTGGTGTCCGCATATAAATTGTTATTGTTATTAATGACGTGTTTTTAATTTGAAAAATAAATAGGCTTAAGTATCTTCAATAAGGCCATGATGTCATGCTGCTAAGATTGGATTTTACTCAGTATGATGCACGATACTGTTGGACTAAATTGTACGTAGTGTCCAAAACAAAATTATTTAGTGACTGCCCAATAATTTCGAAGCATATTTTTTCAATTAAATTAAAATTTTCTATAAATTTAACCAAAAAAGTACTAACCAAAGGGGTAGCGCCTCCTAAAATGACAATCCTAAAGATTATGTGATTGTAATTTTGCAACATACTGTATTCATTCATGATAATTTTTCGTTTTTGTCGCTAGAAATCATTTCATTAGCACTTAACTAAAAGCAAATACTTTATAACGGCACTTAACTTAAAAAAAAATAGCGATTTTAATGTAAAAATATAAATTTGATTTAAAATAGAAAACCATACCCAAGGTATGATTCTTCCTACGTTTTTATTTAAATAAGGATTAATGTTAACAAATTATTGTGTTTAAAATTTAAAAACATATCTTTTTGCTAATTTACCAACGTATTAAAAGTGCCGCTATCAAGTATCTGCTTTTAGATACAGGGCATTGAAACAAGTATCGCATAACATCTAAAGTAATTTTTGTTTTTTTTTTTGTTTTACTAACTACTAACCTCGAATCAAATAGGCCTGGCCCAATATCTTTTAGCTTAAACTTTCCTTCAGATCTTCCACTTAATTTATCTGCTGTATACATACCAGTCCCCATTTCACAATTTCCACATCGAGTTCTTTGACTTCCTTTCAATAAAGACTGACAATATTTTTTCCCAGGGTCCATTGGCCAAGCCCTAGGCTTTTTATGTTCACAATAAGGACTGGCTGGCCCAGTCTTGAAAATAAACAGGCCAGCATCCAAGCAAGAAATCAGTATAATCAAATTACCTCAGAAGCCAAAGACTGTTTTAACAATCGGATAAAAAATAAAGTCCTCTCTTGCTCGAATGGCAGTAAATCTTTCTGGTCCTTTGCCAAAAACATTATTTAAATCTTTTGCACGAATTCTTTTCCACTCCCAATCTTTGAAGATGGCATTGAAATTAAACTAATCTTGGATTGGGGCGCCAAAAATCTTGTCCAAACACAGTCATGTTCGCTGTCGCGAAAAAAGTCTGCCATTGCTCATCAGTTACATATAAGCGGCCAAGTCCTGCAGATCAAAGAAATATTTAATCTTGTTGGTGTTACTTTTAAGAATACCTTTAACTGACCCAAGTCTCAGCAGCTTCAAAAAAGCTTGGATTCCTTTTTCGAGCCAGAAAGCATTGCTCTTTTTTAATCTATATACTCTGTATGTATCCCACAACAGACCCTCTTTAAAATATTTTTCTCTACTCTTGGGAATGGCGTCTCATACAACTCTTAACATTCTTGATTTGATTCAAAGAAGAGCTGTTCATCCTATTAGTGATCCCAGGCCTACAAAAAGGCTTCCCTCTCTTGCCCACCGACAAGCTGTAGGGCATCTGTCGCTCTTTTATAGGTGTTTTCAGCGCTTCTTCTCCTAGGAGTTGGCCAGTATAACTCCTCCGTTGACAGCTTTCCACAGAGCAACACGTAGTGCCACTTTTAAGCATCATTTTACAGTCCAACTTGAAAGGCCCCAAACTTTCACTTTCTTCGTTCCTTAATCTCTAAAGTTTCCAGACTATGGAACCTCAGCTGGGATTCTGTAAAAATATAAGGAAAAAGAATGTCAAAATAGGGATCACACGTCTTTGTTGCCCATTAAGGTAACTCATAAGTTTGTCTCTGTTTCGAAAGAGATAGGGAAAAGGAATGTCAAAAAATTTGCTTACAGAATCGGGCCCCTGCTACCAGCAAGTGTTTTTTCAACAAACTCCCTGTTACCACCCTTAAGAAACCCACGGTTCGTTAGTACTTACGCCTCAGCCTTCGTGGACTGTTCCAAGACAAAAAAAAACTAAACTAAGCAGAAAGATTTTGACTTTTTAATTTGCCAAGCTCGTCACAAATATATTACAAACATGTGCCAGACAAGTGAAGATAAGGCACGTCTACTTGCTCTTCAGGCCCCTGAAAGTAATGCTTGGATTAACGCACTTCCATCTTCGTCCTTGGGAAATTTGTTAGACAACAAAACATTCCATATTTCCATCGCTCTCAGACTTGGTCTGCCTGTGTGTGGAGAGCACACCTGCGTTTGCGGAGAAAATGCTGATATTTATGGCCTACATGGGTTAAGCTGCAAAAAAGCGCAGGGCGTTCTTCTAGACACAGTCAGATAAATGACATTATCAAAAGAGCTCTGATTTTAGCTGAAAATCCTTCTGTATTAGAGCCTCTTGGAGTTTGCAGAAGCGATGGAAAACGGGTAGATGGAATGACCTTAATTCCCTGGAAATATGGAAAACAATTACTTTGGGACGCTACTTGCAGCCATACACTTGCAAAATCCTATCTGGACAAAACTTCTAATTTTGTAGGTGCGGCTGCTCGTATTGCCGAGAATAAAAAACATCTGAAATATAAAGAGCTTGAAGAACGCTTTATCTTCATTCCTTTTGCTGTTGAAACTTTTGGTCCTTTGGGTGATGAGGCTAAGGGTTTTATTAATGAAATTTGCAAAAAAATACAATGCAAAAAATCTCGAAGTTTCATCATCCAAAGAATTGGTTTAGCTGTGCAACGGGGTAATGCAGCATCGGTCCTAGGAACAATCCAGGAAGACCTAGGACTTGATGAAGTTTATAATGTTTAAATATAGATTAAGTTATTTATTTAATTTTATAATATTGTTATTTGGTATTTATAAGATTATATATCTTATTTATTTACATGTAATAACGAATAAGATTTAATATGTTAATATATAAAAAATTATTTCTCGTGAACTAAGCAAGTAAAATACAAATTTGGTTTCTTTCTGAATAACTTGAAAATTATTTAGATATTTTTAAATTTATTGACAACATACAAATGTGTGGAAATATTTTACAATTTACCCAAATCTGTATATCTTTTTTTTAACCTCTATGGCAGGGGTCTCCAAACTACGGCCCGAGGGCCACATCCGGCCCGCGGACAGATTTTGTCCGGCCCGCGGAGAGCTAGCATACTTGAAAACTCCTTTTAGAGAACAAATAATTTTTATAGCAAATTAAATTTAGTTTACTGAAGTATTCTAATTTTATGTTGAATAATTATTAATATGACATCTACATTGATATGGTCATGGGCTAACTCCGCTAACTCATAACATTCTTGTAGGCTTATTGTTATTGTTTTTGTGATAAGTTGGATAAAGAAACACAGAATTGTAATGAGTAAAGACATGTATAATATGCAGAAAATTTAACTTCAGTATATAATAACTAACAAATTATGGAAATGAATCCAACTAACATTTTATACATTTTAAATAATCACATAACTTATAACAAACATAATGACATATGAAATACTAATGAGATTTATGTAATTGAGATTTTCCATTGACAATAGTTTGTAGTTGTGGACTAATTTTACTTGTACCAATTATTAAAAGAGATTTAAGATGCTCATCAGTTAATTTCGATCTGTAAACATTTTTTGTGTACTTCATTTTGGAGAAGGTTTTCTCACACAAATAAGTAGTACCAAAAACAGAAAACAGACCACGAGCAAATTTATGCAAATTATCAAATTGTGTCAGTGGAAGACTCTTAAAAATTCCAACAAAGATGAGTTTTGATATTTGTTCTTAATTATATCACTGCATTGTAGATCACTCATTTCCATTTGAAGTTCCGGGGCTAGGGTTTCAATGTCAGTATCAAAAGGATTCTGAAAAATCTTAATTTGATTCGCAATGGCATCAAAGTCCGAGAAACGAGTATCAAAATTTATCTTCAAAGCACTCAAAGTTTCGATTGCAAAATCGATAGGAAACTCAGTCTCAGTAGTGTGGCTGAATATTTCACATGTTTTAAAATGTGAAAAACATTTACTTCGTAGTTGTGATTGAGACAGTCTCAATTTCTTCCGGAATGATTTAATATTAGTGTATAAATCAGGAAGATGCTGGTTTTCTCCTTGCAATCCCAAATTCAGTTCGTTCACATGTTTTGTCAAATCAACATTGAATGCTAACTTCCACGGCCATGCGTTGTTTTGTAATTCAGTAAGAGGGCGATGCTTTTCATTCAAAAAAATTTCGATCTCTGCTCGAAGTTCAAAAAAGCGCTAAAGGACTTTCCCACAACTAAGCCAGCGTACGGCAGTATGATAAGGTAAGTCAGTTTCTCCAATCTCTTCAATAAATTGTCGGAATTGTCGGTGATTCAGCTCAAAAGATCTGATAAAATTAACAGTTGATATGACTGGTTTCAGAACGTCAGACATATCCAAACATTTTCCGCACAAAGACTGTTGATGAATGATACAATGTAAGACTAATGGTTTTGAACCACCGTCATTTTCTACAGCCTTTGACACAAGAGCGACCACTCCTTTATCTTTCCCACTCATGTTTTTGCCTCCATCAGTTGTAATACATTTCAAGTTTTTCCATCGAAGGTTCTTTTGATTAATGGCCATTTCAACTCCTTTAAAAAATATCTGTACCAGTAGTTGTGCCATGAATACTATACATATCAAGAAGATCTTCGTGCACTTCATAGCTTTTATCTACTCCTGAATATAAATCAACACCTGAGCAGTATCTGACACATCCGTTGACTCATCCAAGGCCAAAGAAAACCACTCAAAATGTCCATTTTTGTCGAACAGTTGAGAGGATATATTTTCAGCGATGTTTTCTACCCTTCGAGCCACAGTGTTTGCTGACATACTGACAGTTTTTAATAAATTTACCTTTTCAGGGCACATTTCTTCGGCTACTGCAATTATGCATTCTTTGATCATTTCTCCATCGGTGAAGGTTTTCCACGTTTTGCAATTTCAAGAGCCACAGAAAGCTGGCACGAGTTGCAGCCTCTTGTTCAGTTTTGAGTTTTGTAAATGAAGATTGCTGCGATTTCAATCCGAGCTGCATAGCTTCGAATTTTTCTGTCCGCAAACTTCCTGTATATTTTGAGTAATTTTGAAAATGCTTTGTTTCATAATGACGTTTAATGTTATTTTCTTTGAGAATGGCTATGCTTTCATTGAAATCAAATTAATCAAACATAGCGCCTTGTTACTGGACTCAATTACGAAATACTGAATGTTCCACTGATCTTTGAATTTTCTGCATTCACTATCAATTTTTCGCTTCTTTTCCATACTACTAATTCACACACAAAAGCAACAATTCAAATCAAAATAATGTTATAAAGATGTCTTAAACTTAAACACGCACAAACACGTTTTAAGGGGTATGCAATATTTTATTTAACAACAGTGTCATAGGAACTGACTTGTGGTTGCGCCACTAGCCTTCTTATATATTCCAATTACTGCCATCTAGAAGTGAGTGGAAGACACCAGAACTTTTCGAACCAACGAGATTATTCTGTACGTGCTATTAGCGCCATCTGTTAGCGATAGAAGGTCACCTATTTCCGCTTGTGTCCACCAGATGTCGTGTCACGTTACTCCTCATGGCTCGTACTCTACGACTAATCTAGAAATTACAGATAATGACAGGAAAATTAATATTGCAGTGTTGCAGTTTTGCGGACTTTAGTCCGATTTGCAGCCTTTTTTAAACGTTGTGAATTTTTCGGACTTTTTTTTTCATCAGTGGACTATTTCATTTACCACCGGCAACAATGATAATAGGTTTTGGCCCCGGGAAATTACTATAATCAGTATGGCCCTAAGGCGGGAAAGTTTGGAGACCCCTGCTCTATCAACCCAACAAGGCTTTATGGAGCCCAAGTACTATTTCCCGGGGTTTTTTGATGTTTAACCCATTTTATTGTATTTTCTGGGGTTCCATTATTAAAAATCGATTTTAAAACAACAGCTTGAACCTAAGCAGCCCTGTTTTAAATCAAAGCCAACAGATGATCTGCAACACTAGAAGTATATGGTTTCGGTTACTTTTCAGTAAAAAAAAGCAGTTACCAATTAAGGCAAGATCTCTTTTATAGCTCAGTTCAAACAACGGATATGAAACCTAAGTATTCGGACATTTAAAGTATACAGCATAATTAAATGATTATAAGAATAATCCTTATTTTTCTTCTAATCTAGCCATTTTATTAAATGCCTTTTTTTTTTGAAATAAATAGGATACTGTAAAATCAATCGAAGTGTTTTCATTCAAATTTTGACGATTTTGAAAAAGCAATTAAAAACACATTTTCTTTATATATAAAAAATGTTGTAATATTTTCTTTAATATGATTAAAACCAAAGCAGGGACAATCCATCAAAAAGGAATCGATTTACGGATCCGGATCCTCGTGGAATCGAATCACCAATACAAATCACGTTTCCCTTTTTTAAAAAAAAAAGGAATTGAATCCAGGAAATCGATTCTTATTTATCGGATCACAAATCCAGATCATTTTAGTTTTTTATACTTACAAATGGTAACCACGATACGAATGCTACTAATAACCAGATGATTACTCAAGCGTCAAAGATTTTAGCACGTAGTCCGAGCCGCGATAATAATTTTAGCCTCATTTTAAAGTGCTGGAACCTGAGCCAAATTAGTTTTTGGTAAATATTCTTTAAATTTGAATGTTATTTCTGAGACCAACATGAATCCATCCTTAAATAAAACATTTTTCGAACGTAGAAATTATTACACCAATTTTTGTTTAAAAAAAAAATTTAATTACTTTAAACTTATTTCATTCATGATGTTTGTCAGAAAAATAAATCAATAATATTTAAAACTTGATTTAACATTTCAGTCATTTTTATTAGTGGTAAATTAGACTATTTTATTTGACAAGACATTTTTTTTATAATATAAGCAAAAGGGGTTTTTGGTTATCAAGTTTAATTATCGGGCGAGGTTTGTGGTCGGATGGTGACCATCGAGAGCTACATACGTGCTTTGTGTGGTTTAAATTCCGCGTTAAACTATAGGTTCCGTCTAGATGACACTACTCAGACGTTATTGGGGAGTAGTTATTTGTATAAAGTTGTTTAAAAGGTGCCGTGAAATGGTACATGTGCACGTTTCGTTACCTGGACATTGTTGACGGAACTGGAGAAAAATGGGTCTAAAAACATCTAAAAACCTGGCACTTACAGTACCTAGTACTTAGGCTTTATACAAGCATTCGTAGATTGTTATAAAGATAAAAAATAATTTTATAAATAATACTATAAATTAATACCATTTTTATAATATGTTGCTATTAAGTCAATATAATGTTTTTACCTTCATCGCTAATTTAAAAAGTGTAAAAATATATGCAGATGGGTTTTAAGGTAGATATTTCTCTTTTATATGCGGTAAATGCAATTATAACTCTACAATAAGTTATTAAAATCTAAAGAAATAATTATTTTTTTTTGCCTGTATAATGAGAAAAATATTTTCTATACGACCGGACTAATAACCTTTATTTAAAATGTTACATAATAAAATTATTTATTGTAAAAAGTCAAAATACACGATTTGTTACTAAAAATAGCAATGAGTTTATACGGTGAATAATGTTTCGCTAAAATCATGGTCAAATTGTTAATAAACTTTGTTAAAACACGTTGCTATTGACTTATCGCATTTTTTGGTTTATGCTGAAACGGTTATATAAAGCAGAAAAAAATATTTTAAGTATTTAACCAGAATTTTCTTGTCACTAATTAACTGGTCCTTTTTTTAAAAGAAAATTAGTGACGCCGCCAAAACCTCTCGACCAGGATTTTGACGCACTATAACAAAAAAATTATGAGCTTATATAAAAAAGATTTTAGTTGAAATTAAAAATAGTATGAAATAGGTGTAATTAAGGATTAACTCAAAAATTATATCCAACAAAATCGGTAGGTATATATTTACTTATTTTTTATTGTATATAATTTTAGATCTAATTTTTAGTTATACATACTCCATACAGTTTTTTATTATAATTAAAAATTTTATTTTCACATAAGATCATGTCATTTAAATGGTTCCAAAAGGGTGTCCTAAAATAGACCGTATTATTCTGTGCCCAGATCGGATACACCCCTGTACTGTACTTACCTCAAAAAGATATATATCAAAAATATTTCATAAGGTATGCATATCAGGTAAATTGTAAAAGTGTAGGCAAATGAGAAAATATATATTTTTAGATATTATAAACTGTTATCTTTTTAACGGATACACACACAAACTTATCTACAAAACATTCATAATGTTTAAAGATGTTTCTTGTCGTCTACTTTAATTTTAAAAGGTTAATCGACAGAGATCGGCATTTTTATTTTTAAATACATATAATTTATTTATTATCATTATTATAACTGATCATTTTATAGTTCCAAGGTTTAAAAAGGTGTAAAATAATAACAAATTTCTTAATTGATTAAAATCATAAACCTAAACTATAATTTAAAAAATATATTAAAGGTACCAAATCTTGCTGATATTGAATTTCACGGAACCTACAGTTTATCGTAAAACCACACACCAGCATGCGGCTGAACTTCGCTAATGTGCCAAGAAGCGGTGTTTAAACGCGGCAATATTTTAATACTTTCAATAAAAATATATCAATTACCCTCCTTATTGCAACAGAATTATAAAAAACGATAATCACATATCTAAGCCTACAATATCCTTTAGATAGACTTTCCGTTAAAAGGGGCTTCCGCGTGTCCACCACTGAAGAGTATGAAAGTCTTTTCAAGATTTGTAAGTTTAGGTTTAATCTGAATAATATTGATTATGTTTACCTACCAAAAAAATTGACATGCTTTTCTAATGAGGATAATAAAATAATCAGAAGGATAAGATTTAAACCGTATATAATAACAAATATATTTAATAATAAGAACACATTTCCAATCTTATGAAGGAGATTAACTTCGGCTGGGGCTTGTTTTGATTGCTAGTATACTTTAGAATGTATTGCAAAATATTGTAAGAAACTGGTAAATTTGTACTGTCTTTCCTGTCACATAATTTTTGACAGACTAATAACTTTGGTCTTGGTCTTCGTCAAGTGGCCACGTGTTTTAAGAGCTTCAAAGCTTTTTCGGAAAACCGGCTATAGCCGCGAAAAACCGTGTTCTTACTCCCGAAGACCAAAGAAAATTTACCGCGCCATCTAAAAGTACTGTAGAGTTCATTCGACGTTGTGGGGCTGATTCCTTAGGCCCTTTTTATAAATCACGTTTTTGAAATACGCACTCAGTGAGGAAAAAAGGCTCTGACAGAAACTGGTTATATCTGCATCGTGGTTTTTCACCTCCGATTGCTTAGATATGCCCGTGGAAAGAATTTTGAAATTTTTGTTTATGTTTGGATGACTTTTCATTGCTAAGAGTCAGATTATGGAGTTTTCCTTAGAATATGTTGGCTTAATTGTGTCTGAACGAAGCCCGAGGCGTTTAAGTAAAGTAAGCAAGCAAGGTCAACCAACAGAAAGACCGACAGTCAGACTAACCGTAATTATAAAAACTTTGTTTTCCCTCGAAGAACACCAAAACATTAATATCTAAAGCAATCTCTAATAGTATTTTACGATTACAATGCCTTGTCTATGCAAGAGAGAAAATAAAGTTATTAATGTCAAAATGTCCAAGATTAAAATGTTGTACACCACTACACAAATTTTTTGTAGATAATTAAACAAAAAATTGTAAAACAAATAAATATTTACTGTGTTTGGAGAACCACCTAATAAAGCTATAAAAATATCAGAAATTACTTACTATCGTAAGTAGTTTACTAACTGAAAGGTAATATAACTTCTAATAATAAAAATGATTTAATTTTTTTATGTTTACTTTACAAATATAAAGGAGATTATACTGCAGATTTCACGAGTATGTAAACTGTTTACTTAACTAAAAATTAAAAGTAATAAAATAATCCTAAGTAACACGAAGTGCCACTTTCACGCATTTCTTTACTGTCCAACTGGACAGGCCCTTAACTTTACACTTTGTTCGATCCTTTATCCCAGGAGTGTTTAAGCAGTGAAACCCTCTGCCTGTAGAAATCTTTTCTTTTCCTCTAAATCTCCATATCTTTAAATTTCGTGTCAATAGACTGCCTATTACTTTACCGAAGACACTCACAGTACGTTAGTACAAGTTAGTACTGTGGGTGATTAAAATGGTTTTTTGTGTTCCTTCAAAGTTGTTCCCTTCCCAATCTAACTTCAAAAGCATTAGACCAAA
Organism: Listronotus oregonensis; assembly: GCA_019359885.1. Taxonomy (NCBI): domain Eukaryota; kingdom Metazoa; phylum Arthropoda; class Insecta; order Coleoptera; family Curculionidae; genus Listronotus; species Listronotus oregonensis. The sequence continues at coordinate 581,310 of JAHBCN010000011.1, forward strand.
AAAAATCTTTAAAAAAAAATTACGATATAATCTTCTAGAAAAGACATTTAATTAAAAGTATTGCGGCTGAAATCAAAAATATCACATTTTTTTAAATTGTGTATTGGATCATTTAGTGTATATATTATTATTTTTTTCCTTTTCACAAAACCCAGTAAGGTAACTTATTTTTAACTTTAATTTTTAAAGATCTTCACTTTGTAGACGAAAATATAATAATTATTTATTTAAATTTAAAAATACACAATTAACTGGTTAGTTCCGGTAAGTTCTGCCCCTTCCTATTTAATTTTATTATGTCAATGCTTTTGACGAAAAGTCTAACATTTTACTGTGATTTTATCGTGAAATGTGTTTCCTGTATGTCTGGTGTTGTCCTGCAATTTACCTAGCCATAGAACAAAAATTGATGTTTTTGATATTCCAAAAAGTGGTTCAGAATATACAAACACTGCTGCCGAACCTCGACTAACTAAGGAATCCTCATTCTTTGGATTTTTAGCATCCATGCAATTTGAGCCTTGTCGAGGTTAGTGAGGTTTGAAGCACCAAAAACATTTCCAAACCCACCACTTCCATATACTCGTAAAAGTAAATAATAATACCAAAGACAGTGCTTTGTTTCCCCAAATAAGCAAAAGCAATAAATCTGGAAATTTATGTGATTGTACCATGTGCTGGATCCATCTAATACTCCATACCGATGTTTTAAAATTCTTTATCTTTATTTCAGAAAATTAATGTGATGCTGATGAAGAATATTAGGTAAAAATTTGTAAATTTAAAATGAAAGATTAAAAATGGCGGATTTTGGCATTTATAAACCAATTTGCCTCAGATTCGGGATATAAGGGTTTTAGGAAGGCTAGGTCAAAATTTGGAAATTAAGAATCTTGGGTAAAAATTTGGAAATTTGAAATGGCGTATTTAAAATGACGGATTTTGGCATTTGTCTTAAATGAGAAACATAAGGAATCGATTTCTTTTTGGAATCGAATCCTTTCAAAGGAATCGATTCCGGATCTTATTTTTAAAAAATTATCGATTTTCCCAAAAAGATTCGATTCTTTACCCAGCTCTGGTTTGTATGTTAATAAAGTAGAAATATATAAATAAAAATAAGAAATAATGAACATTAAATACTTTACTGTTTGACTAATACTTTCTGGGACCTAACATTTCTTTGTATAGCTAATAAAATCGAATTTTCTCTAATTTTTCATTTTTTTGTCAAAGTTTTAAAATTATTATAAACAAAGGATTAAAATTTTTAAAACTTTTATGGCGTGATCTTGTTAAGTATGTATATAATAAGGGCTCCAAGAAGCGAAAACATTTTACGGCAATTATTTAAACATTTTTTTTAATGTACAATAAAGACAAAATTTCGAAACAATTTTGTTAATTATTAATTGTCTAACCTGTTGAAGAATTAACTTAAAGTTAAAATTTTAACGGAAATAAATTCTTTAAAGGGTTCTGAATACACCATTTTTTTTTTAATTTTTTTAATTAATATTTAATACCTTAAAAAGGATTATTTAGTTTGACGTACTCGGTTTTGACTCGACGAGCGCGCAACCAAAAATGTCGCGGAAAGGCCTATTTTCAGCGTTAAATTAAAATTATAAATAATGGAGATAGAGTTCCGGGAGTTGGAACTTCTTTTTTGGACATTTCCTCCTATTGAAGGTCTTTTTTGCAGTTTCGGCTATCTCTTATGGTTTTTGAGATATCATCAAAAATCAAAATGGTTTTTTTTTGTTTTTTGTTAATAGCAATTGCAATTTTTATTGGCAGAAAAAAAATCTCAAAACGCCTTTGTCAGATTTGCATTCCGCGTCGAATGAGTTATCGCTCATATTTTTTAAAGCCTTCTAACTATTTTTCGCAGGAAACCCAGTTCTCGGCTAGACTACATGAGTTCATCTCTAGATAGCATATTTAAGTGCTGGGTTAAATAAGGACAATAACATAGGGTTTTTTTTTTAATAAAAAATTTACAATGTATTTTTGTAGACCCTATAGTAGCATATAATAATAAAACAGCCAAACATGTTGTGTAAAAAAAACTGCAAATGGCTATTTTATTTTGGATTGTTGCACGTTTTACGATTTTGTTCTTGTGTATTCAGCAAAATAACAATTATATTCAACAAGGTACATACATTGTTAGCGGTTTTTATGAGGTTATGATATTTAAATTAGCATTAAAATTACATATTTTAATACTCAGGCGTAGAGTGGTAACAGCACGAAGGTACCCAGTGGAAGAAATTTGTTTTGGATCTACCAAGAATTTGTTTTATTATTAAGCTGGCAACAAAATTATAAAGCTAACTATACATTTGTGCGAACTGATTTTAGTAGGACAAGGAACACAAAATAAGAAATTAGTATTTATATAACTGGGCCCAAAAATAATATCCAGAAATAACAGGTAATTTAATAAGATTCCACATTACTTTTCGACGTCATACTTTCGATTGTATAGAGATTCTCCACAAATAGTGAACGCTTCACTAAAAGTATATTTATTTAAATTTCTGAAGATGCCCCTTGAATTTTAAAAGAAACTTTGAAAGGTATTTATATTTTTATGCAGTCTAAACTCAAGATTTACTATTCGTTATTTAACGAAGGCCACCAAAGGTACAGTTCATAATTTTTCTTTATATTATGAGCATTTGTGTATGGTTAGATCTAAAGGTTGTATCAAATAAAACCAGGCAGGTACAAACATTTTTTTTTTAAATAAACTTAAGTCAAATATTAAAGTTTTGCAATGAGGTGGCATAAATACATGACAAGTTACTTTAACCCACAGTCGAAAAATATTACCAATTGAGTTAAGATCTGGCGTCTTTTACGTAAATATTTGTATTTAAATGTTACAGTTGTTTTTGTTATTTTTAAAAATGGCTGAATTGTGGGAAGATAAATCGCAATAATAGAAATGGTACTATGGTACTCTTCTTACGTTTTTACTTATTTAATTTTTACAAAATGGCTTAGTATGAAAATTTAGAAAAGAGTGTTTACGTCAATAATTTATAATAAGAGGTTTGCTGCAAAACTTTGAAAAATTAACCCGGACTAGGATCTTGAAAACTATTAAATATAGACAAAACGTTAAATAAGGAAGTTTTAGACAATTTTGTTGGTAAACTTTTTTTATGTTTTTTCAAAAAAACTAAAATGCTGCATTTTCAACAATATTTTTTAACTTGTTTAATTCTTATTTTTATATTGTAAAAATATTTTTTAGCAACCTTTTGTTTGAAACCTTGTAAAGTTGGTTTGTAAAAAAAAACGTTTCGGTTTCGTTAAACCATTATCTTGGTTTTTCTTATCCTTTTTTGGAATTAAAAAAAATATATCTTAGCGTAAACCTGGCAACTTATTTACTTTTAAAAGTAAAACATTGACAAAGTAATTAGAGCAATTAAAAATTGGGTCAACTTTTTTCTCCACTTTTTATAAGCGGTAATCTTATACGTTTTTAAAATATTTGTATGTATATGTTGAAGATATTTTCTTTAAACAAATTATTTACTTTCTTGATGAAACAATCTGAAATAAGTAAACTAAACCGAAATATAACCTAATAAATACATTTTATTTTAACACAATTGCATGAAAAATTAAAACATGAACAGATTTTTTATTTCCATTACATTGACATTAATGAAAAAAAAAATGACATTAATGAAAAAAAAATGGTAATTAAATTTAACTAATATCGGATTTATTCACAAAATATACATATTTTATATTTACTTTTAGCTACTGTGAACCATTCCAAATATTTTTTCTGTAAAAAAACTATAATTTTCCATTACTTGTATATTTTGTGCAAAAGCTAACCTGAAAGCCGCAAATTAACCAAAATGAACACAATTTAACACAAATAGACCCACACTTTTCTGAATTAATGAAATGAAAAATATATCAAAATATTTTGATTAAAGTACTTTGCAGAAACAATTTGGATTGTAACGCTTACGTGGAATTATCGAAAAAAAACTATAAACTCAGTTTTATTACAATTTCCAGAAAAAGAACAAATTTAAATTTTTGCACCAAACTTTGATTCTGAAATAAATACAAAAGATATTTCCTTATGATTTTTGATTTTAGGTTAATTGAATTTTTTAAAGGTATGTTATATACACAGAGCACGTGTTTTTGTTAGAATATTTTGACCAAAATTGATGGTCAAGTCAAATCTATGAAGAACGGCCTTATAAAAACAAATAAGTAAAAAGTTTTTCGACCACGCTTTTTATAATGTATTTTTAAGTTCCCAGTGGTTAAATATAAACCTATCCATACATTAAAATCAACAACCCTATAATTATAAAATGCATCCAAATCCACTGGCGTAGGTATGGCGGGGTAGAGGGGGTAATTACCCCCCCCCAGGAATTAATAAACATATTTTAAGGTCTGCAAATTATTTTTTGCAATTTGCTATAAAACCAATTAAATATTAAAAGCATTTAAAAAACCGTAATTATTAATCTCCTCTATATTATTCTCTTAAAATGAAATATTTATTTCTTTATGTAATGGGATTTAATATTTTAATACTCCGATAGTCAGCCCTTTGATATTTTCGCGTCTTGTTTTGTCTAGCGCCCCCGAAATTTAAGCTTTGGAGGCGATATAGATCTGCTAAACATACGGGCTTTGATACAGATATTAACAATATGGCAATTGTATAAAAAATATTGAAAATTTATTTAATAGATCCAATAACTTAGAACAGATTTGTTTGTACAACGCACCGTAGTATAATTATGTAACCCACGTGGGCAAAAATCGATTTTTAAATTCAAAACCTCTATCTGTTATTAATGATGCCAACAATATAGACGATTTCGCCACGTTTTGGTAGGTACTTTTGGTTGGTCAGAAATGTACCAACCGGTTTCGGGACGAAAAAGGATGACGTCACAAGAACTTTGGTATCTATTTTGGTCTGTCAAATCACATACCAAGCTTGAAGCACGGTTAGTTGATTTTGGTAGCTTGCTATCTTTGTTTAACTTGGAAGCTGATTTGGTTATTTGTTTATTTATTTTTTGTTATCAATTTGTTGAAATGAGTGTCAATAAAAGTTATAAAAACGGTGTGACATTCCTAATTAATAATCATACATTGATGCTCTTTGAGAACGATGAAATCTTCTCATTTGTTTTTAAGACGTTAGTAATGATTAAAAGTTAAAGGAATTTTTTTTTTACACACTTCTTCCAGCCGCTGTAGCTATTTCAGCTGACGAATGACAAACCAGACAAATTCGGCTTAAATTGGTAAGGTACGTCATTCTCATGACGTCAGAAGATACCGAATGGTTAACCAGCTATGTACCAACCAAAACGTGGCGAAATCGTCTTTTGTTTCTTCAGGATAATATTTTTAAAATCATGAAAATAAACTAAAGAAATCTTTTGAAAAAGCCCTCCATGTAGGTGCGAAACGTAAAGAAATATTGTTGTTTGAATTATACACAAAACCTCATACCCAAGAATCAATCAAACTTAAGTTACAAGAAAACTGTATTTTTATTTTCCCTAATCTGTCGTTTCAACATTGTTTATAACACTTTTATATTTTGCAGAGTCACGTTTTATATTTTGTGGTTTCTATTCAAAATAGAGGTCGTATTTTTTTGCATCAATTTCTGTCACAAATATTTTTTTAAAAAACAGAATAAGAATCGTATATAAGCTATGTTTTTACTTTTTAGCGTTATACTTATTATGTACAAATTATTTACATAATATGCTTTTATTTAAAAAAAGAATAAAGAAATTACGGGTATTTTTAAGCAATAACATTTTTTTTCTAAAAAATGGTTTTGAAATAATAGGATCTATAAAAATTTTAAAAACCCTACTTTTTTAACGATTACTTGACAAATTATAAACAATCTTTTGGAACTATTTGATGATGTATTAGGAAAAAATTAAACAAGCTAATATAGACATGTAAATTTAAAGAAACAGGTTTATGTTTACCGGTACCGGATAAAATTTAAAATTAAAACCGAAGAAACCATCGAGAAACAAATACCTGGACCCTAAAATTATTATTTTAAAAGTAATAAAAATGACCTGAATATAAGAAATTTTTTACCATAAAAATAGTTACGTATTCCCGCTGAAGTTATTTTTTAATGGGTCACCAATTATGCACGCAAAAGCAAGTTTTCCGAATGAAACTTAAATAAGAAATACCTTACCAATATTGACAATCCGTATTCCTTCATCCTCCTGCAGGAACTTAAGCGCCACCGATACATTTTCCAACTTTTGAGACCGAAACGAGGGTTTCTTGTTGTGTTTTGGCAGCTGCTTATGCGCCAGGACCTCGATGAGGGTGATGAGCCGGAGTCCATCACTAAGGTCAGTTTCCAGGTTCCCGATGTGTTTCGAAACCGTTTTAAGATGCTCGTTAGCCCATCGCGTAAATGTGTTTTGTTGGATTTTTTTCCACTGAGCGTCTTCTGCGAGTTCGCGTTCCGTTGTCACCATCTCGTCCTCCGCGTCTACTAACTCGGCATCGCAATCGCGGTGTTGGAGAATACATGCTGGCTCGACCGGTCCCAAACCGGTGTCGCCGCCTTGGTAGGGAAACTGGCTCATCTCAAGAGACCGCTACGCTGTTCCTGAAGACCGCGTCAGTGGCCCCTTTGTCACTTCAGATACACCCTGCAATACAATAATTGATATGACTTTTTAACTAAATACATGTGATTGTGAACAAATTTTTGTTGTGTTTTTAAAATAGCAATGAAAACCAATTTAAATAAAGAGTACTTTTACAGGCGGGGCTTAGAGCTGCAGGAAAGTTATGCATTAATATAATAAAAGGAATATGTTTTTATACAGGGTATGCTTAAATTTTTAAAAGTGCCTTGTAGTCTAATCGAGAAGTGTGTTTTCTGTGAAAAATAGTTAGAAGGCTTTGAAAAATATAAGCGATAGCTCATTCGACGCGGAATGCAAATCTGAAAAAGGCGTTTTAAGGATTTTTTCTGCAAATAAAAATTGCAGTTGTTATTAACAAAAAACAAACAAAACGCCATTTCAATTTATAATGATGACTCAAAAACCATAAGAGATAGCGGAAGTTGTAAAAAAGATCCTTGAAGAGGAGGAAATTTCTTATAAAAAAGTCCGAACTCCCGAAGTGCTATCTTTATTATTTATAATTTTAATTTAACGCTGAAAATGGGCCTCCCCGCGACATTTTTGGTTAAGCGCTCGGCGTCAAAACCGAGTACGTCACACTAAACAATTTTTTTAGGGTGTTTATTAATAATTGAAAAATTAAAGGGTGTTTATTAATAATTGAAAAATTAAAAAAAAAATGGTCTATTCCGAACACTTCAAAGAATTTAGTCCCGTTAAAAATCTAACTTAAAGTTAGTTTTTTAACAAGTTAGACAATTTTCATTTAACAAAATTGTTTTGAACTTTCGTCCTCATTGCACATTAAAAAAAATGCTTAAATAATTGTCGTATAAATTTTTCGCTTCGTGAAGCCCTTCTTATATACATACTTAACAAGATAACGCCAGAAAAGTTTAAAAAATTTTAATCCTTTGTTTATATTATTTTTTTAACTTTAACAAAAAATAAAAAATCAGAGTAATATTGTCAAAGTAATAAAATTATTATAAACAAAGGATTAAATTTTATAACTTTAATGGCGTGATTTTGTTAGGTATGTATATAAGAAGGGGCTTACGATGCGCACAAAAAAATTAAACTTTTTTTTTTAGCAAGACGAAAAATCGAAAAAAAAAATTAATTAACAACTGTCTAACTTGTTTAAAACTTAATTTTATGTTAAATTTTCAACGAGAATAAATTCTTGAAAGTGTCTTGAATATACACTATAATTTTTTTAAAAAATTAATTAATATTTAATACCCTAAAAAAGGAGGTCGAACTCTGGCAGTTGGGACTTTTTTATCGGAAAGATTCTCCTTATCAAGGACAGGGCCGGATTTAACTTCTTGCCGCCCATAGGCTAATATATTTTTGCCGCCCTAATATGTCAATATTTCTTGGATGAACAAAAAATTTAGCATAAGAAGAATGTTAACTACACTAGGAATTTTTAAAAATATTTAATAAACAAATTTAACAAAAGTAAAACATACAGAAAATTACATATTTTTTTTTAAACAAACCAATTTCATAATATAAAAATAAAATATAAATTAAAATGTTGAAACAAAATAAGTCTTTTTTTGAACTATGTATTATTTATATTTGCAACTTAATGTATAGCTGCATGAGTGCGTGAATAATAAATAATAATTATATTTTTCGTGCATCAGCATATTTTTTAAAAAAAAAATTTAATTTTTACCAAATCGCTAAACCCAAAAAAGAAAACTCGGCCGCCTTTATTTTTTATAAGGGCCGCCCGCACTTCTGTAATAATAGACTATATAAAAAGCAAAGGCACCAAAAAAAAATGTATCCGATTTCTTTTTATTTTTTTTTTTTTTTAAAAAAAATTTTATTATATATATATATATATATATATATATATATATATATATATATATATATATATATATATATATATATATATATTTTTTTAATATATATATATATATATATATATATATATATATATAATTAAATTTTACTTTTAAAAAAAACAAGGGGAGTTTTTTGGGCATAAAGGCCCCCCTTTGAACAAAAAAAGATTAAAGTCCGTTAGATATGACTACTAAGCTTGGTTGGCTTTACGAGGCCTCCGGTAAATGGATAACCCGGGCCCCACCAACCGATTACACTGTTTCCCCCTTGTTGGGAATGGTCACCCGAATGTAGGCCGTGGACCGGGGTTCATTTTTGGAGGCCTCGTAATTTTAACAACCAACAAATTATTTAAAAAGGAAAATTTTTTTTTTTTTTTTTAAAAATTTTAAAAAAATTTTATTTTTATTATTTTATATATATATATATATATATATATATATATATATATATATATATATATATATTTCAATTCATTCAATTCAAATAAGAAAATAAACACATAAAAAATATATTATGTAGGTGGGCCTGCCGCATTCACCATTAAGAGAATGTAATTATTTTAACTCAGTCGTTTTGTTAATAACAGAGTTTATTAATATAATTTATGTTTGTTATTCAGAAGTAGTTTACACTATTTTACACTTTTTCTACCCACGTAGTCCAAAAATACACCTTCCATAAGAGCGCTTACATAAAAACAGTGTAAAATAGTGTACACTACAGGTCTATTTGTTATTCAGGAATGGTGTACACTATTTTACAGGCATTTTTACGTAAGATCTTTTATGAAAGGTGTATTTTAGGACTACAAGGGTAAAATGGTATAAAATATTTCTGAATAACAAACAGAGCTTTGTTCAAAATAACAAACACACATATAAGGAGAAAGGGTTATGGTTATGACATAACCGCGACCGGAGAGAGCTTGGTTTAGGGAGGTAAGGGTGTGAAAATTGCAATTTTACTTTTCAGTCCTGTTGGATAACACTAAAAGTTACTGACATTATCAGCTGCGAGCAGAGACGTGCATTTTGGAAGCTTTTATCCGGTGTTATTTTTGTGTCTTTTCTTTTTATAGTCATAAGTTATGTTTATTTATAAAGTTATAAAATGTGCAAATTCGCTTTGACATTTTTGTTTTGATGACTACTTTTGAATGTATATTTTGCAAGGATTTTCAGTCCAGCCAAAGTTTTTCGGGAATCAATTGATTGCAGATTCGTGATCAGCGCCCCAAAAAATCTTTTATGAAAAAAAAAACAAAAAAATCAGCGTAGTGTCTGATAAGAAAATTTTCCCCCAAAGTCCTCAAGGTATCTTGTGAAAAACCATTAAAAATCAAAAAATTCTTGACTTGTGATAAAATTTAAACGTTCATAAAATACGTGGATATTCTTAAAAAAAAGAAAAATTTAAAAATTATTATTGTGTGTAACAAAAATGTATATATCCCCTATCGATCGTTGGTGTAAATTATTAACAAAATAATTCAATTATAAAAAAAACGCATGGGGTGCCATTTAAGATTTTTTTAAAATAACTCAAATTTTTTTAAATGCTACCAATAAAATAATTGTAACATTTTATATCAACACCCCACGTTTTTTTACTATAATCGATTTATTTTGTTAATAATTTAAATTTTTTACTTTACTTTTATTTAAATTAATTAGTCATAATTGTTTAAAAAAACTTTCTATCACTGTAACGAAACCCTTTATACTTAAAAATATTTTCATTTTTTTTAGTTTAGTTTTTTAAATTTTAAATTTTATTTTTTTATTTTTAGTCTCAAACAACATCAAAAATAATTTTAATAAAGAGCCTAAATTTTTACGTATTTTTTTATTTGTCAAAAAATCTAAATTATCTTCGTTCCTGTTTTTTTTTTTTTTGAATTAGGTTTTGTTTTAATTTAAGGGTTTTTAATGGAATTTTGTAAATTTTTCAAAGTTCTTTATTCAAAATTAAAAGATGTTTCTGTAGCGACATTATGGTCCCATATTTATATATTTATTTGCTTTACCTACATTTCAGGGTAATATTTTTTTAAAAATTTTATTGATAAAAAAAGACGACATTTACCCTTTATTCTGTGAATGGGTTTTAAAACCTGCAAATAATTTATTATTTTTTTCTTTTTATTCCGATGATCCTTTGTTTAGTCAGGGCATTAGAACAAAGTTATTAAATAATTGTATTGTCATTGGCTCTTGACCCCTGTACAGATTTTCAAGTTAATCAGACTTTTAAAAAAGGTAAAATAACGTTGAAAACTTCCGTTTCATACATACATACAAAAACAGGTTTTTTTAAAAAAAGTTTTTATATATATATATATATATATATATATATATATATATATATATATATATATATATATATATATATTATTTGGTTAGTTTTGGTTATTGAGTATTGGTTTCTAAGGTACAGGTGTTTTATAACTAAAAAAAAACGTTTAATGTAATAACTCTGAACGCTTAAAGATAATAAAACGAAATTTTACCAAAACAATTTGATGGTGCGCTAGTAAGAGGAAAAAATGGTCTTCGTAATTTACTAAGTGGCATGCGTACAGATATTTCCCTAGATTTTTTTAATGTGGTACGCACGGCTAGTTTTATCATTTTCTCAAATTTTATTTTTTTTTTTTAAACAAAAAGTACCCCTTTAGTTTTTTTTGAATCTCTTGTCATTTGACCATAATTAAATACTTTCTTAATAGCAATGTATCCTTCGTCTGAAAATGTAGGAACATGAAAAAATGTAAAAAAAAACAAATATCTTAAG